>CAWUHX010000368.1:0-261799 GCA_963922205.1 Romanomermis culicivorax
GGTGAATAGATGCTTTGCAGATGAATAAGAGAATCAAAAACTATTTGTAAAAAGATAGCGCTGCAAAAATTAGACAATTCGACTCAAAATCAACGAGTTTTAAAATTTTTTAAAGCACTAGAAAACAAATTTGGTCTCGATTCATCTGAATATCTTAAATTGCATACTTTGCAAAGATTGACTTGTGATGGTGCCTTGAACACATACATGTAATTGGGGGGGGGGAAGTGCTATGGGAACCCCCCCCCCCAGAAATCGTCGACCATATGGCTAGCCATTGGGCGACCGCCCCCCCAGGATTTTCCAATCCAATGGCTAGCCATATGGTAGCCGTAGGAACCCCCATACTTTTGGTCGAAAAAATACTGAAAAATGTCAATTTTTTGATTAAAAATGTCAATTTTTGAACAAAAAATGGTCAAAAACGTCAATTTTCTCGGCGCTTCGCGCCATAAGTACATATTTTATCATTTTTAGACAAAAATTACTACTTTTTAAACCGTTTTTCGGACATTTTTCATGAAAAAAATCGATTTTTTTTCCTTCAGGGACCCCTCCCCCCAAAATTTTGGGAATTACTGACCCCCGGCCCCAAAAAAGTGCTCCAACCCCCCCCCCCAGACCTCGGAGCTCCGTTACATGTATGCTTGAACACCATAAAAGATGTCCGATCCTATGAAGAAGCAGAACAATTTTAATATGTGCTGAATTGCAACTAAAATATGCTCCAATGCGAGTTACAATCAATCACTTTTTTTAAAACAGAAGTTCTATTGAGTTTTAGTTCTATTGACATATGTACACCTGCTGTACTATGACCGAAGTGCTGAATTTCACAATAGAAAAATTATCACAATTTTTCTTTGGAAAATGCCAGAAATTTACAGAGTATCATTTGATGTGAGTAGTTTAGAAACGATTACCAATTTAGTGACAGCTGTGGCGAGAGACCAGAAAATTCATAGAGCAAATAAACAGATAAATGTCAAAATTGAACAACGTATACTAGTAATTAAACTTAAAAATCAGTCCGAACAACAACCATCTCAGCAGCAATTTAGTGATGATTCGAAACATCAATTGAGAGATAATTCACAATCTCAAAATAGAGATGACTCTAGACAATGAAATACCATTAGATTCCAAGAAAATTTGACATCAATGATGAATAACAAACTAGAAGAAAGCGTTAAACAAACTTTAAAAAAATTGGGGTATGAGAAAATTCACAAAATAATAATTTCGAAAACCAAAGATCACAGTTTGATCGATTTGATAGAAGAATGAGCCCAAATTTCCGAAATAGAGAAAAATACTCCCTCTCTGGATTTCTCTCAAAATCGAAATTTCTATCCAAATCAGTCACATGATCGACCTCCAAAATACTGTGCTTATCATAGTCAATGTAAACACGTGTCCGGAAAATTGCTCGCCAGCAATTGCTCGTCAACAATTGCTCGCAAGCAATTGCTCGCTAAACAATTGCTCTTGTATACAATTGCTCTCAGTAGCAATTTCTCGCAAACAATTACTCGCCAAACCGTTGCTCTCATGTACAGTTGCTCGCAATGGCAATTGCTAGCATACAATTGCTCGCCAAACCATTGCTTTCATGTACAGTTGCTCGCAATGGCAATTGCTCGCATACAATTGCTTGCCAAACAATTGCTCCTGCATACAGTTGCTCGTGATGAATATTGTTCGCCAAAAGAAATGCTTGCATATACAGTTGCTTGTAAGAACAATCTAGCTCGCAACAACAATAATATGACTAAACTGAGTTTGCTGATTATTTGGAAAAAAGCTGATGATAAATAATTTTATTGCATTTTTTACTGCCGTCTGAATGAAATGTCAAACAAAAAGAATATTTTTGTTCCAATGGTAGTATTTTTAATTTTATCTTACCTATTTCTCAGTAACTAAAAATAAAATCAACCTGTTCTTCATTTGTCCAACATTAAAAACTTTTTATTTTTTCCTTTCTTCCAAATCAATCGAGGAAAAGTATTTTTGCATAATTAATTGACAATTTTATTTACCGTATTTCAATATGTAGTGACTTCAGCTAAAATTATTGCCTGACGGTTTCAGCAACCTGTATTTTTTGTGCATGAATAACCAAATTGCATTTTAAAATCTATCTGAGAGCCAGAACTGAAATTCTTCTACTGGAGCTTTAATCTGAGCCACATATAAAACGAAATCCTTGCTGAAAACCCAACTTTGGTCGGTTGGACATATACCGTGAGAAAATATCAGAAACATTGTGGGGAACGAAATTTTTGTGCAAAGAAAACGTCGGACACGTTTCTAACGTTAGAGGTGGTCTATTTTTCGATAGCCCTTCTAAAAATGGCTAAAAATAAAAACTGAAAAAAAACTGAATTTTAAATGAGCAAAGTCAGCCTCATGGGGAAAATTAGGAGCACAACACATTGTCAGTATTTTTGTGTAAGAATACCAAAGGTGTCTTTGTTTATTACGTTATTTTGACTATTGGACGAAAATGCCCTTAGAATTTGTGGAAAGTGAGAAAGGAAAGAGGAAGCTAATTGATAGTGGTTGTACGTTTATCAAAGATCATGTATCTGATCAGCGATGTTTCTGGAAATGCGATCAATCGAAATCTCGGCGTTGTCATGCTCGAATCCATACCGAAGGAGGCGAAATAATTAAGCGAATAGGCGAACACAATCACACGGCTGATGCTGGAAAAATTGAAGCAGCCCAGGCTCTGGAAAACGTCCGTGCAAGAGCAAAAAATACTCAAGATGGTATGCATACGATTGCAACTAGTGCTTTTGTGGGATTGTCGAATTCAGCTTCAGCGAACATGCCCGGATGCAGTAGTTTGAAAAGAACGATAAGAAATATTCGGCACCACAATGCAAACCTTCCGCCAAACCCAGCAACATTGAATGACCTGGAGCTGCCACACGATTATTAAATTACCAACCGAGGTGATCAATTTTTGTTGTACGACAACGACAATGGGAACAACAGAGTTTTAGTGTTCACGATTGACAGGAATTTACAATTATTAGCTGAGTCCCCGCATTGGTATGCCGATGGGACGTTCAAAACCAGTCCGCCATTGTTTCAACAATTGTATTCAATTCACGGCATACGACAGAACAACGTCATACCAGCTGTTTTCGCTTTACTTCCACGAAAAACCGAGGCAATATATTCTGAGTTATTTGAGTTGTTAAAATATTTAAATCCGAATTTGGCGCCAAGGACCATAATGACGGATTTTGAACGTGCGGCCATCAATGCATTTCAAACTTCGTTTCAAGGGGTTCAAAGTAGAGGATGCTTCTTCCACTTTAGTCAGGCATTTTACTGAAGCATTCAAGCTGCTGGTCTTCAAGTAATTAAACACTGTATTATGTATGTGTCTACTACTGTAGAAAACTGGCTACTGCTTTCGTCAGTGCCAGACTGTCAGGTCTAATGATAAGAATTTGGAATTGACTGATTAGATCAATTTTCCATTTTTTCTTTTTTTCTGAAAATTTCAAAAAAGGTTTCTTTAAAATGACACACGAAAAATATCCGTGTTTGACTGTAAATGTATAACCTTATTCATTAAATTTCAAAAAATTAATTTTAAAATTTTCTTGATTTTTTAAATCCTGGATTATGAAATCTTGAAATTTGAGATTTGTCTAAAATTTTGAATCATTGAGTTTTAGAACTATTTTGTCTGGTTTTTTTATACTGCAAATTATTCTAATTTGCAACTACACTTTCATAACGAAATAATTAGCCTATTCTCAAAAAACTTTTCTATGTAAATTCACAACAGAAGAGTTTTATAATAAAGTTTTTCTAAAGCCCATCTGGAAAACAAATTTGAAAATGGTGTGACTTACTTCAAAACGTTATATTAAATGCTAAACATGCATTTCCATAATGGTGAGGGGGCTGTTACCCCCCTTAGGTCCGCAAAAATTGATTTACTGGTAGCCACTTTTGGCCCAAAATCAAGTTACACCAGCAATTTTTGCCCAAAAATTGCTTACTGGTAGTTATAAAACGTTATATGTAGTTATAAAACGTTGTACTGTATTTTGGAAAAAGTTGCTTACTCATTGTCAATGTAGCTTTAAAAAGTACTAAAATGGCTATTTTGTGCCAATTTTTGCACAAAAAGTACTTATATGCATAAATGACGTGCTTTTAATGAAAATTTAGCTCAAGAATGAAAAATTTCATGTAAACATGATAGTTTGCAAAGCCATCCATTGAAACCACAGGTTGAAAAACCTCAACAAGAGCAATTTCTTTCTCATTGGCCAAATAATAATAATAATGATTGGCCTCCTTGTTTTCAACAAAATATGCATAACTACATGTTAAATCAGAACCAAAACTTTGACCAAAGTAGCTGATTCTACTATTGTGATAACTAAAACTATCAGAGAGATGTAGTGAATATTTTTTTATGTAATTCTAAACCTCATCAAGAAAAAATTATCAAAAAACATTATTATTGTCCAATGAATAATACACAGTCTGCACAGACTCAATAGACTTCTACACAATCATCACAATAAATTTCACCATCAGAAAATAAAACAGTGTCTCAAATGCCTAAAACTTTTGTACCAATGAAACCAACAACTAGTACATCTGATATGCTTGAATTGACCCAAAAGTCGAAGGCTACGAATTTTTTTGTTGCTCCAAGAATCACTGATTTCACAATTGAAAAGTCTATTGAACTGTGGATCACAAGATCTAGCATTTATCGAATCGAAGAATGTTAACAAAAAGAAATAAAACTTTTGAGCCTACGTGCTCCTATGCATGCTTTTCATATCAATGCAAAAATTGGGAAAATCAAAATGAAAGCTTTAATTGATACCAGTGCACAATGTTCAGTCATTTCCTCTTGTCTAGCTGAACGCTCTTTGGGGATTGACTATGATTTGCTAGAAACATCCACTCAGACAAAAATTCGCTGATGGCACTATAGTTGATGCCCAAGGGGTGATAATCTTCAAAATAACTCCATCTTTTGGAACATATCTGGTACAATGTTGGATACTACCTACCACCAGAAAGTAATGCCTCTTAGGAACCAATTTCCTAGTGCATCCTAGCATGCAAGCCATTATAAACTTTTGTGAAAATCTCATTTGAATTTGAGATGTCAAACAAGAACTAAACCTAGGTTTAAAACTGATCATGAAAAGCGCCCTATGATGAAGTATTCTCTAATACTTTCATGGGACAAAATCAAACTTAATTTGGGAAAATTGACAAATCGCTACCAATTTTGAATATATTATCATGCTATGTCGAACTGAATTGTCAAACTTGGGTCAATGGAAAGGTCTACTCTTTCACAAGCAATAACTTCAAAAATGTTATGGTTCAGCCTGTGAACTTCCGTAAAGAAAACTGTGAATATCCAATTGATTTAGTGATCATCAACATAATCGATGGAAAATGTCCATTAATATTGGTTAATAATAGTGCAAACAGAATTCATCTACAGCCTAACCAGCTCACCACTGAGGTTATTCTAGCTCGAAGAACCACAAATAACTATAGCATCACTAATCAACCAAGAAGAAGAAGATCATGAACATACCATGCTGATAAATGATCAGTCAACTAAATCTCAAGAAGAAAAACTCCAAATAGCTCTCAAAAAGATGACTGAAAAATCCAATATCAATGATGAAGATGAGAAAATCACTATCGAAGTCATGAAACAATATCACGATGTTTTTAGTCCCCCTGGAGGTCAACCTACTCTAACTCACGAGGTAATGGTCTCCATAGACACCAGTGATGCAAAACCAGTTTTGAAACACTATTATCATGCACTGATAGAACAATGGCCAATGGTTCATCAAAAAATTCAAGAAATGCTCGAAAAAGATCTCATTGAACCTTTGTGATCTCCGTGGGCTGCCCCCATGTTTCTCCTAGCTTAAAAAAGATGGAAGCTGGTGACCTGTTGTTGACTATCAAGCAATAAATGAAGTAACACCAAGCGACAAATTTCTGATCCTGCAAGTCCATGACTACTTGAACGTTTTGGGAAATGCTCGATTCTTTTCGACTTAGACTTGAAAGCAGGGTATTGGAAAATCCCTTTAGACATCACTTCATGTGATGAAAGGACTTTTGTCAGCCAAGAAGGCTTGTTTTGATTTAAAGTTCTACCTTTTGGTTTGAAAAGTGCTTCCACTGAATTTCAAAGATTGATGGAATGGATCCTACATCCTTACATCTGGAAAATTTGTCTCATCTATATCAATGATATAACAGTCTTTTCATGAATGTGTAACAATCATTTAGAACATATTCAATTGATCTTCGAAGCTCTTCGAGATGTAAATTTAGCATTGCAAACTGATAAATGTGTATTTGTACCCAAACAAGTAGAAACAAGTAGTCCTCAGTCATTTATTGTGCGAAGAAGGCATCTCACCTGATCCCAAAAAAGTCTCCATGATCATAAATTATGAAATGCCAAAAACCATAAAAGATCTACAAAGTTTTTTGGGACTAGTTCAGTGGTGTGGACGATTCATACCAAATCTTGCCACTTATTTGCTGCCATTATATCAACTCCTATGAAAAGATACAAAACACAAAATTAAAGAACAACATGTAATGGCTTCTGACCAGATCAAAACAGCCTTGACTTTGACACCTTTTCTGCAATATCAAGTCTATGATGACAAAAAGTCGAAATTCATCATTCAAACCGACCCTAGCACAGCTGCTATCTGCACAATATTATATCAGGAAAGTGAACATTGGGTAATCGCCTATATTAGTAGAGTCTTGTTGGATGTAGAAACTTGTTATAGTACAACTGAATGTGAATGTCTCGCTATCATACAAGCTTTTTGTTGGTATAGACACTATGTCTATGGTCAAAAAGTAACAGTCAGAACTGACCATGAACCTTTGCAATGGATAAAAGAAGAGAAACACTGAAACCCGCAACTTCAAAATTTTGCTATAAAACTTCAAAACTACGACTATTGTGTTGAATACATAAAAAGAAAAAAAGCTTGCACCAATTTTCTATCATGAAATGAAACTCGTTCTAAACTGAAACTAATGTCTAATGAAGAAGCAGTGAAAGAAATATTCAGACCAACATTTGATGAACAACAGAAAACTGTCGTAGTGGTTATGATATTGATGACTCAAAAAGAAGATGAAAATTGCAAACTTCCTTCTCAAGATAAACTGCTTATGCTCGAAGAAGATTTTCAACAACCCGAAAAGCATTTAATAATCATAGAAACACCTGTAGAAATTCGTGAAGCACAGAGAAATGATGTGTATATCGCAAAACTTTTGAAAACTCTAGAAGGAAAAGAAATTTCTACCATTTCCTCCATATTTCATACCAAAAATGAAATATTGTATCGAACTTCAAAACAAGCTAATAAAGCTTCAGCGATAGTAGTTTCGACTACTCTAATCGAAAGTGTTTGTACCAATTTCATGGTGTGAAAATTTTGAGTCATCAGTGTCATACTTCCACTACTGTGATGATCCGACAACACTTAAAAACCAGAAAAATTTGTTAGCAAAGAACTACTGAGTTGCCAAAACCACCTTCCCTTTTGCCGATTCAGCCAAAATATCCATTTGAAATTGTCACAACTGATATAGTGAACATTTCTCCTCTCTGTGAGAAAAGTTTGTATGTCATAGTATTTCAAGACTATTTCATCAAATGGGTAAGCACTCATTTGATCCCAGATCAAAAAGCAGCCACCATCATTGAAAGTTTCATAAATAATATGATTTTGGTTTTCTGAAGTCTAAACTAATTTGCTATCAGATCAAGGGGAAGTTTCACCTGAAATTTGAAGAAAGATATCATGAATCTACTGAAAGTCTGAAAAATCAATACCACAGCTTATCATCCACAATCTAATGGTATGGTCGAAAGATTTAATCAAATGTTGATTTACCATCTAAAGAAATTTACTGTCAAAGACCCTGATAACTGGGAAAAATATTTGCCTTTTGCGACTTTCACCTACAACACTATACCTCACACAACTACTCACTTTTCTCCATTCCAACTTTTGCGACAGTAGGAACCCAAAATGGCTATCCATTTCGATTGCACTAAAAGCTTAATGCTTCCATGGAATTACGATGCATACCAGCATATCTTCACTCAAGTACAACTGACATTGTACAGTGAAGTTTTAGAAAATTTGAAGAGTGCTGTAGAATCGAACAAAAAATATTTTGATAGAAGAGCGAAGGAACGAAAATACAAAATTACTGATTTAGTACTGCTAATCAACAGAAAATCCACGAAAATTGATGAAGCCTTCATGGGACCTTTCGTAGTGGTCGAAAATTCTGAAAATGTGAAAAACGTCATCAAAATTGACAGTTTAGACTGCTATGGGCAGTTTCAAAAAATTTCACTTTTGGTATAAAGCCATACATGCCTCATACCACATTGGTAATTTTAAACTCAGAAAATGGCGGTTCTACAGATGGCAAAAACGAAAAAAATGTAGATAAAATTATGACTACTACAACTAACACATATATTTATTTATTTATTTTAATATTTATTAGCAAAAGTTCGTCATATGATTGATTGTAATGTTCAATGAGTACAGAATGCTAGTAAATGAAATGTGATTTTCCAAAAACCATAAACATGCTAAACACACTACTGCATGATATTTTAAGTAATGAATGTTTGAAATGCCTGTTGATATTGTTACAACCTGATGCATATACTCACGACCATTTGGAAAAGAAAAGGCCTTCCCTAAGAAGCAGGGCCATAATGAAAACATTGATTAGAAATATTTCAAGTGTTCGAGGTAGATTTATCTTCCTCCTGTTCCACCTAATCTGAACTTTACACTTACTGATTTGCGCATGAAAAATATAATATCATGGTTTGTTGTGCAGGTCTTTTCTTAAGAGGCGTAAGAAAAGATGGAGTCTTCTGGTCAGAACTGACCTGTTAGAACTAATCCCTTGGCTAAGCCTCAGTGATAGTGCAACAGTCCCGTTCCCCAGACCTACAACAACAAAGATAAACTTAACCTCAAATGCGGGGCCTCATCAAAGACCTCCGCAGTCTCCTAGCTGAAACAAGGAATCCCCTCAGGGTTAAACTTACTCGGGTATAACCCGTAAGGGGTTTCCCAAAGCTTACCTGATGTAAGCCGGTGCCTGGGCCTCTGGCCCTCCACCTTCATCGATCGGAATTATCTAAATAAATAAACAAATATATGAAACAATATGTCTGACGAAATATGTAAAAGGAATGTGGATAAACCACAGTGAATATTATGCAAAAATAAGACGAAATGCTGGGAAATATATTTATGGACGCCAGCAAAAATAACAAGAATATTATAAAAAGACGATTATAGTGAACAATGATTTCACTATTATTTTTCGGTCTTTCTTTGGCGATCCACTTCTTTGCAAAAATGTCTGCGCCGCTGGTCGTCCATTTCGTCGATTTGCATTGCAATTTCCCCACGCGATTTGCCATCAACAGGGTGCCCAATATCCCTCAGGCATCGAAACCGACTTACGGGAGGTAGAAAAAAAACTTTCGGCCGGGTTACCCCGGCATTAAAAAGAATTGATCAAAAGAAAAAATCTACTACTCCGACTGACTCCTGTTTTTACAGTTTGTCTCACTCGGACTCCCGTTTCACAGTCTGTCCTAATCGGACTCCTGTGCTGGTCGTTGGACACAACGAATACCAAGGACTTCGCCGCAATGGCTGGCAAGTGACGCCCATTTTGACCTCGGCCTTGATGGAATAACCTCCCGTCCTAAGGAGTATGACGTTGACGTCGGTGCCGAATTTGGTCGATTTTGGGTTCGGCTGCTCGGTCTGCATGCTGTGGCAAATCATTGGCCGTGGGTCTAACCGCATGCAAATCGTTTTCCCGCGCCTCTATTTTTTCTAAATTAAAGTCAAAATACGGGATTATATTTTACGATACAACAAAGACGATGGGGGAATGTACGGATATCACAAAATAAAAATGCGCTAAAAATTGAGCATAAAATGTGGCCAAGAATTTGAAAAATGTTTTTTACAGTTGCATTTTGCACCGGTTTTGTCAAAAAGAAAATTTTAGTTGGCCAGCAGCACCGAAATTTAAATAATATTTTTGAATTTTGTAATTTTTTGATTTTTTTTTGGATTTTTGTGATTTTATTAGTGTTTTTGGATTTTATATTTTATGAAATTAATAAAAATATGATTGGGAAAAGATAAATTTTGGGCCAAAATTTGTGCGGCTAATTACTGCTGCTGCCTGCTGCCTCGGTAACCTCCTCGAGGTCTTCCTCGATAGTATCCCCTCTGGCTGGGTTGGCCTCTTATCTGATCTCCATCTTGGCCTTGATTCTGGCCTTGCTGGCTTCGGCTGCGTCTACCAAGCGGCTGAAAAATTGGATTGTAGAATTGCGCGTCCGGGTCTTGGCCTTGGTGTTGCCAGGTTCCTCGGCCTCTGAAGGGTCGCTGAGGGTGCCCTCTGAAGCCTCCTCTGGCTTGACCTCGGTCATACCCCGATCTAGCCCTATATGGGGCCGGGTTTGAGAACATATCGTCTCTCTCCTGTTGCCTTTGCGCCGGACCACTGCTAGTGGAGCTGCTGCGTTGAGGTTTTTGAGTCTGGAAAGTTGAATTAACAGATTTTGATGATGTTGATTTTGACCGAGAAAGCGGACTTTTATAAGAAGTGCTAGCAGCCTCACTATACGACCTCTAGCTGGTTGCAGTAGACGATTGTTGTGTCGTTGGCGGCTGTTTCTTAGCCGGAGGGAGTCTAGGCACCTTAAACTTACTTGGGCTCTTGGCAGCCGTTCGCTGATATTTATCAGCTTGCGATCTGTCATCGCCTGGTGCCTTCCTCTTAACACCCATCTGGTTTAACCTCTGCGAGCTCATAAATATGTACTGATTAAAGGCTGCAATGTAGACCTTGTCTATGCGGTTTCCCTGGGCCTCAACGACTAGTTGTCTGTTCGCAAACGAACACGCCTGGGCATACCACCTACCAATTGCCATCGGCATGATCGGTGCGAAATCCAAGTGTAGAAATATCATTAGGGTCACGTACCTAATGGCCGTAAAGACGTCTGAAGGGTCATAGTCCTGAAGCCATCTGGGAATAAGAATTAAAATGATCCATTCCCAACTTTCCTCAGGGATGCGTTCTCCATCAAACATAAATCTGCCCTGCATTTCGAACTGTTGGCCGTAATTTTCATGGATCTCGGCCATAGCATCATTGACCATTCTATAGATAATGGGCCGTTCTTGGCAGTCAAAGGCGAAATAATTGGCGACCTCTGGATTTTCGAATGAGATCGGCCCAATTAGACGCCTTTGTTCCCATTGCCACTCCCAATAATCAATCAGAGTTTCAGCCAATTGACCAGGAGTGACAAACTGCTGTGGCTCCCTTTCGGGTTTTTTAACCACCACATTCAGTTTGACCTTCTTGATCAACTTTTCCTCCGATTCAAGATCGGGCTTTACCACTACGCTTCCCGCAGGTTAACTACTTTTTGCGGTATAGCTGGTGGGAACGGACTTGGATTTACCAGATACCGTACTAACCTCTCCCCCGGTTTTCGATACCATTTGCGTCTGAGTGTACCATGCAGTGGACGCTGTTGTCCTATCCGATTTCGTCTGGCCTTTGGAGGTCTCCGTTCATGTTTGACTCTTGGCAGTCTCCGTCCTCATTTGACTTTTCATAGTCTCCGTTCTCGACTTTTGACTTGTCGAATATTCCGGGGTCGTGGTTTCCTCAGCCGTGTTGTAGGCCTCATTTTCAGAACCGGTGGCGGCCGCTCCTTGTTGCTGCTGACCTTGAGCTGCAAGTCTGCCTGCTTTGGCCTTACCTAGCCTTTTCCTACCCCTTACCTTTTCTCTGGCCAAGTGTCAGATAAATTTTTCCGACATACCTTCAGCTAACATCTGCTGAACTTTCTCTGGGGAATAAACTCCAGGGATTCCTTCCTCAGTTATTTTTCCCTTTTTCATCAGCTCTGTCGCTGCAATGGCTGAATCTGAGCTGTCATCGGCTAAAGCCTGCTCCTTCAGCTTTCTTTGAAGTGCCCTCTGACGCAGGAATTCCTGCTGCATCAGCCTTCTTTGTTCCTGTATTTTGGTCTGTAGGGCCTCGTGCTTCCCTTGTTGATCATGATTCTTAGGATCTTTAGGTTTTATGGGTATCTCCTGGGATGCCTCTTGCATCTTTTCCAGTCTCACGTCGATTCCCGACATTTTGGTCACTGCTTTATCTATTTGAGTCTGGATCTTTTCCTCCTCAACAGCCTGTTTCTGAGTTTTGACCTCCATCGCATATTTATTCTCCGATGTCTCGCCCTCAGACTCCAGAATCTCACCTTCTTCTTCTTCTTCTTCAACATCCTCCTCTGAACTGAACTTAGAGTCTGAATTTCGTATCTTGTGCAAGAGTTGCTTTACTTTAGCTGGCAAAACAGCTGGTGCCGGAGGTACAGATTGCATGATGGTGACGACTTCTGGCTCAGGCTCGGCCGGCTGCTGTACCTGAGTAACTTGAGTCGGCTGTGCCACCGCTGGTTGCATCAGTGGTGGCACCACGACTACAACTGCAGCTGCTTGCGTAGTATCCGTGTCCAAAGCTGGTTGTTTTGCTTTGACCACCGGCGCTGGCGCTTGCGGCTGGGTTTTAACTTGTCCCGACCCTCGGGCTTGCGCCGTTTGGGAAGTAGAGGGACGATTTACCTGTACTTTAGATATCAACTCACCAGCTGGGGTATAAGTTAGCTCATACCCAGGCATCTCTGAAGCAATTGTTCTCTCCCGGAAGCTTTTGCTGATGAACTCGGGTCTGAGCTCGAGCGGGTTTCGCGGTGCGTAAGTCATCGGATAATCGGTCGGCTGTGCGTCTTCCGTCATCGGATACCGCAATCCGGGTGTCAAAGTCTCGAAACCTACATAGTAAAAGGTTACATAATAGTAAGGATTCACCTTGTAAGCTTCGTCCTTTAATAACGATTTGTCGTTGCCGATTTTTTAATATTTCTTCGGCTTCTCTAAATCGTAGCGGGACGAATCCAAACCAATTTTGCCAGGCGTATACCTCTTTTTTAGATGGAAAACAGGGTTCCGACGGTGGTAACATTGCTGCTAATTCTAAATAATAAGCCAGGCGGTCGCCTGACTTCCAGGACATGCATTTTATCATCTCCTGGCCTTCTTTAGTATAACTATTTAAAAAGTTATAATTTTGCAGTGCACTAGTTTCATAGTCGCACTCCCCTCTTGAATGAGGCCATGCCAAGTGATAGGCCAATGGCATGAACTTACAGATGACCTCTAACTCTGGAAAGTTTCGCTCATCCAACATGCCTGAAATTTTGGCCAAATTTGGCGTATAAAAATTGGTTTTGTAGGCCTGCCTATGACCTTCTATACCCACTGGGTAATGGTTATTAGCTGAAAACACTTCCTCTGGAATTTCATCGGGCTTCCCGGCCTGTTGCCAGTATAGCTTAGCGTTTTCATACAGCGTCAAGGAGATCTTACCATCTAAATCCCAATAGGTTCCAACTGATTTGAGATTTTCCAGGATATCCTTTGCGATATTAAGCCAGTCTGGTATTTGAATGTCCTGGATTTCGTCGGGATCGCTATCTTCAGTGTACCCATCGTCCTTCAATGATTTACTATCTCTTGGGAGTAATGGATAAAAACCACTTGGTAATTGAACTCCCTGAGGATGGACAGGGTTAAACTCCGTAGGTGCGGTATAATAACCTGTGTTATTTCCCTGCATTTGTACTGCCCAACGGTTGTACATTTCACACTTCATCATATGGTACACCATATTAGGCTGTACCTGATCGGTTTCCAATACTGGGGAGCCTAGCCCCATTTCTCTATTTACGTTGCCCGGTATCATTAGATATTGCTGATAAAAATGCAAGGCAACATTATTGATCTGTTTGGGATCAACCTTGTCATGGTCGAAAATCTGCATTTGCATAAGCAGTTGATCGGCCATGCCATAGTGAATCGCGGCAAACTTAACCAATAACGAATAATATGCGTCTAGAGCTGCGTACCTAAGCTCTTCCGGCAATATACCTCTTTTGGCAAACCGATCACGGTTCGCCTTGAGTGAAAAATCATACTGATAGGGGCCCACATCTATTAGATAAAATTCCGTGAACAGTCCCTTTAACCGAAAGGTTTCGGGACAAATACCTGTTTGAAAACACTTTTTCTCCAGGTTAACCCCTACCATGGTTAAGGCGAAATGGTCTAAATCAAAGTACGGACCTTTGGTCTTCCTAAGATGTTCCCTTAAGGGCACAGTTTTATCTCTGTCCTTATTATCTCACCCTGCACCACATACCTTATAAATACTCACCAAGTCCTCCAATACAGAATATCCGGCGAACAGCATGTCAGAATTTAGGAAGTCGTGGAGGCTTGTCCATTCTCTGAGTATCATGGTCGTGGTATCGATAAGGTATGTTTGCCTGTTGGTTAGCGCGAAGCTTATGTAGCGGGCAAATTGTTTTCCCATCGGATTGTCGACCTCTCTCATTTTGAACAAGGCGGCAACCTTATCCTGATGGACTTTTTCAACATCGAATCCACAAACTGGCTCTCCTCTGAAGATTGAAACTTCTCCGATGAAGTGGAGTACTTGGCTGACTTTCCCAATGTCTACCATTCGAGGTTCCTTGGGATTAGCCGGCCAGTATCCAAAAGTGGCTTTGAACCACTGGTCCAGTTCGTGAATTCTCACGACCCTTTTGACGTTGTAATCTAAAGATTAAAGATACCATTGATTTCTGTGATTATTCCCCTTTTTTCAGCATATTTCTAGGGTCTATACTACACCAGCACCACAACACCAAGCGGGTTAAGTTTCGCAGAAAATAACTTTAGTGCCGGGTTGTTAGGTGAGCCACTGATATACAAACATTGAGCTGGTAGGCAACTAAGACCTTACCAAATCTTACCCTTGCTACCTCTATATGTTGGGGAGGGTGGACCTGATCCGATTGTCCACCACTTGATCGGACACCAATCTCTGACCAGCTGCTTGAGCGACCAACTACGCTCCATTTATGGGGCTGTATTTACAATTTTTATAGCGCTCGAGATTGATAATTTTAAATGATTTTGATATCGAAAAAATGATATAATTTGATTTGATTTGAAAATGATTAATTTTTGATAAATTTTTGATGATAAAACTTTGAACGGGCTGAACCCAAGGTTCTAGGTTTCCCTTGAATTGTCTAGCTCTCAGTGGTATCAGGTATATTTCCAAGTTTGGAAATTCCTTGATTGGCTTTGAGCTTCGGGTTCTCAGTACTCCCATTTTCATTCCCTCTAAGTTCTAACCTCGTCTGCCCTTTGGGGCGCCAAGCTGGTCTTCCAGTGACTTCTGGGCATTACCTGCGATTTCCAAGAATATTTGATAAAAATAAGTTCGAAACTTACCGTCAATAAAGAAAAAGCGGTTGTTCTGCCGGTGCTGTGGTCTACCCAATTCAACGTGGCGCTCTGTGTGCGACCACTCGTGCGTCGGAGCTTGTTGGCGGTTCCGCTAGCCCTTTCCCATTTTGTAAAATTAAAAAATTTTTTAAACGCTGGAAAAGTTTAATCTAGCAGTTCTGCTAATTTCCCTTCTATCGCGGTTTGGGGAATGTTTTACTTCTTCCTTTCAATGGAAGTTTAGAATTCAGATAAGCGGGACAGCTACAATTTGATTTTAGAAAAAATGAAAAATTTGAAAATTAGATTTTTAGGAAAAATGCCAAAATTATTTTGGGTTGACACTTTGGTCTAAAATTCCGAAGAATTTTTCCCAATGTCTGAGATAAATATGAAAAAATTTACAAAATAATTACGAATTATATAAACACAATAAATATTACAAAATAATACATATTTAATTTGAAAACAAGTACCTACATGCGCAAGATATATACAAAATTAAAAAAAAAATCAGTGCAAGATCACGCATAGATTCGCCTTGGGTGAATTTCCAAATGATTTCATTTGGTTTGGTGCTCCAGTCGTAACTGTTTGCGCCATATTGGAAAGTGACGTGTTTTCATCACGTGGCGCGTCCTGATTGGCTCACGCTATTCACGGTAAGACCCTAGTGGTCTCGTAACGAAAATGTTTCAACCTGCTGATTGAAACAATTTGGCAATTTAGCGGGTTGTCCCAATGTACAATGGTGACAACATTCTCTGCTTCTCGCGAAATGTCCGTAATTATGAACGGACCGGACCATGGTAGTCCTAATTTTTTCTGCTTGTCTACTTTGAGCAGAACCCAGTCCTTTTCTTTGAACCCATTCTGTTTGGACTTTTTATCGAAGTATTTCTTCGATTTTTCGGCAGCACTCTGGATAATTTTGGCAATATCCTCGTAAAAGTTGACTAAGTGATTGGTGAACACAAATTTGTATGCCTCTGCTTTGCTGTCCGGCATTACAATGTCATATGCTTTCGATAAGTTTAACCCGAAGGTTGCCTCGTGACCTCTAAGCAATGAAAATGGGGATTGCCCCGTAGCTGCATGTGGTGTGGCATTGTAAGCAAACACCACGGCTCTCAAGTATCTTGGCCAATTATCTTTTTCCTCAATGGCCACCTTTCTGAGCTGCTTGATGAGTGTCTGATTGAATCTCTCCACCATGCCATTTCCTTGTGGATGGTAGGCTGTTGTATAAATTTTCTGACACTCTAATAACTTGCAGATTTCTTTCATCAGATCTGAGGTAAAACAACCTCCTCTATCACTGAGTAATCTCTGTGGAGTCCCGTGTCTAAATACAATTGATTGTAGAAAAGTATCTACAACGGTGCTGGCTGACTGATCCGGGATCCGTTCAGCTTCAACCCACTTTGTAAAATAGTCCTGGAAGACTATGACATACTGTCTCTTCTCACTAAGTGGAGAAATACTCACGATATCCACTGATACTGTATCAAAGGGACCTTGTGGAATAATAGGTATCAGTGGAGGAATTTCAGTGTTTCCCTGATTAGCCATTTGACATACTGGACAAAATTTTATCCAGTGCCTGACATCCTTTTCTATTCCAGGCCACCAGAACCCTTTCTTAATCATAGCAAGGGTCCTTTTGAACCCCTGATGATTCATCATTACGGCACCGTAGTACTGGTGCAAAGTATTGTCCCTTAGGCAGGATGGGATGACCACTTGATCATCCGATCCCTGTCCGGCTTCGCGGTTTAACACTTCATTCTGGATATAAAATCCACTGTGATACTTGGTTGTCCCATTTGGACCCAATCTATCAAAGTATGGTCGTAATACCTCATCTTTTCTCTGCAAGAGGGCCATGAGATCATCTCTAATTAACCCTTTTGGCAACTCATTTTCTTTGGGGTCTGCCAAAGTAAACTCCGGTTCTTTTTCTGGGTATAACCAGGTAACTCTTTTTTCCTTACCTTTCTCCTGGTTTCCCCTACTTACCTTTTCCTTGCCCTTACTGCCATCAGGCTGGACCTGAGCCTGATTATCCTTTTCTGCTTCTTTTGCCATGCTACTTGTAGTTACGGCATTTACAAAGTCTGCAGGCGAGATTGATTCTGGATCACCCTCAGAATCTTGTGGATATATTTGGGTGAATCTCGGACTTATTTCAGTCCTCTGGTTTTTCTTACCTTTCGGCTCTGAAAATATCGGAGTACCATCTTCAGGATTCCGATCTGTCAGAATTCTGAATCTCTTCACCAAATTGAGGTGCTTTTTCTCAATAAGCTGTGCTTCTAGATCTTTCAGATTTCCAGACTCTCGTTTATCCTCTGAGAACATGTGTTCCCATTTTGGCAGTATCCTTTCTGCTTGATCGTCTGGTTCATCCATCCTTGACAAAAAGTCTGCCATGGCATTTTGTTTTCCAGGCACATACTCTAGTTTATGGTTGAACTGAGAGATGAACCAGTACCATCTCTTCAACTTACCATTGGTCATGGCATTGACCTTCATTGACAACAAAGGTTTGTGATCAGTTCTTAAGATCACCTTATGACCTACTAGGTAGTGCTTGTATAACTTCAAGCCATACACTATTGCCAAGCACTCCCTTTCCGTGGCTGACCACTTCTTCCCATCCGCCTTTAAAATCCTGCTATTATAAGCAATTACCCAGCGGTCGGACTTGGTCTCCTGGTAAAGGACTGCTCCTAGTGCCCTTTTGCTGGCATCTGTCTGAAGGACAAAGTCCGCAGACCTGTCCAAAACCGGATACCTTAGAAAAGGCACTGACAATAGTGCTTCTTTTAGGCTCCTAAAAGCCTGATGGTGAACCTCCGTGATTTCCCAAACACTGTTCTTCCCAGTTAATTTATACAATGGTTCAGCCTGTTTAGCTAACCCTGGTATGAACTTCTTACACCACTGCAACATTCCTAAAAACCTTTGCAGTTTACGTTTAGACTCTGGGAATGGAAAATCATTTATAGCTTTGACTTTTTTCGGATCTGGGGAAACTCCATCCGAATTTAAGATATGTCCTAAAAAATGAACTCTCTCAGGCAGGAATTCACACTTCTCCGGCTTCAAGGTCAAATGAGCCTTTCTCAGAGCTTGCAGGACTAGCTCTAAATTAACTAAGTGTTCCTCAAATGTATTTGAGAACACAATAATATCATCTATATATACTAGACAGATCTTCCAAACATATGGATGCAAAACTCTTTCCATCATACACTGGAACTCTGCTGGTGCATTCTTTAGGCCAAAGGGCATGACTACAAATTGATAAAGCCCTTCTTGGCATATGAAAGCAGTTTTCTCCTTGCTTTCTTCATCCATTGGCACTTGCCAATACCCTGACTTGAGATCTAAGGTGGTATAAAACTTTGCTTTACCTAAACAGTCTAGATAGTCATCCATTCTAGGAATGGGATACTTATCATCCTTGGTAACATCATTTATACCCCTAAAGTCCACTACTGGTCGCTTGGTACCATCCTTTTTACCTACAAGAAATAACAGAGCTGCCCAAGGCGACTTGATGGCTCAATTACACCCTTTTTGAGCATATCTTGGACATGCTCACGAAAATGTTTCCGCAAATTTATGGCAGTCCAGTGGTACCTTTTTGCCACAGGTGCTGCATCGCCTGCATTTATTTTACAGGTTAAGTAGGGTGTAGTAGTTGGAGGATCATTGGGCAAGCTGAACACGTGTCTATATTTTGCGAGACATCGTAAAGCTTGTTCCAATTGCTCTGACGGTATGTTGGATTTAGCCAGCATATTGTACAAAGCTTCCTTGAATTCTTTCTCATCCGATTGAGTTGAATCAGGTCTAGCTTGAACTGCACAAGTTTGCAGCTTCTCCAAATCCTCAACTATCTTCCCCTTTAGCTGATCTTGGTTATTGGCATCACACAACACTGAATTAGTATGGCCAATTATTTGATTACTTTTCAAATGGCATCCTGATCCTGTGTTGTTGGATACCATAACTACAAAATCATCTTTTGTACCATCTACTATGGTACTATCTATGTGGAACCTTTCTTCATTTTCCTCAGACTCTATTATGATTCCATTAAGGCGATTTTCGCCTACCTTATCCCAAAGCTTCGCTTTCAGAAGTATATCAGTATCACTAGGTAAGTAGATTGGGTTCACACTCACCACTGGCACCGAAACCTTTAGCAGGCAAATCTTTGGCTGATACTGGTCGACGGCGCTCATTGTGGATTCCGTGGCACTCGTGGTCATGACCTCTCCACAATTCGTTTGGGGCTGGTCCAGCGTCACGTATATCTGCTGTTGACGGTTGTTGAGCATCATCGTCCTATTCCTGAAATCTATTATGGCTCCTACCTGAGGATAAGCCAAAAAGTCTGTTCCTACTATTACATTTTCACCCACTTCAGGAATTACAATTGCTTTAATGGGAAACTGTCCACACAATGTATCCATCCTAAATTGGATATACCCATGGGGTTGAACTGTCTTACCGTTGGCTACAGTAACATTTAATATCCTCGGATATTCAGTGTAATCTGGGCCCCAAGTTTCTTTCAGAAACCGGGGATACGTATCCAGCAAATGTTGTTCCTGAGGACTAGCTGGTGCGCCCCTCTTTACTACCTGTACCGATGGTACTACCATTTGTGGTGCAATTGCATTCATTTGCACAATGCTACCTAATACAACATTTGGGCAGTTCACTCTCTGATTTACTTCACCTAAAGTACTCATTTCTAATTGCCTTGCAACCATTACACTTGAATGATCCTTCTGGGGTGGCTGATTTGTGAATTGACCCTGTTGAAGAGTCTGAGTCAGACCCGTAATAGCCTGAGGTGGCTGAGGATGCTGTAATGCAGCTTGCTGTTGATATTGCTGCATCTGTTGGAACTGCTTCTGCAGCTCCTTTTGCTTTTTGAATTCCAGAAACTCGTTATAGTCGGAATTCTGTAAGTAACTCTCATGGCTATCCTGATAATCTGAATAGCCTATATTATACGCACCTCTACCTTTACTATTATAGTTGGCATTTGGGTAACCTCCTCTACCTCTATAGTTACATCTAGCAAAATTGTTGAAGCCTCCCCTGTTGAAGCTAGGGAAGCTGGCTCTGCCTCTGCTCCTGCGCTCGGACAACACTCTCAATGTCCTGCAGTATTATGTGTTATGTTCTTATGGAACTCACACCATAGCTTTGTCAGATCTCGGAAAACTTGACCTCCCTGGCTGGTGCCGGGTATGGTCACATTAGACTGATTTTCCATCTGCCTATTATCAACCTTTTGCTGGAGCTGATCAAACCTTTCAACTAGTTGTACCATCTCTTTAGAAATTTTTAATAGAAGGGATTCTTTCTCACCTTTTTCGGTCTGAGCCCTAGGGGCTTCCCGAACTGGAATCTCTTCTATTTCAGGAGAATCACTCCTTGACCTTTGGGTTTGGGCCGGTACCTGATTACCTACAGTTTGATATGGCTGCCGAAACCTTTGTCTCTGGCCTTGTTGATATCCCTCTGACTAATTCCTAGCAACTACGGCAATTTCAGGATCATGCCCACTAGGCATACCTACTTCATTGGTAACAATAGGATCCTGTTGTGTACCCTTAGGTCTGTATCTTTAAAAGGCATTTTTGTACCTATGTTCAATGTCATGAACCTCTACTGCTAGATCGTACCAGGTTCTAAAGGTATGCTTTGAATTTTTCAGTTCAGACTGAAACGTGGGGTCACTCTTGTATATAAAGGTGTCAATGATCAGCCTCTGTTTGGACTGATAGTCTAAATCACCTTTGACTAGTTCCACTAATATACTGACCCTTTTTAGAAACTCTACGGCCTGTTCATTGGGTCTTTGTTGGATCTCAAATAACTCCCTGGTTAACATTTCCAGGTTACACTCATGTGCAAAGACATTTATAATGGCTCTCCTGGCCTCCCTATAGGTCATGTTGTCTCCTGCAACAGCCTTCGGTCTACCTTTAGAAAGCCTCAGCAGTGCTTCATACTTAGCTGATTCGGGTGTATCCCTACGGAATTCCCCCTCAAGTGCTGTCAAGAAGCTAAGCACTTGCTGATTTACCATACCCTCATCTAAAAGTTTGGGTAACACACCTTTAACGATATTCCTAACTACAATCTCCTGTGCCAAATTATTTGTTGGCATCTCCCTCTGATCATAAACTGCTGTTAATACTGGATCAATATCAGAGTTCAGGGATTGCAGCATAACTCGATTTGGATCTCGTTGCGGTGGTACACCTCCTTGATATGATGGCATATTGTCTTTGTCAAACCTATAATCCCTGTATGGGAAACATGCCAGTTGATCTGGTCTAAGGGTATTTGGATCAACTATATTTCCTCTACCATCATAGACCACTCTTGTTAAAGTTGGATGCTGCGAAGCTATCTTATTTGGATTCCTGAACTCTGCTGATTGCTCAGCTCCCTCGAATCGAAAATCTCTAGCTGGACCTCTCCAACTTTTGGGCTCAAAGTTAAGCCTTTGCCCTTCATCAATTTCAGGCCTATTACTAGGCCCTGGGCCTGCATTCATTTCAGCAGTGAAACGGTTGTCTCTTTCTGCAACCCTAACACATGGTCTAACTGTCTATCCAGCTCCTGTCGGCGACTGTCGGCTTCCCTTTTATTGTCCTCGGTGGTGGCATTTGGGATAATGTCGAACAAGGCTTCGACGGCCCCTTTCAATTTGCGTAGCTGCGTCGCCAACTCCTGCGTGGACATTTCGGGAGCTCTTCCCTGCGGCTGGAATCGCTCTTGCTCCTTGGGGATCCTCTCTAATCGCCAGTCAATTTTGGGGTCCCTTTCTTCCAAATTCGGTCGAAATTCGGGTGTAATAACGTCCCTTTTCCAGCCTGCTAATTCGACCTTTGGCCGTGACCTTTTCACATTTCGTGGCAGCGGTCCATCAGCATCTGGGTTCGGGTTCGCCGGGCCTGCCTCTTGCGGATCGATGGCAATCACTGGGGGGGGGTCAATTGGTACGCCTGCATCTTGCGGCGTAAAATGCATTGCATTCTGTTGCAATGGTTGAACCCTCGCGGGAGTTTGATCCGGGATCACTGGGTCCGGAGCAGCATGCCGTTGCTGATCTCCGTCTCCCAAATTTACAAGATTCCCAGCACTCGCCACTCTGCTTGGTGATCTATTTAAAGTATTACCTCTCGGTATCCTTTCGTTAGGCATTTTAAATCCTGCTAACTTTCTGTAGAAACCTGGAGGATTTTCTTTTCTCCTAGTCTGACTATGAAGTTCCGTGGTGAGGAGTTAAAAGCCACCACTTGTTGTGCAGGTCTTTTCTTAAGAGGCATAAGAAAAGATGGAGTCTTCTGGTCAGAACTGACCTGTTACAACTAATCCCTTGGCTAAGCCTCGGTGATAGTGCAACAGTCCAGTTCTCCAGACCTACAATGACAAAGATAAACTTAACCTCAAATGCGGGGCCTCACCAAAGACCTCCGCAGTCTCCTAGCTGAGACAAGGAATCCCCTCACGGATAAACTTACTTGAGTATAACCCTTAAAGGGTTTCCCAAAGCTTGCTGGTTGCAAGCTGACGCCTGGGCCTCTGGCCCTCCGCCTTCATCGATCGGAATTATCTAAATAAATAAACAAATATATGAAACAATATGTCCGACGAAATATGTAAAAGGAATGTGGATAAACCACAGTGAATATTATGCAAAAATAAGACGAAATGCTGGGAAATATATTTATGGACGCCAGCAAAAATAACAAGAACATTATAAAAAGACGATTATAGTGAACAATGATTTCACTATCATTTTTTGGTCTTTCTTTGGCGCTCCACTTCTATGCAAAAATGTCTGCGCCACTGGTCGTCCATTTCGTCGATTTGCATGGCAATTTCCCCACGCGATTTGCCATCAACAGGGTGCCCAACAGGTTAACAATCTTCCACTCTTCCACTTTACAACTTCATTCTTTATAGTGAGTTTCAAAGATTTATTTCTTCCTTCAATTTTGAGTAGTAGTGTGGTGAAACATTATAAACCCAAGAAATTAAAATCAAATATTAGACAAATGATAATATGACAAGTGAAATGAAAATGACCATGTTGCATGATACATTGAGCCTAGCAGCATCACTGCTAAGCCTGCTGCTGACGTACAAAAAGAGTTTCAATAAACAAGATCAATACATCATGTACCAAAAGAAACAACATCAACAAGATGATAGGTTTTTTTGCTGACAGTAAGTTCTGCACTGCTGTCAGAAAATTCTCTAAAAAATTAGAAACTCCGGGTTTCTCTTCCCCTATGAAGATTATATTGATCCGTCGGCATAAATATTTTGGGTCATGGTAATCTCCCCAGAAGAAAATACACACCATGATTCGAAAACAATGTTTTCATGCAAAACTGAAAGCCATATTTATTATTTGATCAAATGAAATGGATTAATTTTCTGCAACATTTCAGAACATAACATCAAATTAATTGTATGAATCACCCAATTTGAAAAATGGTTTAAAACAGTATATGCCCACTCTCTAAACCTTCCCCGCAAGCCCACTTCTGTGGAAATCAGTGATTTGTGAAATGCTTTGGCACTTTATTCAAAACCTAACTTTTAAAGCCACATTCAGTGGGTTTTGACATTGAAAAAATATCAACAAATCCACTCTACCTTCACAAAAAAGCAAAAATAGATATACTAAATCAAAATGCAGCTCACTTCACTAGATTCCCACAACTCGGCTTTCAGATGGGTTATAGGATTATGTTCAACGCATTAGATATTATGGCTGACAATTGGATGTCACTCTACAATTTTGTTTCGGCACCTCAAACTATCATTATTGGCTTCAACCAAGCCGATGATTGGAAGTGTCTAAAGGACATGCATGGTCATGAATACTACTCGTCTGAGGCTAAGAAAATGTTGGGCACCCTGTTGCTGACAAAGTTGCAATCGGGAAGTTGACATGCAAAACGACAAAGTATACAACTAGTGATGCAGACAATTTGCACAGCAACGGAGTGCCACAAAAAGACGAAAAAGTGATTGTGAAATCATTCTCGTTTTTATATAATATTATTCTTCGATAATGTCAGCATCCATGAATAAACCTTTCACCAGCAGCAGTGTTTTAATTTGCATAATTTATTTAGTGGTTCATCCACCTTCTTCTAACATTTGTTTATTTATTTAGTATACCTTTCTAAGGTTTGTATTACAGTAGTATCAAAGGGTCAGAGGCCCAGGCCCCGATGCTTGCAGTCGTCAAGTGGAAGGAAGACTGCTCAAGGAATCCTTTGAGTATGTTTCTTCCTGAGGATAAGCAGCTTCTGTGGGAGACTACAAGGAGCCGTTGTGAGGCCCCTTAGAGAAGGTAAGTGAGTTATTGTTGTTGCACAGTCTGGGGGGAGAACTGTTGCATGATATCCGAGTCCTAGCCAAGGAATAGCTCTAAGTAGTTTAGCCCAAACCAAAGCTATCTTTCTTGGCACTCTAAGAAAGGACCTGCACAACAAGTGGTCGCTTTTAGCTCCTCATAATGGAACTTTGTAGTCAGACTAGGGGAGCTTTCTACAGAAAGTTAATGCCAAATGGAAGGATACTGAGAGATAATACTTTGAATAAATCACTGCCCAGAGTGGGGAGTGCTGAGAAATTGGTGAATTTGGGAAATAGAGATCAGCAATGCCATGTGGCTCCTGAATCTGTGATCCCTGATTAGACTCTTGCAAAGGTTCAGCCATTACAACAACAGGCAATGCTTTTTACACCCGAAGATGTGGTTACCAATAGTGGGCCTGCCAACAATTGCCTTGAAACTGGAACAGGCAGGCTGGGCGAATCTGAACCCAGATGCCAATGGCCTGCCACCCCGAATGTAAAACAATCACCGCCAGAGGTCGAATTGACAGGGCCAAAATGGGATATTGTCACACCCAAAATTTGATCTGATTTGAACAATTTGGACCCTGAAACTGAATGGCAGCAGTTAGAGTGGATCCAATGAGACCAGGAGTGACTTGGGCAACTGGAAAGAGCTCCAGAAATGTCCAATCAAGAAATGGTGATGCAGCTCCATGAATCAAAAGGAATGGTTGAAGCTTTGATCGACATCATTGCAAATGAAGGGAGGCCAAAAATTGCAGACAGGAGCAGAAGAGACATGTTAGATGACATAATAGGGGTGCAGAAAGAGACAACTGTCTCTTAGCTGAAACAAATGCAGGTGCAGGGCCTAGAAGTAGGCCATAAGCTGAGGAAGGGCAGAGACCAAATTTTGAGCCCAGAAGTTGGAGAGGTCCAGCTAGGGAAGTTCGATTCAAGGGAACCGATCAACTGGTAGGCTGACAGCATCAGAACCAACTAGCTCAGCAGCATACAACTTTAACTAGAGTAACCTATGATGGTAGGGAAACATCACTGATCCAAATACCCTTAGACCAGGTCAACTGGCATGTTTCCCATATAGCAACTACAGATTTGACAGAGAAAAATTACCATCAAATCAAGAAGGTGTACCACCTGAACGAGATCCAAATTGAATTATGCTGCAGTCATTAAACTCTGATATAAATCTTATTCTTATGGCAGCTTATGATCAGAGGGAAATGCCAACAACTAATGTGGCACAGAAAATGATTGTAAGGAATATCATTAAAATTGTGTTACCCAAACTTTTAGAAGAAGGTATGGTAAATCAGCAGGTGCTTAGATTCCTAACAGCATTAGAGGGGGAATTTCATAGAGATACACCCGAATCAGCCAAGTATGAAGCACTGCTGAGGCTTTCTAAAGGCAGGCCAGAGGCTGTTGCAAGTGACAACATGACCTATAGGGATGCCACAAGAGCCATAATCAATGTCTTTGTGCCAGAAAGTAACCTAGAAATGCTCACAAGAGAGTTATTTGAGATCTTGCAAAGATCCAATAAACAGATCTTTGACTTCTTATAAACAATCAGTATTTTAGTGGAACTAGTAAAAGGAGATCTAGATTATCAGTCAAAACAAAGGCTGATTATTGAAACATTTGTCTATAAAAGTGATCCCACATTTCAGTCTGAGCTGAAAAATTCCAAGCATACCTTTAGGAGTTAGTATGAATTAGCAGCGGAAGTTCATGATATTGAATGAAGATACAAAAATGCCTTCCAAAGATATGGATTCAGGGGTATTCAGCAGGATCCAATTGTAATCAATGAGGTAGCCATGCAGAGTGGACAGGATCCTGAAATTGCGCTAGTCACCAGCAGTCAGTCAGACAGTTTTCAGCAATGCCAAAGACAAAGGTTCCGGCAATGGTACCAAAGTTCAGGTAATCAAGTACCAGTACAAACTCAGAGGTTGAGAAGTTGTTCACCTGAAATAGAAAAGATTTCGATTTGGGAAGCCCCTAGGGCTCAAACTGAAAAAGGTGAGAAGGAATCTCTTTTGTTAAAAAATTCTAAGAAATAAGTACAATTGGTCAAAAAATTTGATCAACTTCAGCAAAAGGTTGATAGCAGACAAATGGAAAATTGCTCTGATGTGGCTATACCAGGCACCAGCCAGGGAGGACAAGTCTCCCGAGATCCTAAAAAGCTGTAGTGTGAGTTCCATAAGAACAAAACCCATAATACTGTAGACTGCAGGACATTGAAAGTTCTGTCTGAATGCAGGAGCGGATGCAGGACTAACTTCCAAACTTTCAACTGTGGAGGTTTCAACAATTTGCTAGAGGTAGCTTCAGAGGTAGACGAGGTTACCCGTATGTCAATTTTAATAGCAGAGGCAGAGGTGTGTATCATGTTGGTTACTCCAGATATCAGGATAACCAAAAGAATTTTGAACAAAATTCTGCATATATTGAATTCCTGGAATTCAAGAGGCAGAAAGAACTGCAAAAACAATATCAGCATATGCAGCATTCCAATAAGAAGATGCATTACAACAACCTCAGTCGACTCAAGCTATTATGGGACTGACTCAGACTCTATTCCAGGATCAGTTTACAAATCAGCAACCCAAAACGACCATTCAAGTGTGGTGGTCACAAGGCCCTCACAAATGAATCCCCCTCCACAGGTAGATCAGAGAGTGAATTGCAGTAATGTGGTATTGGGCAGTATTGTCCTTTGTACAAGATGTAAAGTAAATCCAATATACGTTCTGACCAGTTGGAGCAAGCTTTAGAGTGTCTCACCAAATATAGAGACATATTTAGCTTGTCGAATGATCTGCCAACTAGTACACCCTATTTGATTTGTAAAATTAATACAGGTGATGCAGCACCTCTGGCTAAATGCTACCACAAGACAGCTATTAATTTAAGGCCACATGTTTGTGAGCATGTGCAAGACTTGCTAAAAAAGGGTGTTATAGAACCATCAAAGTCGCCTTGGGCAGTACCTTTATTTTTGGCAGGAAAAAAGGATGGTACCAAGCCATCAGTAGTGGACTTTAGGGGTTTAAATGAAGTCACAAAGGATGACAAGTAACCATTCCTAGAATGGATGATTATCTAGACTGGAAGAGCTAAATTTTATACCACCTTGGATCTAAAATCAGGTTACTGGAAAGTGCCTATGAATGAAAAAAGCAAAGAAAAAACTGTTTTCATATGCCAGGAAGAGCTATATCAGTTCAAGGTTATGCCTTTTGGTCTTAAAAATGCGCCTGTAGAGTTCCAGCGCATGATGGAAAGAGTTTTGCACCCATATGTGTAGAAGATCCTCATATACATAGATGATATAATTGTGTTCTCAAACACATTTGAGGAACATTTAGTAAATTTAAAGCTAGTCCTGCAATCTCTAACAAAGGCTCAGTTGACCCTAAAACCAGAGAAGTGTGAATTCCTCCCTGAGAGAGTCCATTTTTTGGGACATATCTTAAATTCGAATGGAGTTTCCCCAGATCCAAAAAAGGTCAAAGCTATAAAGGAGTTTTCCTTTCCAGAATCTAAGAAGAAACTCCAAAGGTTTTTAGGAATGCTTCAGTGGTGTAAGAAATTTATACCAGCCTAGCTAGACTAGCAGAACCTTTGTACAAATTCATGGGAAAAAATTGTGTTTGGGAAATCACTGAGGTTCATCATCAGGCTTTTCAAAGTCCAAAGGACACAATGTTGTCAGTGCCTTTTCTGAGGTACCCAGTTTTGGATGGATCTATGGACTTTGTCCTTCAGATGGATGCCAGTGGAACAACACTGGGAGCAGTTCTCTACCAAGAGACCAAGTCTGACTGCTGTGTGATAGCATATAATAGTAAGATTCTAAAAGTGGATGAAAAGAAATGGTCAGCCACAGAAAGGGAGTGCCTGGCTATAGTATATGGCTTGAAGTTATACAAGCACTATTTGGTAGGTCATAAAGTGATCATGCAAACAGATCACAAGACTTTGCTATCAATGAAAGTAAATGTGATGGCAAATAGTAAGCTTGAGAGATGGTATTCATTCATCTCGCAGTTTATTCATAAGCTGGAGTATGTGCCTGGTAAACAGAATGCTATGGCAGATTTCCTCTCAAGGATGAATGAACCAGACAATCAAACTGAGAAAATTCTGCCAAAATGGAAACATATGTTCTCAGAGGATAGCAGAGAGCCAAACTTGAAAGATCAGGAAGTGCAGAAAATTGAGGAAACTCATCTCAATTTGCTCAACACATTCAGAATTCTGACATCAGAATCCTCAAGATGGTATTTCATTATATCCAGAGTTGAAAAGCGAGGATCAATTCTGGGATAGTCAAAGACTTGACACAAATTCCACACTCACCCAGATATATCCTCAAGATTCTGAGGGTGATCCAGAATCTAGCTCACCTGCAAACTTTGTAAATGCTGTCACTTTAAGGAGCATGGCAAGCGATGCAGAAAGGAAGGATCAGGCTCAAGCTCAGCCTGATGGCAATCAGGGACAAGTGAAAGAAAAAGAAAGTAACCAGGGAAAAGGTAAGGAAAAGAGAGTAACCTGGTTATATCTGGAAAAGGAACCGGAATTTAATTTGGCAGACCCAAAGGAAAATGAGTTGACGAAAGGGCTAATTAGAGATGATCCCATCACCCTCTTGCAGAGGAAAGACAAGGTATTAAAACCCATTTTGATAGATTGGGTCCAAGTGGGACAAGAAAGTATCATAGTGGATTTTATATCCAAAATGAAGTGTTATATGGAGAAGCTGGACAGGGAGCTGATGATCAAGTGGTCATTCCATCCTGCTTTAAAGACAATACTTTGCACCAGTACCACCGTGCCATTATAATGACTCAACAAGGGTTGAAAAGAACTTTTGCTATGTTCAAGAAGTGGTTCTTCTGACCTGAAATAGAAAATGATGTCAGGCATTAAATAAAATTTTGCCCAATTTGCTAAATAGCTAATCTGGGAAATGCTGAAGTTCCACCATAAAGACCAATAATCCCAGAAGGTCCATTTGACATAGTATCGGTGGACATAGTGGGTATCTCTCCCTTAAGTGAGAAGAGACCGTATGTAATAGTCTTTCAGGACTAACTTTACAAAATGAAACTGAGCTGATCGCTGATTGGTCAGCTAGCACCATTGTAGTTCTCTACAAGCCATTGTATTCAGACACGGGACTCCACAGAGACTACCCAGTGATAGAAGAAGTTGTTTCACCTCAGATCTAATGAAGGATATTTGCAAGTTATTGAAGTGTCAAAAAATCTACACAACAGCTTACCACCCTCAAGGTAATGGTATGGTTGAAAGATTCAATCAGACACTTATAAAACAGCTCAGAAAAGTGGCCCCTGAGGAAAAAGACAACTCGCCATGACATTTAAGTGCAGTGGTCTTTGCCTATAATGCTACGCCACACTCAGCAACAGGGCAATCCCAATTTTTGTTGCAAAGAGGTCATGAGGCAACCTTCGAGTTAAACTTGTCGAAAGCCTACGACATTGTTATGCCAAATGTTAATGCACAGGCATACAAATTTGTGTTAACAAATCATTTAGTCAACCTCTACGAGAATATCCAGAGTACTGCAGAAAAATCAAAGAAATACTTCGATAGAAAGTCCAAGGAACAAAAATTCCAAGAAGAGGACTGGGTTCTGCTAAAAGTAGATAAGCAGAAAAAATTAGGACTTCCGTGGTCTGGTTGGTTCATAGTTTTGGACATTTCACAAATAGCCGAGAATGTTGTCACCATTATTTATTGGGACAACCCCCCAAATGGCCAAGTTGTTTCAATCAGCAGGTTGAAACATTACTGTTGCAAGACCACTAGGGTCTTGTCCCGAATAGTGGGAGCCAATCAGGATGGGCCATGTGAAGAAAATGAGCCAAATTCCAATATGGTGCATACAGTTACAACTGGAGCGCCATATCAAGAAATTTCATTGTGAAATTTGGCTCAAGGTGGAACTCTGTGCAATTCTGCCCAGAAATCATGTATATCTTGTGCACATAGGTACATATTTTAAGATGTAAATTTTATAATATTAATTTCATTTGCGTATTATTTGTACTAATTTTGTTAAATTTTTCCATATATTTCAGACTTTGGGAAAAATTCTTTGGAAATTATACCAAAGTGACAATCCAAAACTTTTCCGATCTTTTAAAAATTTCAAATTCCAAATTTTTACTTTTTCCAAAGTAACTACTGCTGCCCCAAAGACCTGACTTCCATATTTCCTATGGAAAGAAGAAATTTATTTTCGTGAGCAGTGTATAAAAAGAAAATCAGCCAAGATCGCTAGATTATACTTTTTCAGTGTTCAAATTTGAAAAATTTTCAAATTATTTTCATTATCACAGAGATAAATTTTCGGAAACAAAAATGGGAAAGGGCGCACAGAACTGCCAACAAGCTCTGATGCACGAATGGTCCCATACAGAGCTCAAGGTGAAGTTTGGCGTGCCACAGGAAGGGCAAGACAACCATTTGTTTTTCATTGATGGTAAGTTTCCAACTTATTTTATTAAACATTCTTTGAAAATGCAGGATATGCCCAGAAACATCACTGGAAGATCAACTGGGCATCCCAAAATTAAGGGCAGATGAGGTTAAAACTTAGAGGGAACAAAAAATGGGAGTACTGAGGATCGAAAAGTCATAGCCAATCAGGCATTTGCTAAATTGGAAATAAACTTGCTATCGGTGAGAGTTAGATCTTTCAATGAAAACCTAGAACCTTGGGTTCAGCCCTCTAAATTTTAAGTAATCAAAATTTTAACTAAAATTAATTATTTTCAAATCAAAACATTACTTTTTGATATCAAAATCATATAATTATATATCGCAAGCTCTATAAAAATTGTTAATACTGAGTGCCATAAATGGAGTGTAGTTAATCGCTCAAGCTGCTGGTCAGAGATTGGGATGTGATCAATTGGTTGATAGTCTGATCAGGTCTACCCTCCCCAACATATAGAAGCAGCAAGGGTATGATTTGGTAAGGTGTTAGTTGCCTACCAGCTATATGTTTACTATATCAGTGGCGCACTTAACACAACACCTGCAGTAACTTCTCTATGTGTGAAACATAACCCCCTTGGTGTATTGATGGTGATAAATTTTCTATCTAAATTCAAATGCTGAACTAAGGGAAACAAATAGCAAAATTAATAATCTCTTTAAATATGTAGACTACAATGTCAAAGGGGTCCTCAGGATCCACTAGCTGGACCAATGGTTCAAAGGAACTTTTGGGTACCAGTATTGGTAGAAATTGGGAAGACCAGCCAGGAACTCGAATTCATCCCAGAAATGCCTATTTTTCGGAGACATCCAGTTTGTGGATTTGATGTCGAAAAAATCGGGCAAAATAAAGTTGCTGCCTTGCTCAAAATGAGAGAGGTCCACAACCCAATTGGTCAGCCATTCGCCCACTATATTAGCCTCCTGCTGGCAAACAGTCAGACATACATTATCGATATGACCGGGCTCATGGACCAAGAGTGGGTAAGTTCACATGAATTTTTAAACTCCTCCATGCTCTTAGCCAGTTATTCCGTATTGGAAGACCTTGTCAGCATATAGAATTTATGTGGAGCAGGTCATGAAAATAAGGACAGGGACAAAACAGTCCCTCTTTGGGAAGCTTTCAGGAGGACCAAAGGTCATTACCTTGATTTAGACCGCTTTGCCTTAACTATGATCAGATCGAACCTAAAGTGTTTTCAGCTTGGTGTAAGTCCCGAAACCTTCGGGTTGAGGGGATTGTCCATGGAATTCTATTTGATAGATGTGGGCCCATATCAATATGACTTTACACTTCAGGCGAACCATGATCAGTTTGCCAAAAGAGCTATACTACTGGAAGAGCAAAGGTATGCAGCTCTAGAAGCATATTATTCTCTATTGGTTATGTTTGCAGTAATCCACTATGGCATGGATGATTATCTGCTGAGGCAAATGCAGGTTTTCGATCATGACAGAATGGAACCACAGCAAATAAATATTGTTGCCCTACGTTTCTACCAGCAATATTTAACTATTCCTGGGCACATAAATTGCAAAATGGGACCAGGGTCTCAAGGGATGGAAACTGATCAGGTACAGCCAAATATGGTGTACCATATGATAAAGTGCAAAATGTACAATGGATGGGCAGTACAAATGCAGAGGGATCAGAAGGGAATATTATACAGAAGCATCTGAGTGCAATCCTACCAGAGGATGAGACTTCCCCTGCCTAGAGGATTTTACCCTTTGATTCCAAGGGACGGGAAGCCAGTCAAAGCTGACAGTTATACAGAGGACAGCAATCCCCGCAAAATAAAAGATGTTCAGATCCCCGACTGGGAATATATCAATGCCAACATACTGGAAAATCTCAAGAATGAGAATAGTTATTGGGATTTAGATAGTAAAATTTTGCTGACACTCTATGAGAATGCAAGGCTATACTGGCATCAAGCCGGGAAGCCAAAGAAGATACCACAGAAGGCATTCTCTAATAATATGCAATACCCAGTGGGTATAGAGGGCCACATGCAAAAGTACAAGGGTAATTATTATACTCCAAATTTAGCCAAAATATCGAAAGTATTAGATGAGCAGAACTTTATGGAGTTAGAGCAAATATGCAAATTTATGCTATTGGCTTATCACCTCGCCTGGCTGCATTCTGGGGCAGAATGTGATTTCAAAACATCTCAGTTACTAACTTATAGTTTTCTGAATAGTTATAGTAAAGATGGCCAGGAAGCATTGAAACACATGTCCTGGAAATCAGGTGATTGCCTGGGTTACTATTTACAGCTTGCTGCAACATTGCTGCCGTTGGAAACCCAAAATCCACTAAAAATTGGGGTATATGCATGGCAAAATTAATTTGGATTTGTGCCGTTATGATTCTGGGAATCAGAGGCCAGACTCAAAATTGGCGATGATAAATCCATATTGAAGAATGAAGCCTACAAGGTAAACCCCTATTATTACATAACCTTTTACTGTTTAGGCTTCGAGACTTTGATGCCTGGATTGCGATAGGTGATGACGGTAGATGCCAATCCAATGGATTACCCTATGGCGTATGCACCACATAAGCCGCTCCAAATCAAACTGGAATTTATTGCTAACAGTTTCAAGGAGAAAACATTAGCTTCTGATATGCCTGGGTATACTTTGACATGTACCCCAGCTGGTGAGTTAGTCTCTAAAGTACTCTTGAATCATCCACCTATGTCCCAAACAACACAAGCTGGAGGGTGAGGACAAGTAAAAACTCAGCAACAAATTGCAGCACCAGTGGTTAAACCTCAACATCAAGCAGTAACGGTGGTAGCTCCGCAAGCTGCTGCAGTAATAGTGGTTGCACGGCTGCAAACTCAACCAGTGGCAGCACAACAGATTACAGTAAGTCAGCCACAAACAGCAGCTGAAACAGAACAGTTTGTAGTCACCATTATGCAATCTGTGCCTCCAGTTCCAGCTGTGTTACCATCCAAAATTATGCAGCTGCTGCCGAAGATGTGGGCTTCAGACTCTGAATCTAGTTTGGAGGAGGAGGAAGGTGAAATCCTGGAACCTGCAGTCCAAACATTGGAAAATAAAGATTGCATGGAGGCCAAAATGCAAGAGGAAGAAATAGAGGAGGCTAAAGTTCAAACTATATTTGATGAAACAGCCCCTAAAATGTCAGTCATAGATGTTAGACTGGACAAAATGCAGGAAAAATTTCAATAAATAGCTGTCCAAAGCAAAGATCTCAAAGCAGATGACCTGCAGGCTAAATGTGAGGTTCTTCAGACCAAAATTCAAGAACAGAAACGCCTGGCACAGCAGGAATTCCTGGGCCAGCATGCAATACAGAAATAGCTGAAGGAACAGTCCTATTCTGATGATGGGTCAGACACAGCTGTTGCAGCAAACAAGACTTCGTGAAGAAGGAATCCCGGGAGTATATTCTCCCCAAAGAGTCCAACAAATGTTGGCCAAAGGAATGTCAGAAAGATTCATTCAACAATTAGCAAAGGAGAAAGTAAAGTGACACGTACGACATAGCAAAGCATGCCAGCATAGACAAGTGGCCCAACAACAGCCAAAAGGAATGCATGCAACCAGATCCAAAAATGATGCCTACAATACTGGTGAAGAAACAGTGACCCCAGACATTACAACCATTCAAAAGTCACAATCGGAGACCTCCAAAATTCAAACGATGTCTGATAGGCCTACCATGTCCGCAACAGCTTATGCTCACATGCAATTGGTATTGAAAACCAGGGGAGAGGTAAGCAGTAAATCTGGCAAGTCTACATCAGTTCCAACAAGCTATACTGCAACTTACAAAAAGCTTTATAGTGAACAAGCAGGAAGCGTGTTGGTTAAGCCCAATTTCCAATTGGAGGAGAAATTGATCAAAAAAGTTAAACTCAAGTTAGTTGCTAGACTGGCAAGGAAAGCAACTCAGTGTGTCATTTCGGGTCAGTTGGCAGAAACTCTGATTGCTTATTGGGAATGGCAAAGGGAACAGAGGCGAATGATAGGCCCCATCTCTTTTGAAAATCCCGAGGTGGCCAATTATTTTGCATTTGACCACCAAGAATGGCTGATAGTTTATAGAATGGCCAATGATGCCATGGCCGAAATTTATGATAAGGACTGCCAACAATTCCAAATGCAGGGTGGTCTTATCTTTGATGGAGAACATATACCTGAAGAAATTTGGGAATAGATCATTTTAGCACTCATTCCCAGGTGGCGTCAAGAGTACAAAACTTCAGACATCTTTACGTCCATTAGGTATGTGACCCTGATGATATTTTTGCAGCTGGATTTTGCTCCAATCATGCCAACAGCCATCAGAAAGTGGTATGCCCAAGCGTGTTCATTAGCAAACAGACAGATGGTTATTGAAGCCCAGGGAAGCCAAGTAGATGAATACTACATTGCAGCCTTTAATCAGTACATATTTATGGACTCGCAAAAGCTAAACCAAATGGGAGTGAAGCAAAAGGCATTGGGCAATGACCATGTGCAGCCCCATACCAGCAGATAGAGGCCAAAATCCCAGGTAAGTTTAAAGTGCCTATGCTTCCACCAGCTAAAAAACAACAGCTGCGGATGCAACAGTCATCTAGCTCGACCAGCCAGAGGTCATATCTGGAGCCCGCTACTTCTTCCTACAAAAGTCAATCCTTGAAATCTCAAACATAATCTTCTAAATCTTTAAATTCAACTTTTCGGCAACCAAATCAGCAATAAAGGGGCTCCACAAGCAGCGGATTGGCACAGAGGCAGCAGGGGAGAGATGACACATTCGTAAACCCTGCTCTATGCATCCCGCGACCCTGTGGAGGCCGAGGAAATTATCAACGCCAAAACCAAGACCTGGAGGCACAATTTTACAAACCGAATTTGAATCACTTGGTAGATGTAATTGGAACCAAGGAGATCAAGATCAGGGCTGAGATGGAGGTCAGACCCATCGCCAAGACCAAAAAAAAGGCAACCCCATTTATGGAGGAAGACCTCGAGGAGGTTGTAGAGGCAGTGGGAAGGAGCAGTAATCAGCCGCATTATTTTGGCCCAAAAATTTTGTTTTCCTCATAACATTTTACTCATTTCATGAAATACAAAATCCAAAAACACTAATACAATCACAGAAAAACCAAAAAATTACAAAATCAAAAAATCAAAAAATATTATTTAAATTTTTGGTGCTGCTGCCCCACAAAAAATTTTCTTTTTGACTAACCTGTGCAGAAAGCCACCATAAAATCTTCTTCAAAATTTTGGCCACATTTTGCTCAATTTTAGTGAATTTTAATTTTTTTGATCCTCCTACATTCCTGCATCCTTTTTTGTATTGTACATACAATCTCATAAATTAGTTTATTTTAGAAAAACTAGATGCGGGAAAGGAATTTGAATGATTGATTAAACCAACCAGCCAACCACTTTGCCACAACAAGCAGACCACTAGACCGAACCCAAAATCAGCCCAATTTGGCATCAATGGCAACAGGAGGTCTATTTCATCGAAAGCTGAGGTCAAAATGGATGTCACTTGCCAGCCATTGTCACACAGCCATTGGTATTCCTTGTGTCCAGCGACCTAGTAAGTATGGGACTAGTTTGAGCTAGACAGACCAGTTCACTGTGAATGAGCCAAATTAAGGTGAATATTTTGATGATGCCAGGGCAACCTGGCCAAAAAAAATTTTCTACCTCTCATAGGTCGGTTTTGAAGCGTGAGGAATGTTGGCCACCCTGTTGCTGGCAAAGTTGTGATCAGGAAGTCGACATGCAAATTGACAATGTGGACGACCCATGGCACAGACAATTTGCATAGAAATGGAGCACCACTGAAAGACGGAAAAGTGATTGTGAAATCATTCTCGTTTTTATATAATATTATTCCTTGTTTATGTTAGCATCCATCAATATACCTTTCACCAGAAAAAGTGTTTTAATTTGAATAATTTATTTAGTGGGTCGTCCGCCTTCTTTTAATATTTGTTTATTTATTTAAAATACCTTTCTAGCATCAGTATTATCGTAGTAGCAAAGGGCCAGAGGCAGACATCAAGTGGTAGGAAGACTGCTCAAGGGATCCTTTGAGTAAGTTCCTTCCTGAGGATAAGCAGTTTCCCCTGGGAGGCCAGGAGGAGCCTTTGTGATGCCCCTTAGAGAAGGTAAGTGAGTTATTGTTGTTGCACAGTCTTGGGGGGAGAACTGTTGCGTGATACCTGAGGCCTAGTCAAGGAATAGCTCTAACTAGTTCAGCCCAAACCAAACCTATCTTTCTTGACACCCTAAGGAGATGCACACCACAGTGCCAGCACCTAGCATCCTCGTCAGTGTCCAGATCATACTGGAAAATATCCAAAGATCGGCCCAAAAATGGGAATGAGCCCACTTAACTGGGTCATGTCCGAGAAATAAAAAATTGAAAGGCATTGTTGTCGACATGTTCACGATAGACATCAAACGATTCACGCTACAGTTTCCACGAGTGGAAACTGTAGCGTGAATAAAATCTCCCAGTCAGGTCGACCTGATGATCAGGTTTTTCAATACTGGATTATAGATGAGTATTACCCGGTCATCATGTTTTTAGCATATGGCAGATATAGTTTAGTAGATAGCATCTGCGATAATATACAAATATTTCTGCACGACTATCTGCCACCGGAATATATACATATTGTATTGCAGAATTTGTACGATAACATAGTGATAGAGTTCTTTAAGTACACCTGACTGCCGACAATCAAAGGTAAATCGAATATGTCATCGTGAGCCAATGATGAAAAAACCAAACTGTATGACGATATTAAATACGATATTAAATCTTGCGCAGAAGTGATAGACAGGGTGTTATGCTCTAACGACATTCCCAGTATTCATCATAAAACAGGCTCACCCATGTCGATTCTGTTTTTATCTGATTTCGACCAAGATATGGTTATGGCGGATGAGTTCAAAAGAACCGATTTCTTTCTATACATAACCGATCCGTTTAAAATGTACAGACTGCCTGAAGAATGACTGCTACATGACATCGGATTCGATTTTCATATCACTAAAATTTTCATATCATAAATCTTAGCACCACTCTATGCAATAAAAATACACAATGAGTGGATGAATGCTATTCGAGGAACGATGCTGATTGTTGTTCACATTGGTGTGCCACATTCTGAAATGGAATTGTGTAGCATTTTGCAAAACGAAATACCAAAAATTCTCGCCAAAAATGACGAAATTGAAGTTGATTTAATCTGCGAACAGAATTGGATCAAATGAGGCGGAAACTTCGAAAGTGAACTGGTTGAGTGGGTAAATCAAAACCGAAAAGATCCGTAGTGATAATAAAAAACTGGTTTATTCGAATAGATATTTTATGCAACCAATAGTTTTCTGAAACGACAGTTTTCCTGTCTCTACCAAAACCGACCTTGTAACCCAGAGGAAGTATAAAGAAAATTCATATTATTACTTCACATATAATTCGCTGAACCTAACATCAAGAAAATGCTAGGATTTACTGTGTTTTCCACCAAAATTTATTCTAACGATGAGTTAGAATTTACCCGTGTTTCCCAAAATGATGTTAGAAAGCAGAATCAAAGGTGCGGAAGAAATGTCCAATAATAAGAAGAGCGATGATGATTTGGAGAAAGAAACGCAAATGGCTGTAAAATCATTATCGAAAGAAGTTTTGCAAGAACCGAAAATGATAAAAATCGAAAAGAGGGTTGAACTGGACATTACGAAAACCGAAAAAGATATCGAGTCTGTTTCGGACGACGAAGAAATGATGGAAACCCTGATATGAAAATGACATCTTTGTTAATGCAGTGGTCGTTAATGAAGATGTTGTTTTTTCTATCACAGAGCACCATGCACATAGATTGAGACAAAAGCAAAGAATTCAGAGAAGGAAACATACTCGTCAGAACTTTGTTGCTAATGCAAACGAAAGATCTCTACAAGATATAGTTTAGCGAAAGAGGAAAATTCGGAGACCTTGACACCGGTCAGCACTGACTTAAGAACCACGATATCCAAGTAAAAGAAAATAGATTACTAGGCGAATACAGTGAACCGATATGAGACATCTGTGCCTATCAATTCTCATTGTTTCATAAACGAAATGCTATCAACAAACTTTTTCGCATAGTCTAGGATCATCTCAATGATAATCCTGAAGATCCCAACTATATTTCACTGTGGAAGAAACACTGCAAATCGAAAGACGACCATAAAAGCAAAGAATGAAAAGAAATCGGACAAAAGAAAGAAGAATATAGAAGTCGACATTATCATCATGAACGACCTTCACAGTCTACGACAAGACGATATGAAAACGACAATTATGATAGCAGAGAAAATTGATACGGAGAATATGCGTCTCACGAATGACCTCGAAAATATCGTTGAGACCAATATTTTTGGAGATACAGAAAGTAACGTCTGAGCGAATCGAAAGATGATTACAGAAAAGTCGAATGGGTGAGCGCTCGAAAATGTGATCAAATAAGACAATAATTTAACAAAAAGGAAGGGGATCAACAGCTCATAGCAGCTGACCAAGAAAAAATGGTAGAAGAAGCAACAATGTCGCAGGATACAGGACCAAAAGTCAGGAATTTCAAAATGTGAAATCCTTCTCAGTTGGATGTATGATTATTTTGAATACTATGGCGCAGAAAACGTGATACTAATAACACAGCTAATGCTGTTTCTTTTCCATGCGCGTCAGGCATACAACTATAAAACGATTCATAAATCGTAATTGATGGCAGTGCGATACATTCTGTCCTGCCTAACTGACACTAAAGTGCCGAATTTCCTGGCTACTGAAAAAAAGAAGGAAATAATCCGAACGATTCATCGTGACTATCAAATAGCCATGGATTTGGAAGCCGAACTAAAAAAGAAAAAAATAAGTAGTGCGCCAATCGTACGGGCTGTACCACCAAAATTTCAAGTGAAACCAGCACCCATAATCACGACGGATATGAACCAAGGACAATCTGCCGGAATTACAACCTCGTTAGGCGCAGCTCAGGGAGTCTTTGCTCCACATGTACTCACGACGAGCCAAAATCTACGAATGTCCATGTCGGGTATTGCAAAAACGAGTAAAGCGCCGCCGAAGATGCTACCGAAAGGTGCGGGCTTACCGCCCTAGTGAAATTGAAAAAACGCACAGATGTGCTAGCACAATGCTTACACATTTTCAATTGGTTAATTTTTTCAACTAAAAATCTCTTTTTTGATCTCTAAAGTCTAATAAATTCTTGATTCTAAATTTACTAGTTTATTTTGCTGCTCATAGTTCCCTCATTTTGAAGAAATCTCGTATTTTTGTGCCTCTTATTTTTGTGATTTTATCTTGAAATACTTCTGTTTATTTATTGTGTTTTGCCACTGTTTAAGTAAAAAGGAGAGAGAGTACCGCCACAAAGAAGATGGAAAGAAAAACCACATCGATCACGAGCTAAATGCTCTAATTCAGATAAACGTTTTGTGTGATTGTAGCCCCATCGAAAAATCACTGCTAGATTGGTTGCAGACTCTGCAATCGATCAGGACAGCAAGGTTTAAAAATGCTGTAACTGTTGCTTTTTAATGCAAAATCCAACGACAACACAGCTAAAAACACTTCCTCCCGGAGAGAGTAATTTTGAATTGCTTAAGGCGATTTACGCCAAAGGGGGAGGAATGTAATGGAGTAAATCGGGGCAAGTGAAGGGTTTGTTTTTTGTCAAGAAAGATCAATAAGTTCATATCGAAAGATGGAGAAGATTGCGTCAAGAAGAACGAAACGGGCGTGACTACTGTAATCAAAGAACTGATGAAAGTTTTGTTGTTTTTGTCTTCCTGAGTGATTCGTGTTTGTGTGGCTCTGTGTGTTGCATATTTTGTGAAAAGGGAGTAGTGCATAGTTTTATTCATTACTAAAACAAAACCCAAACGTGTGATCTAGTTTGAATCAAACTATTTGGAAAATAGTTTGAGTATTTGGGTTCCATTCCTAGAAGGGTAAGTTAGGGCATTCCGACTTTCGGCATCTGAAAACCGTAAGGGATTAAGGGAAGTTCCATGGATAAACGACATAGCGCTTTTGACAGGCCTGTTGTTCTCCTGCGTTATATTATCGTTGCGTAATTTCTGCTTGACACTCCGAGTGTCCTGATCTTCAACGTTCCTTACACTCATTTTCTTCATTGCATATACGGCACATACAAGACAGTCAAAAATTTGTATTGTGTATGATCAGTGCATTTTAAAGCATAATTTTCATACTTGTCCGTATGGCTGGTGTAAATAAACTCTTTATGTCATATATCATTTGTATTTAAACATGAATCTATGAAATTTGTGTAGTTTACATGATCAATTAATTATTGAAATTTAATGTATGACATTTGTGTGTAATTTTTTCGCTAACATGTTGCTAGCGTCTATAATGGCTGTAGGGACACTGGTGGTAGTAGAGACCACAATGGCAGTAGGGGCCTAGGTGGTTGTAGAGACCTCTTTGACTATTGGAACCTCAGTAGTGGTAGAGACCCTAGTGGCAGCAGATACACGTGAGGCAGTAGAGATCCCAATAGCTGTAGAGACCCCCCTGGTGTTGGTAGAGAACTTGATAGTGATAGGGACCATAGTGGTGTTAGAGACTCCTCTGGGGGTAGGGACCCTAATGGCACACAGTTCCCAACCACCATTCATTACAAGGCCAAAATCACAGAAGAAGCATCATACTCATTCACTCTCAATTTGGATTTAATTGCATCAATACTCGACTCATACTCGAAAAATTTTGACCACTTAACCAGGTTGCTGAGAAAAATTTTTAACTGCTCTGTTTGTCATTAAGTGACGAAATAATTATTTCATTGATGACAGTGATGAGTGTAAATAGTCTCTTCATATAGAACTTGCTTTCGTGGATTGCTGCAGTGTTCGTTTCGAAACGAATAGGGTTTATACTCCATTTGTTTTGAAATGATCGATACAGCGGTCGTAGTTTCAGCAAACGCAGCCTTACTAGAAATCAGGAAATCAATTTTGATAATCTTGAAATGGTTGAAAAAAATAATCATAAATGAGTCTGTATTATGAGGCAAAAATTTATAACAGTCGACAAGCTTTCCATAGTTCTGAATAAAATTTGGCTGCGAGCTCGCTGCATTGATTATTTCAAAATGATGGAGTATAATAGTCAAATTGATGACTCTGAAAATTTGAATTTTCAAATTATCGTAACTACGTGAAAAGGCGTTCATGAGTGAAATCAGTATCATCACTGTGATCAGTGTCGAAAACTGCATACAATAACTGTAATTTTCACGTATGATCAATTTTATTCACTAGTCAAATGCCCCAGAGTGTAGGGTCGAACATCCCTGATATTGTGTCAAAAACAAAAAAGAAATCTGTTCACTGTATATTCCAGAGGAATCGAAGTTTCCGTGTCTTCCAATGCAATCAAACAGCTTTCTGTGTGACAGCATAATACTATGTGAAAACTATCTGATCGCAAGCCTTCCATGTTGATGTGTGCTCAATCCGCCATACGCTTTATTATCAAAATGAACACAAAATAGACTATGAATGAACACAGTGACAAAATGGAATCATATTTAGCAGCAATCGCAGTCATATTTCCAACTTAAAATTGGTTTTCCAACGGCTGTTCCGTATATTCCATCGAATTTGGCTTGAAATGGAATTATCTAATCAGATATCAACTTGTGACGCCTGAAATATCGAAACCTACCGTAATAGTTTTCAGTAGCCAGCGTGTTGAACAAACTGTCACCACTTGCCACATATGGAACGTACAAAGAATTGTCTATAGAATTGCCCATGTGTGAAAAATGAATGTAAAAATAAAATTAATACAAATACCTGACGTGTTCTGTCCCCTCAGGACAGATTCAATAGAATCCTCATCCAGTTCTGAAATAATACAATATATCTACAGCAGAGTAGTCCAAAAACGGACCACTTCAGTACAAAAAAGGAACATTTAAAAGGCATTTCGCACTTCAGCTAGTGAAACAAGTGTGTTCCAACTTCGGTTAATAAATAGCCTATGTTCTCTATAGCCCATTTACTCTGAACTGACAGAGCAGTGAAAACCAAAGATGTGCTCCAATTTTACACGCAATATTCACAGAGTCGAGATATTTTTATACTGTGGAAAAATGCTGAATATCTCCATGAGTTTGGGAATGCCAGAATCAGAAAAACTACCGTGTTTATCATTTTTGATTTCGAAAGAATTTGAGTGGAGTATAATTTCACCTTAAACTTTAATTTCTATATTTACAGTTTACCATGAGCATTACTCAGTTAAAGCAAACCGTTGCTTTTGATGTCCATTGTTACTTATTTCTCTCAAAATTAAGAAAAGCAACAGTGTTCGGCTAATTGTAACATAAGCTTACTATAAAATTCTCTATCGCAATAAAAGCTGAAAGGATTAAACGGTGAACGTCTGGTTTCAGAGCTGTAACCGTCATGTTGATAGTCTTGAGCAAATCTACTGCCGTGACATTTTTTTTATTTTGTGAAATTTTTAACATTTTTTGATTCAGAATTGGAGAACGATCCAAAATTAGTTTTAAAGCATCTTGAAATTAAATTCTTACGAATGTTCCGTTTTCTTTGAAATGGATCCCGCAGCAATGAATGACACAGACTAGGCTGTATTTTATGTTGAATTTATTGATTTTTCTGGAATCTATCAAATATAATCCTTGAAAACCTACGACAGTAAGTGGTTTTGCACTAGGCTAAAACTAATAGTCTGTGTCATTCATTGCGAAACATCAAAAATTTAGATCTGCCCCAGTTAGATCATCCTATTTTTTTGGACCACCCTATATATTGCAATTGGATTACCTGACCACGTTTCACCATCTATGGACTGATAACACATTCTTTGCTGTCTAAAATTTGTAAATTCTTTTCTTTTAGCAATTAAGCCAAACTTTTGTTAACCTTTTGGGGTTGTAGAAACAAGTTGACAGTACTGCATTGCTCGTTTCAGCAAAATATCTCATTCCCCAGACGTCTATTGGCTTTAGATCGACACAGTCCGCCACTTGCGTTGTGTTTTCTAAGCATCCAAAAAGGCCGACTTTCATGCCAATATAAATAGAGTCTGCGTTGCTTGACATGTCGGCTTCCAAAATTGTCAATCTTATGGCTAGAATATTCAATATTGCTTGGTTAAAAACCACAATGGATTGAAGTTGCAAAGCATACACCAAATTTGCCAACTACAATATAAATCTTACAAGCTTAGAAATATCAGTTAAATTAGAACATACTGTATAATTTTTCCAATTGGTTTCATTGATTCCAATGACAGATATCAAAAGTTTCACTGGTTTTCGACAATTAATACATGATTTAATTGTCAATCTATTGACTGTAATAGCAGTTCTAAAACAATATTCCACAAATTCCTGAGCCCCCGGGCGTAACATCGGATTCCAAAAATCTGAAGCATAATAAAATTTTAACAATTACAGAACTTGGTTTATTTGCTTACCATTGGTTGAATCGAATTTGACATAAGACAATGAACTGTTTCTGTACGTGGATGAAGCGTAAGCACTGAGAAGTGAAGAGCCAGCTGTGAGTTCCTCGTCACAGACACCACCTACAACAATTAGTACATTATGGCGAGGGAAAATTTTTTTGAATAGCTCCAAATACTTACATGTTATAATGCATTCGATAGCCTATTAGCTATAATGTTATGCTAATCTTTCTTGCCCACTGTTCATATCTACACTAAAATTCATACTTCTGCTCGTTGTTCGGCGAGCATGCTCGGAGCTGTGCTCGTAGATGCTCGTCGAACTCGGCGAGCAGAACCCCGAGCACAAAAAATTCCCTCGACGAGCATGCTCGGGGTAGTAGGAAATTTTTCTACTCCTCCGAGCATGCTCGGTGAGCAACACATGTTATAAGTATAGGCATGTCCCAGACTAGGCGAATTTATTCCAAAATTGAACAATGTGTGCACGACCGATGCAAAATATTGCGCGCTCTCATCGATAAGTAGGGATGTATCGCACCAGAGAATATTGGATCGGGCCAGGCCATAAAAACACCAAGTCGGGTCACGGGTCGAATGACCTCTGACGCGATTCATAGCAAACCAGGTTAAAGATCGAGAGATCTATGCTCGGTTCATAAAGTGTAACACAAGTACATACCCGCCATGTTACATGTGTGTTTATTATCTAGTATAAATAAACATTGAGAATAAGAAATGACTCATTTCTTTTAAATACTAATTGCTGTTTTGAGAAACGAGAAATGAAGCGAGACAGGGACATGGGGAATAAATAAAATTTTTCTCTTATTTAAGGGAAAAAACGAAAATCAAACGATTTATGATTATTGATAATAGATCGAAAAATCGGAAATGATTTTTCTTTTTTGCTTAATCTCAAACACTGCTCCTTGAAAACTTTCTCTCAGGTGTGAGGCTCTATTTTATTATATGCTTTTGAATTGAGAAATGACAAACATCGGTATCGCATTGTTCACATGAAGGTCTCTCTATAGAACTTTTTGAACACTATAGAAATGCTGAAGGGCTTCCCGGGTGGTGGCGGAGCTGTCCCACCACTGGCCAATGTCGAAGTAGGTGTAACCATCCTGACCAGGGCTCAGGGAGCCGTGGATTGGCCAAAACATCAATCCTATGGGTGGAATGTTGTATGCTGCCATACAACAGAAACTATAGAAAACTCAATTTGAAACCGGAATTCGGAATTTGGGTCAATCGGTTGTTGGTGTAGAAAGGTGGCTTCGGTTTTTTCCTCTGTGAAAAATTTACATGCCAACCTATATTACTGCATTGTAGTTTCTTTTTGCATCATTTTTTGCTGGGCTATGATATAGTCTTAACGTCGCCTTATGTTTTTCTACGAGAAATTTTCGCCAGGCCCCAGCAAATTTTTACGGACGTTTTCTACACATTATTTTTATATTGAAATATGGCTAAATAAATGGGTGGCAATGTTGTAACTTTGGGAAATTCCAAATGGCAAAAGTTGCGTGGTCAAATCGACAGCAATGAAAAAACGTCCGTTGAAGATCGAGTCAAGTCGTTGGAGCAAAGAATCGAATCAGTTGAATGAATCGTCTGGAAATCAGTTGTGTGGTTCTTAAACTTTCCGACAGATACATACAAAATTGATATCAAGTCGATGGTGAAACAAAAACAGCAGGAAATTCGTAAATTCGTCATTTTATATCTGAAAAATGGCGATGGCAGATGAAGAAGTTGAGTCGCTAAAGATCGACTGGATTGGCGTTTTTCCAAACAAAGAAGACCTTCAACGTCAGGTAAAAGTCATCTTCGTGGGTTGGGAACACAAACAAAAAGTAGCCATCCACACCAAAAATCTAGCAAACTTTAACAAAACCAGAAAACCTCCAACGATTTTCAGGGACGATTTGACAAGGGAACAATGTCAAGAAAAACGGAAAAATTCACCAAAAAAAATTATTGCAACAGTGAGTTTTTTGTTTCTCGTTGTTTTTTCTGTTCTGGGTTAATGTGTAAACTAATCTTTCTTTCTTTTGCCGTCGTATTTTTCTTGCTGTTCTAACATGTTAAGAAAAATATTCAAGGGTAGAAATAAAATTGCGATAAATTTGGCATTACCTTGAAGTGATGCATAGTTTATGCCCTTCAGGGTTTAAATTAATTATTACCTATGCACTTCAAGCTTCGGCTTGCAGGTTTTCAATCTTTATCTAGTACCAGTTTGTAAACTTGGAAAAGAAATTTAATTTTTGTCAAATTTCAACAACTGAGCTTCTATTTCTAAAAAAGGAAAATCAATTTTTTTGAGATGCAAAACACAGGTAAAAAAAAATCTACAAAAAATTAGTAAATGGACCAGCAAATGACGCAATTTCTTCTTTGTCTTATGTCATATAAATTGACCTTCTTATCGTTGAACTGTAAATCTATAAAACCTGAGGCTAAGAGGAGACAAATATTTTATTATGCAAAGTCAAACAAAGTTGATATCCTGTTTCCGCAAGAAACTCATGTTGTACCAGAAATAGCAAATAGGATAAGACTGGAGTGGGGCTGTTGTTGTCAATCAATTTTTTTATCAAACGGGCGATCTAATTCTAAGGGAGTTGCCATACTTTTAAACAGTACATTTGCACATGAAGTCCTAAGAGTGAAAACAGACAAAGATGGTAGATACGTGTTTTTAGAATTAAAAATTGATGAACAACTGTTTGTATTGGTGAATGTGTATGCACCAGTGCTTGAGAAAGAACAACTGAATTTTTTCGATGAACTTTTTGTTGACTTGAAAGATTTTAACATGAAAGACGGATCAGTAATTATGGGTGGAGACTTCAATGTCACCTTAAACGAGAAACTAGACAAAGTAGGAGGAAAAGAAGGGACCACAAAAAAACGTTCAGTAGCAAAAGTATTGGAATGTATCGTGAAGCTTGATCTAGTGGATGTCTATAAGAAGTTACACCTGGAGTCTGTCAAATCAAAGTGTAAAGTGTCATCTAGATTATTTTTTCATCTCCGAAGAAATTGTTACTCAAGTAAGTGATTGTAGCGTCATTAGTGGACTACCTTCAGACTACAAGGCTGTCATGTGCCAGCTAGTAGGAAATCTTTACAGGAAAAGAGGTCCAGGTTTCTGGCACTTCAATAACACTCTAAAGGATGACCAAAATTACAAGTCACTGCTGGAAGAAATAATAAAAGAAGCACTTGCAGACTGCAATAACTTTGAAAATAATAATCCAGTAATTACATGGAAATATGTTAAATACAAAATAAAAAATAAAACTATTATATATGGCAAGGAAATTTCAAAAATGAGAAAGAACCAAGAAATTGCTTTGAGGACAGAATTACAGTCACTACAGAGCCAAATATATAACTTAGACGTTGGAGGAAACCAAGAAAGATATAATGTTGTTAATGCAGAACTCTAAGAAATTATGGAGAGGAAAATAGCTTTTTCAATGGAAAAAACAAAACTAAGGTGGAATCTAAAAGGAGAAAAGCCAAACAAATATTTTTTAAACATGGAGAAAAGAAACTATAATAAAAAACACCTAAGCAGTTTACAAGATGCACAAGGAAACCTTACGACAGTCCCTACAGTAAACTGTACCAAAAAGAAATATCGCCCAAGTCGTTCAGGAGAATTTTTTCGAAAAAATAGCAAAACATAAATACGAGCAGATAACAAATGAGACCAAAGAATATGTGGAAAGAGACATAAGTACTGTAGAGTATCATGAAGTGGTTCAAAGCATGAAAAATGGTAAGTCTCCCGGAGATGATGGTCTTACGGTAGAATTCTACAAAACACACTGGGAGTTGGTAAGAGTGCCTTTAAGGAAATCTTTGAACTACAGTCTTGAAAACGGAGCTCTTGGTGATTCCCAGAAGAGAAGTATAATAACATTAATTCCGAAACCTGGAAAAGACCTAGGTGGTGTGTCCAACTGGCGTCCAATATCTCTGCTGAATGTAGATTATAAAATTGTAGCAAAAGTAATGGCAAATGGACTAAAAAAGACATTAGTCAAAATCATACATGAAGATCAAAAAGGTTTCATGCCACACTGATATATTGGAGAAAATATAAGGTACATACTGGATATCATTGATCACTGTAAAAAAAGAGGAAAAGCAATGTATCTGGTTCTCTTGATATAGAAAAAGCATTTGATTCCTTGGATTGGGGCTTCATGATTAATTCATTGAGAAAGTTCAATTTCGGCGAGAAATTCTGCAATTGGATAAATAAATACACTACATAATGGAGCTGAAGTGGTAGTATAAAATGCAGGTTTCTCAACCAAGCGATTCAAACTACAAAGAGGTGTCCGTCAAGGCTGTCCTCTCTCACCGTACATCTTCATATGTACAATGGAACTTTTAGCTATAAATCTACGTGAATCAAAAGAATATAAGGGGTTGGAAATTAAAAGTGAAACCCATGAAGTTTCGATGTATGCTGGTGACACTACAATTCTAGTTGAGGATGAAAAAGACATGGAAAATGCTATCTCAATATTGAACAATTTGCTGACGTCTCAGGTTTGAAGGTTAATCTGGACAAGACACAAATACTGGGATTAGGAGAAAATCATAGCAGAGAAACTCGTCTATATAAATGCCCGGTCAAAAGTCTGCTAAAAATACTGGGTATACACTTCTCCTACAATGACAAGTTCATGAACATAAAAAATTTTGGTAAAAAAATTACGAAATGTCAGAAAAAATGTGAAATATGGAAGCCCTGAGGGTTAACGTTCTGTGGAAAAGTCACAGTGTGGAACTACTTAATCATGTCCACATTAGACTACGATTCTATAAATCTGCCAGTGAGTAAGGAAATTGTGCGAGAACTAAAAAAAATGCAGCAGAACTTCATGTGGAATGGATCGAAACTGAAAATAAAATCCACAGTAATGATACAGAATTATGAAAATGGTGCTGTAAAGATGCCAGATGTGCACATTTCAGTCACAGCTCTCAAATCAAAATGGATCAAGAGGCTAGTAAATCATCGTGGTAAGTGGAGTAGGTTAGGAACACGTGAGCTAGCAAAGCTGGGAGGATTGGCAGAACTGATTCAGTCGAATTTTTCCACAACCAAATTAAAAATATACTTGTCACCCTTTTACACAGAAGTACTTGACACTCTTCAATACATTCCCATTAGCAATACACTCGAGATTAATTCACCTGCTGAAGTTATTCTACAAAGAATAAATAACAACAGATGTGTGTTAATAGACAAGAAATCTATCTTCTTACCAAATATACAAGGAACGAAATTTAACTACTTAAATTATTGGTTGGAAGATGGATGGTCCAGCAAAAGCTATGAGAAATTAAAGAGTGAAGGAGTCAAAATTAACTGGATGGACTATGGTAAATTAATTTTTACCACACCTAAACAATGGAAACAGTTTCTAAACAGATATCAAACATCTTGGAGTGAATTTGAATACAACATACAATCCTTCAATATTAATGACCAGGATAAAGCAAAAAAACACATGATTGAAGCAAAACAAAGTATCCCAAAAGGCGAACAAGCTTGGAAAAAAACTACAACTCCCAGCAGGAAGGGATTTTGACGATTCTAGGAAAATTCTGAGCACACTCAAAGTTGGCAACAAGTATAAGCAATTCCAGTTCAGAATTCTCCATAACATACTGATTACCCCTTACCTGCTTACAAAATATAAAATACAGGTACCGGACAAATGCCAACACTGTGACGAAAAAGCAGATATACTACACATACTTGCAGTATGTCCTGTAGAAAAAATATTTTGGAATGATATAGAACATGCTGTGGAGAAAGTGGATAGAACCAAATTTCAGATCTGAAAAAACCGACATAATCTTAGGAACCAAACTGCCAGAAAATAACATAATGTCAAACGTCATAAATATTCTGATAATTTTTACAAAATTCCACATATACAAATTTGCAAATACAACAAAGCAATTATGCTTTGAACACTTTAAAAATGACCTTAGCTGCTTCCTAAAGGTTTTGGATCTTCATGCGTATGAAGCAGAAAAATCTATCCTGGAACTCGTGATGTCATAAAATGGAAATCAACTCAACAAATCAAAAAGGCCATAGAGCCACTCCTTAGCCTCAAGGGTAAGCAGTACTATGAATATGTTGTTTTCGTTTTCCCTTTGCGTGTGTACTAAATACTTTATTTGTATGATATGTAATTATTCTAAATAAAACTCCTCTTCAAAAAAAAAATTTGAAACCGTATTTACACCATATTATTGCATTAAACATGGTATTGTTGAATAATTCATCATGAATTAGGGAAATTAAACGACTTTTAAGTACACTTTTTCAAAATTCACATTGTCATTACATTCAACGTTTTTCATATCACAAATAACTAAATGTGACCTAAAATTTACACTTGCCCAGTAAATAATCACATACAGGACCGATTAGTGCAAGAATTGCCATAGAAAACAGGATATTATCGATCATAGCTCGCCCAAAAAATCATCGGCCGACATTCAAAAAAAAAAATCAATTATCAGTCGATGCCAAAACATCGGCCATTCCCTACCTTCGTCGGAAAAGTATTGAGAAAATTTTATTTTTGAAATGCATGTAATAATGACTAAATTAATCTCGTGAAGAGTAAGATTTTGTCTGTTTTTCTTCTAATAGTGAAAATGATCAACTGAACTTTTTGACCCGTGACCTACAAGGCAGAGAGATATCCTGAATAACGGGTAAGGTCAAGTCTTTTTTTTCTTTCGGGTCAGAAAATATCGCGTAGGATCGGGTAGCATACCTGGTCAAAAGGTTCGATACATCCCTAATCGCTAGATTTATTTGTCGAATTTAATTTTTTGCTGTAAAATTTTCGCCATGTCTATTTGAAAAAACTTACCAGATGATGAAAAATTTGAACTTATTGAACCGAATGATAAATAATTCCTGCGGAACGTTTAATCCCTTGATTACAAGGACACCGTGTCTTCAAAGAAACTCAGGAAGAACTGAGTAGTCAAGGTATTGATTTCATGGTTCATACGTGGAAAGAAATAAGTATGCTTTTAAGGGGCACAATTCGCTTGCGAAGTATGAATCAACTCCGACCATGCTTGAACTGGGCTTAAAGCCCGGTTCATACTTATGGTCGGCGAGCAGTTTATCCTGAGCATGCTCGCCGAGTTGGCCAGCATGCTCGCCAAGCATAGTCGCAGATCCTCGGCGAGCATGCTCGAAGTTGAAAAAAATCCACGAAAAAATTTTTCCCCTGAAATGCATACCCCTAGTCGGTCTATTTTAAATACCTGTAAAGTGAAAATTGACAAAAATTCTAGACTACGGAACTTTTTATTGGAAAAATAGCTACAGGTTAGTTGAATACGCTCACCGGTTTCGGGCGCTGTATGACATACGGTCTAGCGGAAAATCTTAAATGTCTGAAGTAGTAGTTGCTTTCCACTTTTGTTATTTGGACGCATTTCAAGAAAAACAGACTATATGAATATTTTTCCATGTATGAACCTTAAAATCATTACCTAGAATATTCAGTTCTTCCTGAATTTTTTTGAAGCTGATTCTTTCTTCTTTCTTTCCTAACGTCCTTGTAATCAAGTGATAAAACCGTTCCACAGGAATTATTTTTCACGAACAAGTTCAGTTCAAATTTTTCATCATCTGATAATTTTTTTCAAATAGACACGGCAAAAACTCTACAGCAAATAATGAAATCCCACAAATAAATCTAGTAATTAGGGATGTATCGGACCTTTTGACTCGGTGTGCTACCCGATGCTACCCGATATTTTCTGACCCGAACCGACCTGAAAGGGGAAAACGACTCTTGACCCGACCCGCTATGCAGGATGCCTCTGTGCATTAAGGGTCACGGGTCAAAGAATTCAGTTGATCATTTTCACTGTTAGAAGACAAAAATACGATTTTATTCTACATGCGAGATTCAAATTAAGTTATATATAAATATTTCAAAAATAAAATTTGTTTTCAAATGAAGACAGTAAACGAGAGTATTGAATTATCAGTAAATTTAGCATCGGCTGATAAATTACTTTTTTTCGGCCAATGATTTTTTGGGCGAGCTATCATCGAAAATATCCTGTTTTCTATCGCAATTCTTGCATTCAGCCTTGCATGTGATTATGTACTGGGCAAGTGTAAAACTTAAATAACTTTTGGTTATTTGTGATAAGAAAAACGTTGAATGTAATGGCAATATGATTTTTTCCTTCAATGCATTATGACACAATGGGTTCAACATCGTTTAACTGCTTGCACATCGTTCAATTCCCCTAATTTATGTAGAATTATTCAACAATATCATGTCAGAAGCAGTGACATGGTGTCAAAAACTTTTTGGATTTGAAATACTGTCCCAAATTGAGTGTTCCGACAAGGAATAAAATTTGAGCCTTATACAGTATAAACATAAACTAAAAATCATATTTATTGATGAATCTACAAAGCAAACACATTCTTACCACATTCTGTTGGCACATGTAGGGCCGGATTGTTTACTCAACTAAGCTTTAACAACATTCGGATCAAAAAGCTCTATCATAAAAACTTCGTGTAAACAATGTGGCACCGCTGTTGGTCATTCTTCAATTTACATGCATTTAATAAACAAGAGACAAAAACTAGCCTTCTAACTGGAAGAAAGTTTTCGAAGAGCAGTTTTTGAGATCGAGCGAAGAAATGAAATTCTAAAAAAACATTTTTTTCCGCAGACAAGAAAGCCATATCATATATGGCTATCGTTTCAGATTTTCTGATCTATTTTCAATTATCGTTGATATTTTAATTTCCATTTTTTTGCGTTCGAAATATTTTATTTATTTCTCATTTCGCTTACCTCGTTTTATTTCTCATTTCTCGCTACAGCTAATGGTATTTGAGACACGATTTCTGAGAGGTTCTACCTTTCCTACGATAACTTGAAAATTATTCATGTCTCTGAATGGGATATTTTGGGTAGTTTCGTGCGCTGAGTTTCGTGCTATCATTGGTTTTGCTTGAAAACGAAAATTCACACGGTTACAGTATGCCAAAGTTTGAAAAATGATGCATTTTTGACATTTTTCAGTGGTCTTGCTAGCCAAGCGATATTTAAGGATCGGGTTGATGTCATTCGATGAATAAATATTTTTTACATGAGAGAGAATAAGCTATCTTCTGATGTTATATTTACAGTAAATAATTGCATACTACACTTTTTCAGACAGTTTAAAATGTCAAAAATGAGCCGTCAAAATTGAAAAAATTCTGTTTATGTGTACTCCCGAGTACCTTTCCATCGATGCTGCAGAAATTTATTTTCATATTTTATAGTTCAAACATTTTTACTGTATCGGTTTAATTTTCATCAAATTTTTTGTACCGTTTTAGGAGCTGCACTGCTCTAAAGGAGACTTACTTATGTTAATTGCTCAAAAATTATTGCATTTTCCAGGTGGCCCTTGTCTACCCTTTGTGATACATTTATTATCTGTACTATAGAATTGTCAAATACCTAATAGACTATAGTTTGATGTTTCACAAATAAACATTTTACACTATGCAAAAAGTTTTAAATTGTCAAAGATGAGAAACGAAAAAAGAAAAATCCTGTTTAGGGGCACCCTGGAGCACCATCAAGAATGATGCCACGGAATTATACATTTTTATACTTTAGTTCATGCATTCCTACAGTAGCTGTGAAAGTAATATCATCCTTATCGCACACCGTTTTCGGAGCCGCAGAGATTTGCACCCACTGAACTGTCATTCAAATATTTTTTGGTCCTGGATAAATCCCCAACCAAATAAGTTCTCAGAATACAGGATGCTCAAAGTCCAGATAAATTTTCATTGATCTAGGTTTGACGGTTGCTGAACGAAGTGCCTCAAATGAAAAACAGAAAATATGCCTTTTGCTGCATTGGAAAGGCACTGCAATCTACTATCATTTAATTAATTTTTTTGGCTGACATCACGTGGTGTGAAACAGAGTGCCAACAAGTGTAGAGCACTTTCTCACAGCTTGTAACATAGGCCAGAGTCAGACAGCCAACATTTTGTGTTGTAACATAAAACTTGCAGCTTCCAGTTTTTTCAATCAAATTCCTGAAGACAGAAATTTTTGTTGCATCTCTTCCTAGGCATCCTATTGCACAACCATCGTAAACAGATAAATGAAATTCTACCAATGATTTGACTCACATCTTTTGTTTTTATTCGTCTAATTCGAACGTTTTCAATTTTTCCTGCAGCCTATTGATGGCGTGTTTAGTGAAATTAGCGTTTTTGTACCGACTTTCAGAATGTGCAAACACATACAGCTCCCAAAACGATACATTAATCTGATTGAAATTTTATTACAATGTGTTGGACGTTAGTGGCTACAAAAATGAAGAAAAAAAATTCTGCGGCTTCCTATGGGAAGGTGCCCAAGAAGGTTCCAAATAACTTTTTCGTTTTATTTCGACTTACTTTTTGACGCTTTAAAACAGCATAAAAAGTGTAAAGAAAGGAATCGGAAACTTTTTTTATATCTGAATATAGATCGTTGCCTTCTGCATGTAATAAATAATTGGCAAAAGAATAACGCTTTTTCTGAGCTGTGATATTTCGGAACACGTATTCCGACCTGAAAGATGTCAAAAAATGTAAAAATTCTAAACCTTGGGATATTGTAGCCATGCGAATTTTGGCTTTTATGTGAAATGAATGTTGCCACGATACTCAACGTGTTAAACTAATCTCTGACCCTACTCGTGACCCGACTCAGTATTTTTACTGCCTGACCCGATCGAACACGATATTCTCTACATCCCTACTACCGATCGATCAGTGCAGGCAGCTCGATTTTAAACTCCAGGGTGAGCCGAAAAACAGCGACAGATGCTGACTTTCATTGCTTTCGAATGGATAAAGCTTCTATAATACGGTTGCTGCCGTCGATAGATGAAATATCTGGCATAAAAATGCGAAGTTTCAGCCAGATTGCTGAAATATGTAGTTTTTACAAATAAAAAAATTGACAAAAATCAACATGTTTTACAACAGAAAAAAATAAAATAGATCGAATCATAAGAACCATATAACAACTGAGAACTACAAGAGATCCGTTTCAATGTGTCCTCGTTTCTGTTTCACAACTAATTTTAATCGTTTTTCGAACTGGTCAATAACAATTAATTTTGTTTTGCTTTTGATTTTTTCCAATTTCAAGACAGAAGCTCTTTTGGCGAAATTCTGTCCATATTGAAAGTAGAGTCCGATGACTTTTAATTACGAGTAGATTATAAATCTGGATGATTTTTGAAGTATTCTTGTGCGTAAACAACTTTACAAAACTTTTCTTCACAATAGGACAACTATTACTTTGATTTTACAGCTTCTTACTCCACGAAATTTCTGTTTATACAGAAACCATAAAGGCTAGAAGCATGAAACTTGGCCCGTACAACAAAGACAAACAGGGAATTCTAATGCAGCAATTCGCATTAAAAAAGGTTCACATATTCGAAACTTATGGAAGTCAGCAACTGTACATATTACGATATGAGTCGCAATTATAATATTTCGCATTGGTCGTGCCCACATAGTTCAATTTTGGAATAAATTAGCCAAGCCTGGAGCGCGCTTATACTTATAACAGGTGTTGCTCGCCGAGCATGCTCATAGTAGTAGAAAATTTTTTTAATGTCATGAGCAAACATCCATTTGTCATCTGTTATAGTCCCTAGATCTGCTGCTTCGATTGTTTGGCAGATATATGCAAATTTTAGTGTGAAGATAGTCAATGGGCAAAAATAGTCGCGGCCGCAAAAAATGGTCGCAAAAATCGCCTTCACTCAGCCTGACGTGGGCTATCAAACGTACTACAACACGTATGACTTCAAAATTAACACTTGTAGACCTTCTTGTAGACCAGAATTTACCAATTGCAGTGAAATTCAGATCCAAGTGCTGCAGATGTGTGACCTTCCGCTGCATGCTAATAAGCGAACTTGTCCTGTAAAGTTGTGTATGATGAAAAATCGGTCAAGAACATTCACAAAAGTTAAAACTCTACCTGTCATACAAAAAGTACTCTATCTGGAAAGGTATCTTCACTGATAAAACTAAGGATGATGTTAATGCATCGATACCAAACGAATTCAGTTGCAGGTTTATCAACATATCCAAAATGTCCAGGAACAGTAGCCGTGGATACTGTACAAATGATTTCTTTACAAAGAAGTGAGAAACATACACACATACGAAGAATGCTTACAAAAATTTGTATCCCAAAAGCGTAGTAATTAATTGTCAAGTATGGGTAAGTCACTAGTTGTTGTGAATTAATAATTTTCACAGTCTGCGGAAAATACAGCACCACGGACACATTGTAAGCTTCTGCAGCGCTGTACGACTGATGCGCAAGGCTAAGTATGACTGAAATATTCTGACTAAAACAGATAAAAATTTGATGTGAGTCAAAATAACATTTTGATACCAAACTGACCCTGCACTGTATGTTCTTGTTCCATTGAATTCCGCAGCATAATTAACATTGAAATTTAGAAATGTAGTTTCTGATCCAGTTCTACCTGTGAGAACAGAATGGCTTGAATTTAAGATCATGTTTGCTGAAGGAAAAACACTAATTATAATGTTTGATTTTCCAAAGAAATATCATACAGTATTCAAGATTAAAATAGATAAACCAAGTGTAATTATTTATTGCTAAAGGATTGTCGGTCATCAAATATGTGACTCGAAAAGACAATAAATCGTCACCATCTAAAGGGCCATCTCGTGTGCGATATGTATAACCTGAATTTAAAATATGACATTCTGCTAGTTTGTAAATTCATATGCTCAGACCTGTATTGTCAAGCCACAAGCTCAGCATGACTAAGTCATTGTAAGAAATGGGTGGCACAACAGTACTAACGTAATTCTTCGTGATTTCGCTGTCACTTAAACACTGAATATTTCGACCCCTATATGACAGTGACAAATTGCTGATATGTAGACCGCCAGTGCCGTTTCCAAAAGAAGAGATTACCTGTCAATACAGTTAGATTGACAGCCAAAATGCAGAATAATACAGGACTTACTTTGATTTTGGCCAAGCCAGCACTGTTTGGAGGAATAGTCACATTGAATGCTATCGAATTGTAACTACCTGGCACAACTTCGTCAATGGATTGATCATCTGCACAAGCAATGTTGAGCAAAGACATGTCAGATTTCTACAAAAAGAAGTTTTCTAATTATTGATATTCAAGAATGGTGGGAATCTTACGAAATTCAGAAATTGTGTTTCAGTAGAAACTGTCAAGTTCATTTGGGCTCGCACACTGTTCACAATTGCAGTTAATGGAAAAATTGTATTGATCATTTGCGCTAGAGTTGAACTTGGTAAGAGTAGGAATGTGAATTCGATCAAAAACTGTAAATACTACAATGAAATAGAAAATCCAAATAATCATCCATCAACATAACTGTGTTATCAGCAAATTCCGTGGTCCAGTATTGTGCAACTTCCGTCTGGCATATGGGGCCAAACTTGATTCGAAATGAATTCATGTAGCTTGAGTTATTCCTAAAAAACGTGTGAAATATGATCTACAATATATAATTTTTTCACATCAGATATAGTCTTCTGTAATGACCATTACTCACATGGATGCCATTGTTGATTCGACAGTATTATTAACGCACGGAAAGTTTGAACCGATAGAAGTAACAAAAGCACCAATAATACGGATGGAATCACCAGTAAATGAAAGTGGCGGATAAACAGCTACAGTAACCGGTTGCATAGAAAATCTCGGAATTGAAATCTGTAACATTTTTTGTAATTAACTGAATAGAAAAGTTGAGGCAATACCTGTAGTTGATAGTGATAAACGACATTGACTGTGATATTTGTAGTATTTTCGAATGATGGCCCGAAATATACAATATTAGGCGGTAGACCATACTATGAATACGTAATGTTTATCATACAGTAAGTTAGTTTGAATGAACATTGTTTACAGTGATGAAAGTTGACGCATTTTCATTGATCGCCAGACTCAAAGAGTGACCCAAGTTATCCCAAATTTTTACATTCGCTGATTTGGATGATGTCACAGACTGAGCAATCACAGAAGCTGCCACCAAAACCGTATTTTCGTCGTCATTTTCCAGTGAATCAAAGGCTGGATATAGCCCTGCACAGGCAGAAGATCAAAAAATACAGAGGAATAGTGCGCCTGTGACTCACCAACATTTGTAATAACACCGAAGTCGATGACCAAACTCTGGCCACTGATCACTGGGAAACGCTTGGTACCGATTCCAAGACATGGGAGATTACCTCCAGGATAGACCTGAATACATAGACGATGGCATGTGCATTTCTCACTCAATTTGAACAAGATTTACTTTAACTGAACAAAACTGCAATTCGTTGTCCACTGAGACACTGATGGTGAATGGTCCACACTGTTGTGGTGCAAATTTTATGCGGATCAACAGAATGCCACTTTCACCGTTATACAAGTTATTTACAGTGAAGCTCCTCAAATGGGCCATGATTTTTACCTGGAAAAGTTACTATTAGAGGACTTTATAAAAATATCATAACAATAATTTACTTGACCAGGATCAAGATAGCAAAAAAAATTGTTGTGTTTCACAATCAAAGAATCTGCAGCATTGGCACTTGCATTGTCGAATGTGGCAATGAAGCTTATTGGGTAGGAGTCAGATGACATGTTAGAGAAGGGTTCGAGTGTTGCACGAGCCTGCAACAAAGGCTGTAACCCAATGCCTAATGCCTTACATTAATACATCTCTTACATGAAATGATCGCCCACCTGTGGGCCAGAAAGGTACTAGAAACAGTGCACTTGGATCGATAATGATTGATGCATTCGAATTTCTAGAAATAAAAGTGCAATATACTCCGAATTTCATAACATCTTCGAACCTGTAGGCTGTGAGTTGTTCCTGCAAACTGATAAGTTCTAAAATTCCCGGAAAATTGGCATCTCCACTGACAATTTTCAATTCGCAGACATTGCATTTCGATCCACCAGCGAATACGTCTACAGGGTGACAACAGGTGGATTTTTACTGTATTCAATTTTTACAAAACTTTTTTACCCAATTTCATAAGTGGAACTTTTGCATAACTGTTACTCGGATAATTGACTAGTCCATCTAGATACACGGCTATTCTTTGCGAATCAAAACTATTTATGGTCATGGTATGATTTCCGAAATAACTTGTTACATTTTCAGTGACCACCACTGAAGCGACAGTTGGCACAATAGTCCAAGTTTGCAATGTGGTGGCCTGGTTCAAAGTTCCTGCGTTATTGTATTCTAGAATAATGTTTGCTGATACATTCTGGTTTATGAGAAAAGTAGCAGACTCATCGATTCGAATTGTGATATAAAATGTGATGTAGTCTTCTGATGTTGACCAGTAGACTTGACCGCTGACCAAAATATAGCCTAGCTGCATGCGGGCACACTTGACGTTGCTTGAAAAATGAAAAATCGGGATTACGAATCGGAATAGTCAGTTTTTATTAAAAGGCTTCTAAATAATAAAACTGGAAGGCAGATATTATTCAAAATTTTTTAACGTTCTTCTGCTAAACCATGCGTCATTATAGGTATGAAAATTTGTTCTTTGTGAAAAGAATTTCGAACGATAATACTTTTTGTCATCTTTCAATCTAGGCGCATTTCATAAAAAGATATACTAAGTGTTACTTTCTAGTGAAATACTCAACATTTGTTAATTTTGGGTATGAAAGCACGTTGGGTATATCGAAACCACGTGGACCTTGTTGGATATATGTTGCTTCGAGATATTCTAAAAGGTAGAAATCATGACATTATGCTAAACTTGAAATAAGCATGTGACTCACCAGTGTTTGGGATGACTGATATAGAAAAATCAGTTAACACATATGCTGGCAAAAAAACTGTAGCATTTGCTGCTGCCAGACCTCCCAAAGAAACTTTTGGATTTAGTGCTTGAGAATTCAGTACCAAAGGAGAGGTTATAGCCTGAAAAGAGTAAAGATTTTTGGCTTTTAAAATCCACAGTAACTTTCATACTCCAGGAGGATAGTATCCCGATAATGGAAAATTGTGTGACGAGTTGTCCATGATCACTCCATCGACGACCGTAGCCACGTAAAGTGTGTAAGTACTGTTGTTTATGGTTTTATCATAACCATAAAAGTGTACTGTAATTTGAAATTCTAAATAGTTGCCAATATTAGCAACATTGTTCGACCTCGAACCTGACAAATCAAGATTGCTTAGTTGTAGTGTGTTAAAAATGTACTGTATATTAGGCGAGTACCTGAGTTGCTCTGAACTCCAAAGTACGCATATGCTTTTTTGTTACCCAATTCGGCGTCATTAGGATCATACTGTGGTATGAAATAATTATACGGCGGGTAATGCATGCCACACTTCCAAAAAGCTCCCCAATTCGTGTACAAATTGATGCCTTGTATGCTCATGCCGTGCTTAAAAGTTGGATGCGACCAGCTAGCAATTATTGTGATATTTGGTGATATACGGTCGATGTAAATTTTGTAGGTGGCTATGGTCGTTTCGTTCAACTGTTTAACTGGATCACCGATGAGCGTGGCCAAAACGTAGGGCTGCAGCCACAAATCTGTATTATAGGCAACATCACAAGAACAAAAATTCTCACATCTTGTAAAGATGCCACATTTTCCGGTCCAAAAAAGCTCATTGGTAAACTGCCTTGATAACTTTGCCAAACTCCATTAAGATAGAATCCGAGAACCCACGTCATCTACGATTAAAAAATTATGTAAACAAGCTTTTTGTTGTACATATCGTCTCACCGAATAGGAAGCTGGTGATGAAGTACTCACCACTGGCATCATACTGAACCAAAAGCTGACCGTCGCTGAACCCGTCACAGCTTGTGAGGATGTAACCGACATGGTGATATAGTTCAGCTGTAAAAAGGGCGAAGCTTACTTGCAGGAACACTTATACCATGGAAGGATTTCATTCAAGATATAACACCAGTTGCGCATGCGTCAACCCGTAATGCCTTAGGATCCCACTGATTCACGTTGCAGCCAGTGTTTTTTGTACTTGGCGTATGAGACAGACTCGAGTAAAAACTACAATTTTTCCGAATACAGGACTGATTAAATTATTTCAGATTTATTGAAGCATTTCCGTTACTTAATAGAACTGTAAGAAAGGCATTGAGTGAATTAAACGTAGGCAGATAGCATGATAGTTCATAAGCGAATGTTGAAATGTCGCTTTGTTCAGTCTATAAGAGCCTGTGTTAATGAATGATCTCAAGGCAACGCAAAAAGTAGGAATCTAAACATCAATGACCATTTTGCATAATGGCGGCTGTAAAGCCAGGTTCGTACTGATGGTCGGCGAGAAAATTTACCCCGAGCATGCTCGCCAACCACGCTCGGAGATGCTCGGCAAGCACCTTGCTCGCCGGGCATGTTCGAGGTTGGTTCATATTTCGCGAGCAAATTTTTCTCCTAAAAATGTATACCTATATTCCTTTCCACGTATGAACTATATAATCAATACCTTGAATATGCAGTTCCTCCTGAATTTCTTTGAAGGCAAGACGTTTTTCCCTAACGTCCTTGTAATCAGGTGATTAAACATTCCACAGGAATCCTTTTTCACGAACGAGTTTAATAATTTCAAATCTTTCATCATGCGATAATTATTTTTGAATAGACATGACAAAAACAGCAAAAAATTAAATCCAACAAATAAATCTTGCGATTAGGGATGTATCGAACTTTCTGACTCGACATCTTACCCGATACTACCCGATATTTTCTGACCCGACCCGAAAGAAGAAAAAAGACTCTTGACCTCGTCCGTTATCCAGTATGCTTGTGTGCATTAAGGGTCGAGTCAAAAAATTCAGTTGATCATTTTCACTGCTAGAAGAAAAAACAAATAAAATTTTATTCTACATTCGAGATTAAAATTCAGTCGTTATTACGTATATTTCAAAATTTTCTCAGCAGTTTTCCCATGAAGATAATGAACGAGAGTAGTGAATGACGTGTGTATTGGGTCGACCGATATTGACTTTTTTAAATATCGGCCGATCACTTTTAGTCATTCGAGATGAGAAAAACGTTGAATGTAATGACTAAATGTTTTTTCCTTCAATGCATTATGGCACAATGGGTTAAACATCGTTTAACTGCTTAAGCATCTATCAATTCCCCTAATTCATGTAGAATTATTCATCAATATCATGTCAAAAGCAGTAACTGTCAAAAACTTTTTTAATTTAAAATACGATTTTAAATTGAGTGTTCCGACAAGGAAGAAAATTTGAGTCTTAGACAGTATAAACATAAACTAAAAATCAAACTTATTGATAAACCTACCAAGCAAGCACATTTTTACCGCTCTTTGTTGATCCATCTAGGGCCGAATTGTGTTTTTGGTCAACCAAGCTCTAACAACATCCGAACCAAAAAGTTCTATAGTAAAACCTTCGTGTAAATATTGTAGTACCGATGTTGGTCATTGTTTAATTTACAAGCATTTAATTAGGAAGAGACAAAAATTAGTCTTCTACCCGAGAAAAAGTTGTCGAGGAGCAGTTTTTGAGATTAAGCAAAAAAATAAAATTCTTAAAGAACATTTTTTCCCCAGACATGAAGAGCATATCATCTTTGGCTATCGTTTCATATTTTCTGATCTATTTTCAATGATCGCAGGTCATTTAATTTTCGTTTTTTACCTTGAATAAGAGAAAGATATTGTTTATCTCTCATTTCCTTTGTCTCTTTTCATTTTTTTATTTCTCAAAACAGCAACTGGTATTTAAAAGCAATAAGATATGTCATCTCTCATTTCGAATGTTTATTTACACTAAGAAGTTAAATAATAAACAAGCATGTCACATGGCGAGTACGTGCTTGTGTTGCACTTTATGAACTTGACATAATTTTTTTTGATCCGTGGTCTGGTTTGATATGAATCGAGGTCTCTGACCCGACCCGACCCGATATTCTCTAGCCCGATACATCCACCGATCGACCAGAGCGCGCAGCTCAGGTTTAAAGTACATATATCACAATTTGAGTCACAATTATAAAGTTTTGCATTGGCCGTGCACCCATTGTTCAATTTTGTAATAAATTATTCCAGCGTGGGACGTGGCTATATTAATATCATGAGTGACTCGCCGCGCATGCTCGGAGGAGTAGAAAATTTTTTTACTACCCCGAGCGTGCTCGGCGAACAAACTTTGTATGCTCCGCGAGCATCTGGCTCGGGAGCTGTGCTCACTGAGCAACGAGCAATGAAACAATGTTGATAAACATTCAAAGGCAAAATGTAGACAACTTGGGCCATGATTTACGACTCATGAGCTTGTCGCCGGTACAAGATGACGTCAAAACTCGCTCTTCTTACCCTACTGTAACTGGAGGTGATAGTTTCTAGGTTGTATATGAAAATTTGTACTTCCTTTGTCTTTTTTCGTTCCTTTTCCTATAAATAGGCAGTTTTGTGTGACATTCATTTCTAACTGCATAGATTAGAAAGTTGATGATGATGGAAAAACTATGGATTCAGGCACTGTTTTTCTTTTTCATCTCTTGTCTTGTGAATTTTGTTATGGCTATGTGTTACAACTTCAACTATAAATGATCTGGTAGAATCCTTCGATCGTCGTCAGTGGGTAAGTTTCTTTCTCTTTTCAACAGTCAACAGCAGTCAGTGATAAGGGAGCAATATGAAGATTTTTCGACAAGCGAATTTGATTAAGGGAAGCATCCTCTAACGATCAGCTAGCAGGGTACTCAATTATCTTGACGATCAGCTAGCAGGCTACCCAGCAATCTTCAAGCACCTCTATTCACTTAGGCCCGTATGCCAGAAGGTTGAGTAGCCACTCCATGTAGTAAGCTAATCCATCGACTAGCTACTCCCCGGATTAGGCTACTCCACGGATTTTCTTTTTCCGCATTCCAAAAAGTGAAGTAGTGGCGGAGTTCGTAATCCGTGGATTATACAGCGGAGTAGTGGCAAAAAGACAAGAAAAAAAATCGTCACATTTTTCAATGGATTTCTGCTGTTCATCGTGGGTTTATAGATTTTATTATTTTTCTCTACAAGACCACTTTATCGATATTTTCTCTCCAAGACTAAACATTGTCAACTTTATCGGTTTTTTCTGCATTCGTTGCATTGCTTTGTGCTAATCTGCATAATTTGAGACTTGTGAAATGAGCGACAAAAAAGAGGTGATAATTTTTTGGAGCTTGAAATTAATTTTCTGATCGAATAGATCAAAAGTCTAAAGAATGTTACCGAAAATAAAAAGACGGACAGTTTCGGTTAATAGGACAAAAAAATCGGCATGGGTCAGCATTGAGAAAGACTTCCAAGAAAATCCAGAATGTCAAGAGGAATGTCGAACAGCTGATGACAAAATGGAAAAGTTTGAAAAAAGTAAGGTGTCAGGCTTCCATGCCGCTTTGTTGAATTTTCTAGTTCATTATGCAAAATTCCTAACAATTCACGCTCTGTTGCTTTATTAAATCGATATCGTAGTCGGAAGTCAAAACCACTATGCATTTCGAATGGATCTGATCTTCGAAAAAGAACACGTCAAATGTTGTTTGCATGCTCGTTTTCCTCGTCCGAATTTCCCAAAAAATTGATGAAATCAACAACTTTCATAGTTATAGCACTACAAATCAGTCTTACTCTACCGAATACACCTCGCCGGTGCAGGTTTAGAAAAAGACAAAAAAACGCTTTTTTTAGTCCACTGTTTTCTCTACTCTTCTTTCTGGCATACCGAAAAAAGATAATCCACTCATTATTCCACCGTTTAATCCGTGAATTAGCCTGCTCCGCTTTCTGGCATACCGATTTATTCTACTCTACTCTTCTCTTTACTCCTCTTTCTGGAATGCCAACTGGAGATAATCCAGGAAATAATCCATCGTTTACTCCACGGAGTAGGCTACTCCACCTTCTGGCATACGGGCCTTAAGGGTCATTTATACTTGCCTTTTTCGGCGGAACGGAACGGAACGGATAGAAATCGACACAACGTTTCTGAACGAAAGCGAAATTTTCGTTCCGTTCGGTTCGGTTGGGGGTTACCGTCGGTCATTTTCTAGAAAATTGCAGTTACCCTCTCCGATCGAAAGTGGGTTTTCTGGCTGAACATTTCAAGCTGTTGGCGATCAGTTCCGTTCCGTTCCACCGAAAAAGGCAAGTATAAATGACCCTTTATTGTATTATATTCTGTCCAGGGTAATGGATCCCACATTTACAAAACACGTAACATGTAGCTCTTCTGGTTGGAAAGATATTGAGAGGGGGACCTACATACTGATTGAAGACTGAAATATATTTTTACCACATCACTGTTATCAAAAGCGGTGCCGTACCAGATCGCCGAAGCAGCACTTATCTGACCAGAAGACGACATTGTCGGAGTTCTGCAAAAACGATTCTGCACCGGCGGGGAAGGCATTTCTTGCGGCGTGTTAGCCGAAAAATTCATACCACTGTAAGTGCCGACGTCATTTGTTGTCAGACGTAACTATAATGAAAAAATATTCTCGAATTGCATGTCAAAAACTAATTGTTTTAGCTTAACTTCAAAATCGTATTTGTACCCAATTTTGGCTGGTTGTGGCGACGACGTGCCCAAAGTGTACAGGACTACTGTACGTGTACAGTATACGTAATTAACTGAAATGAATCAATGAATCCGATTTTTTGAATTGAAATAAATTTTATGCAACATAAATTTTGTTCCCTATAGTCTGTTTTTTATAAAATGCTTCCAAATATAAAACTGACACAAATCATTGCTGTCGTCAAAATCGTTTACATAGAACTCTTACCGTAAAATTTTTTGCTCAAAAATTGTTAAAGGTTAGGTCAGTAATTTCCAGTCCTATATGATATACTGTTAATCAGAAAATCGTAAAATTTTGAAATACTACTTGCTTTCCACTTTCATTACTTAGAAGCATTTCAAGAAAAACAAACTATAAGTACTCAACACGTCCCCACAGAATATTACGGCAATAACGGTGTGTACATGTGCTCTATTTTGAACTAAGTGAAAGCTTTATTTTATCAACGGACTGGTAGATTTTTTGGTTTAGTAGAGAAATCAAAAAGAAAGCCTCAATGATGCAATCTGAGCAATGCAACATTGTAATGCAGGGAAGGTATCCAGGTTTAAATACCGAAATAATGCATGGTGTAGTGAGTTGGATAATGCTACACTGAAAATTTTCCCCATAGATTAATTTACAATAAAATTTGCATCGATATATAGTAATCAATGAAAGCCTAGCATTCACCCAATCAACGACCACTGTAGCACATGTAATGGCGAAACATGGAGATATTCCACACAGCATCCTCATACTCATCTCCAACATGCAATTCCTTAAATACCTAATTTTTGAATTTCTCCTAGCTTATAATTCCATTCTATTGGAGAATAAGTATTTCATCGTGAAGAACCTATGTATTTGCTGATTCTATCAAATGCTACGTTCAACCTTTTTTCCTTGGATCGATTGATAGATCAAGTTTCCAGTGGTTGCACATTTATGTAAATGTATGTGTGGAAATGGCTCACGGAAACAGCGATCGACGTAACATTGCTTCGTTCGCTGTGAGCCTTCATAACATTGCAAATTTTTGGGTATACTCAATTAACACTTTTTTGAATAAAATGTTCCACAGTAGAGAAATTACTATAGTTTGCTTTTTTCAGATCAGCTTCAGGGCGCACAAAGATGTTCATGAAAATAATAAATAACTTGTACACACGGACAGCTTCTTTTCCATGGTTGACTATAGCCAGTTCAGAGAAAAATTTGATGATTTTGGCTTACGATTCACGCTTAATACATGCTCATGGATTTCAGCGGATTATGTTGAATTCTGATGCTCGACATGCGCTAAAGAGAGTGAACTATGCATTAGAATGTAATGTATATCAATCCACGATGCTCATGCAAAAACTGAACTATAAAATGGCAAATATGAACATCAGTGGGAAATATAAATCCAAGCGAATATAACAGAGAATATATAAATCCATGACCGTAAAAGTCGCGTTAATGGCCGTATGATTTTTTTCTGTTCTTGCACCAAATATGAGATTTCAGTATAAAGGCGATTTTTTAAAGATATCTTGATTTTTTCAAGATGAGATCTCAATTTTTTCAAGATGCCGTCCTGATTTTTTTCAAGATTGTCTTGAAAAAATTGCGATGCACTTTACTTGAAAGAAAGCCGAACATCGAAAAATTCTTTCATTTTAATTTTTTGCGATGCACCTAGAAATTTTTTTGCGATGCATTCCCGAGAAATGTTGCACATAATGTTTGGGATTATTCAATTGGTAACAAAATTTTTCGAGTGAACTTTCTGTGAGTTATTCCGTGATCGAAAAATGAAATAGTATTTGTTTTTTGCTTTCATAATTTAAAACCATTTTCATCAAATAACAATCTACCGCACTTTACTCTGTCAGAAGCCTGAAAATTTTAGAATAACAAGTGACAAAAACGCTCAGTTTCTTAATCTACGCTTGATCATCGTACTGCAACATTAAAAAATAAGTTCGCATACAACATTGTATTACTTTGCTGAATTATCACAGCAAATAGAGCTCGGAGTATCATTTTTATTGTCGGGACAAAGGATTACCAATGCACCAAAGGCTGTAAAATTTGAGTTTATATGCCAATAGGCTGCTATGGAGACTACGATATCAAAATCATTCCACCATATGTACTAATCCAAATATCATAATGTGATTAATTATCTTAAGCGAAAGCGAAATATTTGCCAGATAATTTTGCTGCATGCTACATAAATTTCTTTTCATTTCCATGATGCACTCAACATTTTGCATCCCAAGCACTTTCGTCATGAACGAAAACAAATTTTTTTTTAGTTATTCCCGACAAAAGATATCGATGAAGAAAAAAACGCCGAACTTGCATTGTTGATTGCTTCCATGTGTGATTGCATTCAAAAGGGAACATATAAGTGGAAAAAGAATTGGCATAATGCCAATAGCAAGATAGGCCTGAATAGGCGAAATTTGCGATGGGTGAAATTGTGTATCAATTGTTTCACTGAATTTTAACTGCATTACGTTGTTTTCGGATGCATTTTCCAGGAAAGACTTTAGGCGCTTTCATGTACGACATGTTGAACGAAATTCCATAAACTATTGTAGGAGGAAGGTTTCTCGAAATCGTCGCTCTAGCGTCTGGTCTGAACACTCTAGATAATCAAAATGAACGAAAATGTTGGTCGCTGTCGTCGGTTTTCGAATTGGAGTCAAAGGAATATTTGTTATGCGTTTGATAGCTGCACAAATAAGAAAATGATCAAGATTTCCTGGAGAAAAGCCCCGATTTTCTTGTTGCAGGAAGAAATGAAATATTGCATTCTGATTTAGAAACCTATATTTTCTTGTGTCCCGTGAGTCCCACTTCAATTTTATTTCAGAGAATTGAAATTAATGAAATACCACGCATAAGTTTGTTCTGTTACTTGTCAAAATGAACAAAATCATAAGAAGAACAATCACTGTAATCCATATCCTACTATTCGGGCTCGCTCAAAGGTCGTCTACCCACCATCGTCTTCCAGGCTGCTTAAATTTCCTTGAAAACGACAATCAATTATCGTTATTGCGTCAATTGAGTCAATTTCGGATCGACTAAAACATTTGCTTTTAATTTGAATGTGTATTGCCGAATAGGTTTTGAAATAAAATTTACCCGAAAATAAGACACGATTTCTGAGAAGTTCTACCTTCTCTATGATAAGCTGAAAATTAATCATATGTCAAAATGAGACGATTTGGGTAGTGTTGTGCGCTGAGTTTCATGGTATCATTCGTTTTGCTTGAAAACGAAAATTCGCACCGCTGCAGTATGCCAAATTTTGAAAATTGTATTTTTGGCATTTTTCGGTGGTCTTGCTAGCCAAGCGATATTTCAGGATCGAATTAAACTCATTCAATGAATGAATATTCGTTTTACACTAGGGAAAATAAACTATCATTTGATGTAGTATTTACTGTAAATTTTCACACATGACACCTTTAAAGAGAGAGTTTAAAGTGTCAAAACTGAGTCATCAAAATTATAAAAATTTAGCTTGTGGGCACTCCCGAGCACCTTCTCATCGGATACCGCAGAATTTTATTTTCTTATTTTGTAGCTTGTGCATTTTTACCATATTGATTAAATTTTCATCAAAATTTTTGTACCGTATTGGAAGCTGCAAAGCTTTGAAGAAGGCATACTTATGGAAATTGCTCAGAAGTCACTTCATTTTCCAGGTGGCCCTCGTCTAGCACATTTGATACATTTATTATCTGTACTATGGAATTATCAAATCAGTTAAAGACTATAGTTTGATGTACTAATTGTTTCTCAAACGAGCATTTTACACTCTGCCAAAAAGTTCAAATTGTTGAAAATGAAAAGTAAAAAAGAAAAATCCTGTTTATGGGCACTTCGGAACAGCTTCAACCTTGATGCCGAGGAATTTGATCTTTTTATCCTTTAGTTCATACATTCCTACAGTAGCTGCGAAAGTAACATCTCATCATCGTGTACCGTTTTGTCAGCTGTATAAATTTGCATACACTGCACTGTCATTCAAATGCGTTTTTGAATCTGCATAAATGCCCCACCAATAAATTTCTTGGAACACAAGATGCGTCCTAACCCAATATATTATGAGAAAAAATGTGGCTTGAAGTCCTGGTAAATTTTCATTGATCTGGGTTTGATGGTTTCTTAACGAAGTTTTCAAATGAAAAATCGAAAACTTCGAAAATTTTCATAAAATTTCAGAAATTGAGTGATTGTTTGAAATCCATTTACGGAAAGACGACAAGAGATACTCGGATACTCTTTGCTTTGTTCGAAAGGCACTGCGATCTACTATTATTTGCTCTATTTTCGTCACTCTAACATCACGTGGTGTGGAACAGGGTGCCTTCAACTGTAGAGCGCTTTTGCACAGCTTATAACATAGGCGGAGTCAGACAGGGCCTGGTTTCATTAAAAATTGAAATTGTAAAATTGTAAATTGTAAATTGTAAAAGATATTTACAATTCTTTGTAAAATGCGTTTCATAAAAAAACCAATAAAATATAATTATTTTTACAATTGTATTCAACAATTGTAAAATGTTTTTACAATTTACAAATATAGCGTTTCACCACTGAATTATTGTGAAAACGGTAATTTATTTACAAACATTTGTAAAATTTATTTTTGATTTGTGGTGTGAGCGCCAAATGACAATGTTAACGATGAATCAAAAAGTGTATATTTTACGGTTGATTAATGATAATAAAGCGGTTTTGTTAATTGTCTTTCAATCGGTATTCAACTAAAGACGTGGCAATATTTACAAGATACGATTTGGCCCAATCTAAAAAAAGTGATGAAAAAGAAAAGCGACGATCATTTGCAAACTGGAACCAGTGGCGGAAATAATTCCATTTACACAGATGTTGATGAAGCAGTTTTGGATATTATTGGTCGGGACTTGCCATCAATTAAAGGAATTGAGGGTTCTGAATCGTGGGATCCTGTCAAATCGATCGATAATTGTGAAACGAATATTAATGTGACTACTGACGAAACGTTTAAAAGTATATTTAATGTAGTTATATGGGATAGTTAAGTAATGTAACAAGCCTAAAGCCATTCAAATCATTTTCAACTCGTGCTTTCTTTTCATAATCTTTAATTCTTTAAAATGCCTATGCACAAACAACTTATCATTTAATAAACATTAGATAAACAAGGGGCAAGTTTTTCGACGTATCATCGAAAACGTTCTACGGAACTTGAAATAAAAGACGTCAAAATGAAACGTCGCAAAACTGAACTTCAAACGGATGCTTTGCATCTGCAAAAAACGAATCTACAGCTTCCAAACTACAAGTTGACTCTAGAAATATATCGCTTCGAAAACGAGCTTGGATTCGACCATCAAGTGACAAATCCGATGATTCAAATGGGCATGGAAGATTTGTTCTACACTCAACTGTGAAACTGGTGAATGAGATTTTTAATTAAATATGTTATAAAAATCTAACTAAAATAAGAAAAAAGCAGCTTTAAAACTTTAAACGATATAAATTTGATTTGTGATTTTGATTTTTAAGTAAAAGTATTAAAAAATTAACTACAATGAGAACAAAATTAACTAAAATAGGATAGTAGGTACTACAGAAATATAGACATAAAACTTTATGTAAATGTGTCAATTAATTCTTTGCATCATTCATGGCTGTCATTATTCAAATCAACATTACAAAGTCTCGGTGCAATTTCCTCGTCATCATCAGGCAACTCAACGTCCATCGGTTCGTCAGAAATAGCTAAATTGTGCAAAATACAACAAGTCTTAATCACTTCGGAGGCATAAGTCGAGTTCAAGCGTATCATATTAAGGCATGGAAAGCGCCTTTTTAAAACTCTGATTCCTCTTTCAACTACACATCTCATCTTTTTGTGGGATCAATTAAATGACTTTTAGGCATCACTCACTTGATCGCGATCTTTTAGTAGAGGTGTTATGAGCCAGGATTTGAGCGGATAACCATTGTCACCTATTATATAAGTGTATAGTTAGGAGGATAAAATAGTGCTTCTAATTTATTTATTGTTATTTCATTTTTAGGCTTATTTTAATTTACAATAGTCACTTTATAAAATTTTAGTTCACCCAACTAGTATATGTGCTAATTGCTTACCCAACAAAATGGCATTGCCTATTGGACGGTATCCTTCTTCAAACCGATGGCAGATATTTGAATTTCATAAAACTCTAGCATCATTCGTGCTACCAGGCCATAGAGAGTTACAGTAAAAGATTGACAAATCAGGACCAATTATAACCATAGCGTTGATGGAATGTTGCTCGTATTGGTCAACATATTGTTCCTCATTTTCAAATGGAGCAGCAATTGGAATTATGGTGCCATCAATACAACCAATTACACAAGGCGTGTTTGAAATATTGTAAAAATGAAGACAAATTTCTGCAATATTTTGAGGGAAAGTAACCATCGTTTGAAATAATTGATCATTGATTGCTTCAACTACACGTCATAATGCTCTTGAGACCGTTGCTTCTATCAGGGCATGGGCATCTCCCACTAACAACATAAATCCATCTGTAGCTAGATAATGTACGGACAAAAGAATTTGTTGTTCCGGACTAAGAGCCATATTTCTGTTCATATTATGAGCAATAATCAATCCAACAACATTTACAATGCGCTGAATGGTCCGTCCAGGCAACCTAAACCAAACAACAAAGTCGTCAATACTGAAATTTATTCGTGGCTTAAACGTTCGCCATCGCACGTGTATATTATTGTCATCATTTGTGCTGTCACTGCTTAAAATTTCTAATAGATCCATTATCTAAAATCAAAAAATAAAAGAAATATGTAAGTAAAAAATGTAAAAAATAAGTGGTTTTACCCCCGTCTCGACCTTGGTAAAAAAAATGAAAAATTTTACAATAATTTTTCAACAATTGTAAAAAGAAAATTTTTTATGAAACGCACACTTGTAAATCAAAAAAAATTTGTGTGTTAAAAATTATTTTACAAACGTTTTACAATTGTAAAACAAGGTTTGTAAACTGTAATTTATGAAATGGAAATTACAATTTTGAAACATTTTACAATTGTAAATCTGTAAAATTGTAAAAAGGTTTATGAAACGCCTTATTTGCAATTTTTTTACAATTTACTATTGTTTCTTTGTAAATTGCTTTATGAAACCAGGGCCAGCGGACATTTATTGCATTACATTAAACTTGCAGCTTCGATTTTTTTCTGATGAAATTACTGAAAAGAGACATTTTTGTTGCATCTCTTCTGAGACATCCTGTTGTGCAACAATTGTGAATTGATGGATGAAATTTTATGAGTGATTCGACTTACATTTTTTCTTTTTATTTGTCTAATCTGAACGTTTTGAATTTCTCCTGCATCTCGTTAATGGCATATTTAGTCGAATCAATCAGCATTTTTGTAAAACTTTCAGAATGTGCAGACACATACAGCTCCCAAAATGGTACATTAATTTGATGGAAATTTTTACACTGAATGAAGCTACAGTAATACACTCTGCACGTAAAGACTTTTATCCCCTACAACCGTACGTTTTTCTTCTAGGACAATTAGTGGCTACATAAATCAAGAAAAAAGTTCTGCGGCATCCTATGGGAAAGTGCCCAATTGAGGCTCCAAACGACTTTCTCTCGCTTCATTTCGGCTCCCTTTTTAACACTTTGAAATAGCACAAGAAGTGTAAAGCAACGGTTAAAAATTATCTTTTATATGAAAATAGAGCATAGTATTCTGCATATAATGAAAATTTGGTTAAGAAATCAGCTGCGAAATTTCGAAACATGTATACAGCGGAAAATCAGGTTTGGAAAAAAAAGGTGAGAATGGTCCCTTTTTTCTTTCATTCGGACATTCGAACAGTCGTTTTGGACTTTGCTACCATACAAATTTGCAACATGGAACGCCAATCCCCAAAAACATCAATATTCTACTGGTGGTTGGGCAGACAGTGTCCACCAAACAAACAGTTTGACCCTCAAACTTTCTATAAATTTCTGTGGAAACGTTTCTCATGGCTGCCGTTTTTATACTGTAGCTTTCGCCGCAGTTGTACAGTTCTTATTGTGCCCCTAAGCCTTATCCGTAAGTTATCTTATTGTGCGAATAAATTGGAAAAGAATGCGAGTTGCATCTCTCTTTTGTCAAACAAACAGGCACGTATTTCTACTATTTTTTAGAGGAACGGGTTCTTGACCATAAAGATTTCAATGGACACCATCACTTTACACAAAAAATTATCGTAAGTGTAAACAAATGTATTTCCGCGGTTTTTTCGGAGGGAGGGGATTTCGGATATGGAGAATTCGGTGGATGCAGTCACGTCACACAAAAAATTATCCTGAGCATAAACAAATGTATCTCCACGATTTTTGGAGGAAAGGGTTTCAAACCATGGAGAATTCAATGGGTACGGTAGCTTTACATAACAAAGTATCCTGAGTGTAAAGAAGTGTATTTCCACGACTTTTTGGGGTAAGAAATTTTCAGTCACGGGGAATTCAATAGACGCAGTTCCTTTACATAAAAAATTGTTTGGAGTGTAAACAAGGGTATTTCTGCGATTATTTGGGTAGAGGGGTTTTTGACAATGAGGAATTCAACAATATGGTCAATTTACACGTTGTTTACAAAGTGTTTTAATACTATGCAGTTTACACAGCTTTTACTTTTACAGAAACTGAGAATTGTAGCTTATTGTTTCTTTGATGTGAAAATGGTAAAATTTAAAACTTCAATACGCTTCAATGAAAGTTATCATGCATGATCAAGGCCCACTAAAAAAAGATGGACTAGTTTATTGGAAAATGCCCCAATGGAGCAGAAAAAAGAGAATATATTTGCTTGGATAGTTTCCAAGCTAGAAAAAGGGGTGGAGAAGCCATGGCCAAAATGTTTGAGCGGTCGACGCTGCAGGCCATTGTTGGGGTGGCCTCAGGTGCATGTGTTCAGCTTCCGGCGTCGGAGCGCAGGTGGTTGGACACGGCGAAAAGTGGCAAGAAGAAAAAGAATATTTGCATAGATAGATGCTGCCACTGTTTCACGATTTTTATGTTTGTTTGTCAGTGTTGATTTATTTTGGTTTATGGAGCGTCGCTGCCATCACCCTTCTTATAATATTTTTAGTATTATTATTTTTTGTTTGGCGTCGCACGTCGTCACCCAATACACATTGAACCTGTAAGTGTATTGTTTTGTGAGCATAGTGGAGGAGTGTATAAGTTTAGGTGTGGAGGCTTGGGTAGGATCTCCTGAGGTACGTGCCAAGGTGTTCTGCCTGAATTTTGGTGAAAGTTCTGGCGAGTATCTGGTGAAACGTCTGGGGGAGTTCTTAGTTTATTGTTGTTGTTAGCATGTGGTCAGAACTGTTGCAACTTCCTTTGTCTAAACCCAAAGGCCAGTTACATCAACTCTATACCACAGCAGCCTAACAAGTGGTGGACTCTCAACGCCTCTCACGACGGATAACCAGAGAAACACCAGAAAAATAACTAAACCTCCTGGGTTTTATTTGCAGGCACATACCCAAAAAAGTAAGAAAATTAGTATTCCGGTAGGAAAAACTTTGAGGACTCCTCCTAGGTCACATGAACCTAGTGGCAATACCACCCCGAAATGGCGAATTGGATCCGACGCGAGGATCAAAGGGGTCGAGTCGATCCCAAGGATTTACAAATTAACATGTTGGAAAAGAAAATGGAGTTATTGATCAAAGTTATCGAAAGCGCGCAAGTTAGAGAAAAGGAAACGGAAGAGGATCAACGGAAGAAGATAAGTGAGTCTTCTTACATTGAGAATAGAGTAGAAAGAGTAAGTGAACCTAAGAGAGAGGTTCATTCAGAGGTTTATGTAAGGTCTCAAGAAGGTAGAGACAAATATTCTGGTAGAGATAGAGGTTGGACTGAGGAGCTGCAGAATTCGAGGAATGCTGAACAAGCACAATCGAATGCCTATGGTTACTCAGAGTAGGAGGTCTAGGGAAAGGAAGGTGACTATCTGCGACGAATCGTCCCAGGGAGAGGACAGATTTTCTCGTCCTACTCCTTGGAGAGATACCACAAATAGAGCTGACCTTAGCCCTGAGAAGAGGAGAAAGGGGAAGTCGAAGAGTAGAAAGAGATCTCACAGATCTATAGCTAGGAGTAGACATTACTCAGATAGTGATAATAGCAGTTCATGTACATCGAACTCTAGCTCAAGTGTAGAAGTGGATGTGAGAGATGTGGTAAAGGCCTTGAAACATAGACCTTTACATGATAGTATAAAGCTGATAGAACCGCTGAAATTTTTTACTGATCTGGAAAGTGAGTTTCAGGAGAACACTGCGGATAAGGTCAAGAAGAGAAAGGAATGCCTGCATTATCAAAAGCTGATTCTGTAGAGTTCTATACTTCACTGTGCAAGATGATATCAAAGGCGAAAATATCGGAAGAGCAGAAAACGGAAGCTATAGAGTCTTTGTTGAAGTACAGAGATGTCTTTAGCTTGCCTGGTGATCTGGCTACTACAACCCCAGCTCTGACGTGCAAGATAGATACAGGAGATGGGACACCTGTAGCAAAAAGATATTACAGAGCTTCAATTAATAGTCGGCCAGGAGTAAGGTGACATATAAAGGAGATGTTGGATCAAGGAGTGATCGAGCCCTCGAAGTCACCGTTGGGCTGCACCCTTGTTCCTGGTTGGAAAGAAAGATGGAACTACGAGACCAGTAGTTGATTTTAGAGGTATAAACGAAGTGACCAAGGATGATAAATATCCCATCCCGAGAATGGATGATTATTTAGATTGCCTTGGAAGAGCTAAGTTTTATACGACTCTAGATTTGAAGTCGGGATATTGGCAGGTCCTGATGGAGGAAGAGAGCAAGGAGAAAATGGCTTTTATATGCCAAGAGGGCTTGTTTCAGTTTAAAGTGATGCCGTTTGGATTGAAGAATGCACCTGCTGAATTCCAAAGGATGATGGAGAGAATCCTTGGGGATTTGGTATGGAAAATTTGCCTAGTGTACATAGATGATATTATCATCTTCTCGAATACTTTCGGGGAACACTTAGAGAATTTGAAAATGGTGCTAGAAGCGTTGAGGAAGGCGAAGTTGACTGTTAAGCCAGAGAAATGTGAATTTCTTCCCAAGAAAGTGCACTTTTTAGGGCACATCTTGGACGTGAATGGAATTTCTGCGGATCCTAAGAAGGTCAAGGCGATAATGGAATTTCCATTCCCGGATTCTGTTAAGAAAATGCAAAGATTCCTAGGTATGCTACAATGGTGTAAGAAACTTATACCAGACCTAGCAGCACTAGCTGAACCCTTGTACAAATTAACAGGCAAGAAGGGAACATGGAATGTGACGGAGTTGCATTACACAACTTTTGAGAAGCTCAAAATAGCATTGACCTCAGTACCTTTCTTAAGACATCCAATTTTAGATGGATCTGCGCGATTCATTCTTCAAACGGATGCCAGTGGAATAGCATTGGGAGCAGTGTAATGTCAAGAGACTGACTCGGAACGTTGGGTAATTGCCTACAATAGTCGGATATTGCGGGTAGAAGAAAGGAAATGGTGCGCCACCAAAAGGGAATGCTTAGCTGTGGTATTCGGCCTTAAAATTTATAAACATTATCTTTTGGGCCAAAGGGTCAGGATTGAAACTGATTACAAACCTTTATTATCAATGAGGGTCAACACACAGACTAATGACAAACTCAAGAGGTGGGTATGCATTCATTTGCCAGTTTAATCACAAGTTGGAGTACGTGCCTGGCAAACAGAATGCCATGGCTGATTTCTCTCCAGGAAGGAGGAACCGGATGAGCAGAAAGAGAAGTTGCCACCAAAATGGGAGCTTATCTTTCAGAAAGAAGAAGTGAAATCTCTTGCTGAAGACGAAGTCATTAACCAAAACCACAAAGTTTTAGTGAAACAACTTCGGGAACTCAGAGGAGATGAAGTGGATGAGGCTGTAGGAGTCTTCACTCCACTGAAGATGGCCACAGCTTCAGTGGCTTCAAGGTATGATGTTAGTGATGAAACTCAACTTAATATTTCTCCAGAATTTGATAATTATTGAACGCCTGAGAAATATGAAATTGAGGCGGTAGTCACTAGACAAATGGCAAAAAACTTGCAGCAGGAGGAAAAAGGACATCCTCCTGGGCAAGTAAAACCTAAAGAAGAGGTGAAGAGAATTTTTGAACCAAAGGAAAAGGAGTTTGAAGAAGCCCCAGAGATTGAAGATGGTAGACGGAAAGGGCTTATCTCAAATGCCTTGATGTCACAGTTGCAAGGAAAGGATAAAGATTTAAAGGTGATCTTCGAGAAACTAGGTGCTAATAGTAGCACCAAGTCTCAAAGTAACTTTTATATCGATCAGGGGATACTATATAGAGAGACTTTTGGCGAGGCAGAGGATCAAGTTGTTGTCCCCTCTGTTCTCAAAAAAGTTGTCCTACATCAGTATCATGGAGCAGTTATGATGACGCATCAAGGGTTCAAGAGAACCCTTGCTATTATTAAAAAGCGGTTCTGGTGGCCGAGCATCGAAAAGGATGTTTGGAGCTGGATCAGCTTTTGTCCGATATGTCAAATTGCGACTCCAGGGAAGGCTACAATACCACCATTAAATCCAATTATTCCTAGAGGACCATTTGACATAGTCTCTTTAGATATTGTGGAAATATCTCCCATGAGCGAGAAAAGACCATATGTGATAGTATTTCAAGATTACTTTACAAAATGGGTAGAAGCAGAAATGATTCCGGATCAATCTGCTGTAACCATTGTGGACAGTTTTCATTGAAATATTGTGTTCAGGCATGGAACCCCAGTGAAATTGTTGAGTGATAATGGTTCATGCTTTACAGCTGATTTGATGACATCAGTGTGTAAATTGTTGGAGTGTCAGAAGATTTTCACAACTGCCTACCATCCACGAGGAAATGGAATGGTTGAAAGGTTTAACCAAACCTTGATCAAGCAGTTGCGAAAGGTTGCTATAGAGGATTCAGATAAGTGGGACAAATATTTGCAATCTGTCGTTTTTGCGTACAATGCCACACCTCATACCTCAACGAGATGTTCTCCATTTGCCTTATTGAGAGGTCATAAGGCTAATTTTAGCATTAGTATTGGTGTTGCAAGAAACATAGTTCTGCCAATGAACTATGAGGCTTATAAGCATATACTAACTGAAAGTTTAGTAGAAACTTATGAAGTCATTTCAGAGAATATCAGGAAGGCTGCGGAGAGCAGTAAAAAGTTTTTTGACCGTAAAGCAAAAGCTCATGATTATTCCATCAATGATTGGGTTTTGCTGAAAGTCGATAAACAGAAAAAACTGGGTCTGCCGTGGCAAGGACAGTATGTTGTTACTTATAATAGGAGATTATCAGAGAATGTGCTTGAAATCGCGCACTGGAGAGAGCCGCTGAAAAAGCAGGTGGTATCCATGAGCAGGTTAAAGCACTTTCGCTACGAGACCGGCAGATGGCTGCAGTCTAATGACGTGTCATCTAAGGACATGCAGTTTACTGTAGATTCAAAAATTAGTAATTATAAACTGCCCTAGCACGTAGCGCTGTGTTTTTTGTGTGTGTGTGTGTATGATTAACCCCCCCATATTTTTTGTCCCAAATTGTGTATTTAGGTACAAATTGTAATTAATTGTATTTATTTATGTATTTATCGCCTATTTATCGTGTATCTTTAAATTTTCATCGTGTAAATCTTAAAATTTTCAAAAATATTTTGGTAAAAAACCACTCTTCGCAAAAACCTAAAATTTTAAAACTTTTTTCACGGCCCTAAACTTTAAATTTCTCCGAGTCTGATTAATTTTTTCGGAGGAAATAGTAATTGTTGCCCACCAATTCTGTGAATATTGGAAGAATTGGGAAAGCGCTGAAATGTTAGAGTGAAAATAGACAAAAAATAGCGAAAGCGGAAACTTTGTCGATTTTTCAGCTCTTATCAAAAATTTTAAAAATTTTCGAAAATTGATAGCGCCGAATTCCAAGAATTCGAAAAAGAAGCGGAAGAAATGTCCCGGCCCCCCAATGGACGCCGGACAAAACAGTATTTGGTCACGGACCCCCACGTGACCTACGGTCAGCCGCAGGTGCAGCAAAACAATCGGTATTTTTTAGTCAATGGTAAGCCACCTAACTTATTAAACTTAGTTAATCTAAAAATTTATTGGGCAAAGCAGGATGTTATAGCCCACGGGTGTCTAGATGAAGGCCTAGACAATTGTCAAAATTTAGTGGGAACAAATTTGTTCTGTCAACTTGAAAAAGTGTGGCAAAGCTGCCCGTAGCGCAAAAATTTGGACTTTTTGCGAAACTACATCATTCCTCTACACACATAGCGAGTTGAATAAATTCGTCTATGTGATGGGGAAGAAGTGGAGTGTAGCAACTAGTCAACTAGGGGTAGATAATTTCAAAATTATTTAAATTTCTAAATTCCATCTTTACTTAATTTTCTATGAATTTCCTCATTTTGGGTAAACTAGTAAATATATTTTTAAATTCTTCTTGGAAATTCTTAATTTATTAGTTGGATAGGCCGTTTTGGGCGTTGGATTGAGGCGGCATGCAGTCGAATGATGGAAGATGCAGGTGGTCTGTGCTTGTACTCCCGTATAAGGTAGAAGTCAGGGCCGCACTTGTGTTTAACTATCTGCCAACACTAACCCAATATATGTTTGGTACCTTATTGTCCCCTGCTTGCAATTTTCTTTTTTCTTTTTCCTATTTGTGCTTACTATCTGTGGTGAAGGTAGAATTTAACCGATGTTTGTCCGCTTAGAAAGATTTTCATTAAAAAGTTGTAAACATTCTGTATGAATTTTTTAGACTACAATGTTAAACGCATTGTTAGAGTCGGCGAATTGGAACGATGGTTCGCCACGAATTTCGGAAGATTTCCATTGGAATTGACAGAACCGAAAATGGTCGAAATAGGTTAGGTGGCTGAAATGATCGAAACCTTGAAGGTGAGTAGGTTTCGAGGACAGCCAATTATCGGTTTCGATACCGAGAAAGTTACTCAAGAGTATGTGAGTAAGGTTTTCGTGACTTCTGGGGTTGATAACCCAAAAGGGAAGGAGTTCGCCAGAGTCATTAGCTTCTTGACGGTGACTGGAGACACCTTTGTTGTAGATACTACGACAATCATGCCGAAGGAATGGACGCTCATTCATGAGCTCTTAGATTCGGACATGCTTCTCGTTGGATACAACTTGGTTACAGATCTGGTCGCCATCAGGAATGTTAATGGCCCAGGCAGAAAGCACCAAGATGTTGATCTAACACCGGAGATCAAGCATAGAGTAACGTCTTCGTATGGCCATTATTATGACATAGCCAAGGTAGGAGACCAGTTGAAGGGGAGATTTTTGGAAATGTCCAGAAAGTTGGGACTTTGCCCAGAGACTTTTAAGCTGAAAGGGTCGTTCACGGAGCTGTATCTGGCAGATATCGGTTATTTCCAAATCGATTTCCGTCAGAGAGCGCAATGTGAACGATTCTGTAGGCACACGTTAACGCAGTTTGAAATACGGTATTCAGCACTGGACGCCTACTACTCATTGTTGGTTTTCCTAGCGTTTTTCCACTATGAGTTAGCTATGGAAGTCGAGGTCGGATTCCAGTACTTTCCGCATGATTTGATGAAAGCGGATCAGATTCAGATAATGGCTTTCAGGCTATACAGGTTTTTTAACATGGTACATGGCGAGAATTTTCCGCAGACTTTTTGTGGAAGTCCAGAGATAGAAGAGCCGCAGTCATCGGCTATTTATCACGTGATGAGACAGGAAGTGTATGCCCATATGGCTGCCCAAATGGATACCTCATGTGGAGGCTATATGGAGTACAGCTTCCCTCATTACGAGTCAAATCCAAAGAGAGGGAGAGAAGTAAGTATACCTAAAGGTATTCATTCTAATAATATCGTCAAAGAAAAAAGTAAGAATGCGGACGGGTATGATACGGTAAGTGAAGATGAAGAGTTTGAAGAAGCTTTGTTGGAAAAGCAGATTAGAACTCGAATTACAAAGAAGGTGATAGATATGGTGAATCAAGGGAAGAGTTTCAGTAGACTTGATGAACCAGTATCTATGGTTTTATATGAGAATTTCCTAAGGTATAGGAAAGAAACGAAACAGTTGTAAGAGATAACATCTCTGGAAGTTGATTACCACAAGTATGAACCAGTCAGAGTTTGGAATGGTAAAGACTCGTATGTAAGACAACACTGGAGTATGGATATCGCTCCTTATTCTGAAATATTGATTGAGGACAATTTTAAGAATTTGGAGGCAGTATGTAACAAACTTCCCCTTACATTTCATTTGTTTTGGCCAGCTTGTAGAGAGGAAGCAGAAGAGTACCTTACCTCTCTCCTTGACCACAACTATTTGAGATCCTTCAGCCCTGAGGGAAAGGAACAACTCTTGAAGATGTTGTGGAGGGGAGATAGGTACGGTCAGTACTTATCATTTTTGAATAGTCTTCCAGTAACGGAGGTGCATACCCCAACAAAGGGCGATGCGATTACATGTTGGGGAAATCGTTTCGGATTTTTGCCGATCCGATTTTGGCCCAAGACAAAATCGTGGGAGCAAAGACTGGAAGATAAGAGGAAGCATTTGGCGGAATGTCCGCAGTACATTGATAATCTGTACTGCTATCAGAGGTTTTACTTCTGCCAAATAGCTGTCCGAGTTCCAGTTTTGCGATACCCAATAGATATGAGTGAGGATGCAATGAAGGAGAATCAGAAGAAGAGCGTGTTAGTGTATCAACCGGAATATGTTCCAGGTTACGAGCCGTCATTTTTCGAGCCGATATTGCCGTCCGATGCTCCAGGTTATCAAATTACGCATGTTGGCGATAAGATTGTGGTGACACCGATAGGTAAGCAACCAGCAGGGCCGGTTACAGGCACTGAGGTAAGCACAATGGTGAGTCAGCAGTCTGGAGTTGATATGAGTAGTATGGATCAGGTGCAGGGGATGCAGGCTGAGCCTGTTGCGGCGAATGCACAGCAACAAGGGATACCTGCAGACTTCAACACCCCCATAGACTTGAATCAGGTAGGAGATGATTTAGAAGTGGACAAGGAGGTCACTGTTGAATCATTGATACAACCTGAGGAAGAAACACAGGTAACCTCCTTGGTAGATCAGACAGAAAGTTTACTTTCTGGAATGGATGTTAGGGCAGAACAAATGTAGGATGAAAGCAATCTGATAACTATTGCTGCAAGTCCAACTATAGAAGAAATTGAAGCAAGGCTCAGGGAGCAAGCTGAGAAGAAAATTGAAAGGCAGAAAGAGATTTTTGTTAAACAGCTTGGGGAGCAGAAAGGGAGATTAGATCAGCAGCAGAAGCAGCTGGAGCAAGTATTGGCTGGGTTTATGGTGCAGCCGACGCTTCTGGCGGCACCTACAGCCATGCAACCTCCAGTGAAGCTGCCTACTGCTTATCATATCCCGAAATTGGCGGCGCAGCCTGCTAGTACGCAGGCCATCCAACCCGCGGTCAGCAAGGTTACACCGACAGTTCAAGTAGCGCCCAGAGATCCAGGAATAGACAGTGGTATACCAGGTACGTATACCACCGAGGAAGTTAGAAAATTCAGAGCAGAAGGTCGTATGGACGACCAGATTAAAAGATTAGGAAGGAGGAAGATAGCCCAAAGGGCCAATAGGGCTAAAAGGAGAGATGGGGAAGACATGATAGAAATTAGTGATGATGAAGGAGAAAAGACAGGGAGTTCTACGTCTGTGGACTTGAAATTTGCTGGATCTACCACCTTATTGATGGATTCAACCAAGTCCAAGACTAGAACTACGCCGATGAGCCTGACGCCTGGAACCACAAGTTCTACAAGTCAAGTGCAGTCGACGGTAGCTTCGGCTAAAGTACCCAGTAAATCGGCTGCATCTCAGGTAAGTGCAACGACGAAAAGTACTTTGGCTAAGCCCGTGTCTAAAGTGGACCGGACTTCTCAGCAGAACCAGAGCAGTTCCTCTGGGAAAAAGTTATTTCTAAACCCTCTACGTCAAAACCGACTAAATTGGTCAAGAGAAGTAGAGATAAAGAAGAAACTTTGGAGTACCTGAGTTCTGTTTTGAGAGACTACTGGGATGTAAATAAGAAGTTCCCAGTTGTGAAAGGAAGGATAGATTTTTCGACACCATAGGTGATCGAATTCTTTGCTCAGGATATGCCAGATGATGATAGGAATCAAATCCTCTGGGCTTTGGTGAATAATGGAGTAGAGGAGCTTTATGAGAACTATGGGGATCACTTTGATGTTCAAGGTGGTTTCCTGTATGATCACATAAACGTTCCTGAGCCCATTTGGGAGTATATTTGGCTCAAATTCATGTCAAATTGGTTTCATCATTTTGATGCGGAAATAGTAATGGCAGCCGTGAGATACTTATGTACCATGGTGTTGCTAAAGTTAGAACAACAGCAGTTGGGCCCAAGACATATTGGTGCAGTGGATGCATGGGCCAGGTCATTTGTGACGGAAAGATATTATTCTATCTACTTGTGGGGAGAAGGTAGTACTGCATTCAGGGAAGCGTATGCCAACCGAATGCAGGAACACCAGCAAACTGCAGTGGATATGGCAGCAAAAAGAAGGTTGTCTGATATGGTTCAGGAATTTTCTGGCAAGTTCCAGAAAGCCGAGGATGAGGAGGGGCAACCCTTCAAGATTCCCATTTTAACGGAAAGACAACCTAGAGATACTTCCAGGACTAGGAGCCAGCACTCGCGACAATCGTCTCACTTGCAGGGTTGGCAACAGCCTGGAGTATTCAGATTACTGTATACAAATCAACAGAGTCAAGGTAGGTCCAGTACCTCAGCTTCTGGAGTATCTTCCGTAAGTTCCACTCAGGGCTCCTACTAGAGGGGAACTGGAGGAGGATATGGCCCATACCGGGGTCAGGGACAGGGTCAAGGAAGACCCTTCAAAATGGTTAATCCACAACCATATAGAGGTCAGGCGATGGGCGGGCCCCCTCGTGCCACCCAACCTCGAGGAGTTTTTGGGGGATTCCTCAGGGGTGGTGGAGCTTGGGGTGGTCCCTACCCTCCCTGTGGTAGCTTCCAATACGGCGGTTATGGTGGCTGCGGGCAACAATAATTTCATATAGCCGCATTGTTTTTGGACAAAAATTAATTATTTCGTACAAATTTTATTTCAAAAAACATAAAAATACAAAAACACAAATAGAATACAAAATACAAAAAAATATATTATCTCGTTTTATTGTTGCCTTAAATTTTAAATTTTTTTCTCGTTTCCGGTGCCCAAAGGTTGCCCGGCAAAATTCGTTATTTCCATCCATCTTATTTCGGGCGTGTACATAGCCCTCGTATTTTTCTCGTTTATTTGGGGGCCTGAAAAAGATGAAGACGTGAAAATTTTAATTGCATTTATAAAATTATTTCGTAAAATTGAAATATTTTATAGAAAATGTTTTTTACTGAGTGGATTTGTATTGGACGGAGCGACGTGGCGAGCGGCCGACCATAGAGGAAGCGCACGTGGGGTACCTCATCACTGATGTTGTAAAAACCAGTACATGGGAGAAGAGGAACGGCGACGCCCCGGATCTAGGCACAGATCAATGTCAAAGTCCAGGCCGAACTACGTTCGTGATCATTTCCCCTAGCCTGAAAAGGAGTGCCCTGCTGAATGGATTGGTCAAGGTCGCCGTCACCTGAAGGACCTGGTAGGGGCAGGATCACATCTTGGAGGGGTAGCCCCAAAAATTTGTTTTCCGAGGGGAAAACTGTTATGCAGTCTGGGCCTCAGTATGAGACTCAGGCTGCAGAAAGGTTTTCACCTCCTGTTGGTCGGTTTTGAGGGCCGAGGGATGTTGGGGTGGCCTCAGGTGCCCGTGTTCAGCTTCGGGCATCGGTGCGCAGGCGGTTGGACGCGGCGAAAAGTGGCAAGAAGAAAAAGAATATTTGCATAGATAGATGCTGCCACTGTTTCGCGATTTTTATGTTTGTTTGTCAGTGTTGATTTATTTTGGTTTATGGAGCGTCGCTGCCATCGCCATAATATTTTTAGTATTATTATTTTTTGTTTGGCGTCGCACGTCGTCACCCAATACACATTGAACCTGTTAGTGTATTGTTTTGTGAGCGTAGTGGAGGAGTGTATAAGTTTAGGTGTGGAGGCTTGGGTAGGATCTCCTGAGGTACGTGCCAAGGTGTTCTGCCTGAGGTTTGGTGAAAGTTCTGGCGAGTATCTGGTGAAACGTCTGGGAGAGTTCTTAGTTTATTGTTGTTGTTAGCCTGTGGTCAGAACTGTTGCAACTTCCTTTGTCTAAACCCAAAGGCCAGTTACATCAACTCTATACCACAGCAGCCTAACACCATCGCCTTTTACTGATTGCACACCTGCTGCCAATTACAAGATTAGAACGCGACCGAATTTCTCGGCCCCTTACGTATGCTCCAAGCTGAATGCAAGTACGACAACTTCAACGCAGACGTTGATCTCGCTTATACACTTGCGCAGAACTGTTATTCACTGGAGGTACAAAGACGTTTGTTCTCGCAGACTGTTAACCTAGACACCTACATGAAAGTAATGCTAGTTGTTGAGAATGTTGAAACTTCAACTGCTAGAGTTCATGGCGAAAAAATCAACACCATACCAGAGGATCAAAAACACAATGGATCTTGATCAAGGCGAACCTCATCACCTGGCCAATCAATAAACAACTGCAGAGGTTGCAGATCATCGCGACATGCTTACCTGTCCGACGAGTGCTAGGCCAAAGATCAGAAATGCCACAGCTGTGAACGATTAGGTCATTTTGGCAGGTTTTGCGAGCAGCGTCAATGTAGAAGATCGCCATCACGATTTTCGGGTGGAAGAGACCGCAACAAGTCAGTATACCAAATCCACATTTGAAGCATCATTTCAGCTTTGCCTGCGACTTATCAGTTTACTTTCTGTCTCATGCACCCAGATGAAAAGGATTGTTTCATCGATGGAATTATCAACTCAGGTACCAAAGCATAATTGACACCATACAAGTCATTGGTAAATGGATCAATAGTCAATTAGTTCAAACTGACACAGAACTGTACAACTTTGACGGATCCCATATCAAGGGTCTTCAAGGACAACCCTTGAATACAATAATAGAAAAGCAAAACTACCATTGCTCATTTTAGGCATGATCAAAACAGCAACTTGTTGCGTGGATGCCACTGAAGCCCTCCACCTCATCATCGATGGTGGCACCTTTCTGCTCAACTCGATTCAAAATAGCAAAGCTATGGCCAGCACTACCTCGAACAAGCCCTCCTCAACACTGCCGCTGAATTCGAGAATAACGTCATTTTGATCCAAGCAGTCAAGCCAGTCCCCAAAGTTATCGATGAATTTCCTCAACTTAACACAGATGGCATCAGAAAATTTCCTGATTTTGAACATCAAATCGCTCTTTCGACAGATCCAGTACCAGTCGTGAAAGCCCATACTAATTGCCAGATGCAAGGCAGTCAAAATCGAGATCAAGCAAATGGTCAAAGACGACATTTCGGAACAAGTTGATGGCCCTGGCCCTTGGGCATTGAATCTAGTAATGGTTCCGAAATCTAATGGAAACGTTCAAATCACAACTAATTTTTTGCCACTGAACCAATTCGTCATTCCAGATCAACATCCATTGCCACGAATTTCCGATTTATATTTGCAGTTGAAAGGCACAACAATATTTTTGAAACTCAAAGTATCGAAAGGAAGCTGGCACATACAATTGGCGCATGAATCTTGTTTGCTAACAACAAAGATTAGGCCTTATGGTTTGCACCAGCATAAATGTTTGCCAATGGGATTAACCAATGCCGCATCAGTATTCCAGTCATTGGTCTCACAAATATTATTGGGTTGTAAAGGATGCACCTTCTATCTCGACAATATTAGTGTTTGGATCTACAATAAGTCAGCACCTACAATAAGCGTCTACAATAAGTCAACATTTGCGAACTATATTGCAGAAGTTAGCCGAAAAAGATTTCTGATTGAATATCGCCAAATTCTGCTTGTTTTCCGACACCGTCCCATTTCTTAGACATCAGATATCATCTTCTGGAATAGAGCCAGACCTTTCAAGTCTCGATGCCATCCAAAACACACTGATTTCAAAGTCGATCATCAAGGTTTGAAGTTTCCTTGTTTCAATCAACTATTAAAGTGAATCCTTACTGCGCTTGGCTTATCACACCGAAACATTGCAACAGTTGACTTCGATATCTGAACAAGTGAAATTTAAATGGAACCATAAGAGCACCACCGCATTTGAAAAATTGAAATTGTTACTGACAAATGATTTTTAATTGGTGATTTTCGACCCAGATTGACCAACCATATTAGCAACAGATGCTTCAAACGGCCTCAGAGCCTGTTTGTCTCACATTGCCTATGGACGACTGATCCCAAGTGCCTTCGCTAGTAACATATTAACCAACCAGAAACGAGCTTATAGGACCAAGGAACGTGAAGCCATTGGTTGCATTTGGGCTTGTAACCCTTTTGCAAATGCCCTAATGAAATTTCATGCTGATCACCGATTATCAAGCACTGGTCACAATTCTACCATAATCTGGCGATGGAAAAAAATCTTACAAGTTCCACCAGTGGCGAATGTGATTGTCTGAATTTGACTATGAAATTCAATGTCATCCCAGGTATGACAATGTGATTCCTGATATGTTATCATAGTTGTCACAACCGGATGCTATGTCAGAAGTTTGAGCCATACAAATCGAAAATTTCTCTCTGAACAGCATAGCCAAAGCCATGCTAAAAGACAAAGTCTTACAAACAATAAGCAAGCTAATCCAAACGAATGGTTGGAATTCCACTCACCACCCTCAATGTGGATCTAGCAACTTACTACATAGTGTGAAAAGATTTGATCATTGAACAATCAATTGTATACCAAGCTGGTAGAGTTTTTGTCTCAACAAGCCTATGAAAGTACCTTCTGATCAAATTGCACAATAGCCATTCTGGGATTGTCTGTGAAATAAACCTATTGGTGGTCCCGTATTATGGCCAATATTGAGGAAACAATCCAGCATTGTCAAGGATGCCATGATTATGCTAAGTCCAGTCCGCAAGTGAAAATTCTGACTGACCCGCTGTCATTGCTGACAGCTTATTGGTAAAAAATAGTCATTGATCTTACTGGACCTTCCGCAACAAACAATTACCAAAACTGTTTTGCGATTGTAGTTGCCGATTATTTGTCCGGCTACTCTGAAGTACGATTGTGTTCTGATCACAATGTCATGATGACAATCGAATTTTTAACCAAATTGTTTGCTCATTACATTAATCCATAGATTCCTGTGTTGGTCAATGAACCTGAGTAACGTTCAACAGCATTTGAAGAGTTCCTATTGAGCCATGATATCCTACACCATCGTACACCAGTTTACCATCTGCAGGCCAATGGCACAGTTTAAGTTTTCAACTGCTCACTGAAATTTCATGCTTAAACTCTAGTCGCTTCGCAAACACCATTCTCAGTTGGCATTATCGAATTACCTGCCCGATATTGTGCTGAACGTCCAGCACCTGAAATGTTATTGCCAGCAGAAATAATGTTTAATCAAGGTCCTTAATTATCTTTTGAACCACATGTGGTCGTAGAAGAAACCATCATGGTTAAGAGGGAACCAACAACGAAGAAACTGAAAGAACGCCACATCCAGTTCAAAGAAGAAGCGTTGTCAGAATCTTCAAGTCTGATGAACCAACAAAAAACACTGTTGTTCAAAGTTGGTGACCAAGTCAGAGTTAAAAAGCCATCGAAATCCGTACGCAAAGGTGAGTCGTCTTATTTCGATGTTTGAAAGTAGTACAGGTTTTGGGTAATTGCATTTTTGAGTTATCCCATGGAAACAATTGGAATGCGACAATATTTCGTGGACTATTTGGTGGGCTAAACTTGCAGTAAACTGCGGGCTTAATCTTGGGGCAAATGAAGGGCTAGTTAGAGTAAAATTGCAGGCCGAAACGAGGGGCTAAATGGCAGACTAAATCTAGGGGAAAATGCAGGACAAACTGGGGCTAAATGGCAGGCTAAACGAAGGATGCCTAGCCGGGATATGACAAAAGGTGGGCTAGGTTAAATGGTGGCATTTTTAGTGAAAATTTATTCCATGAAATAGCCCTGCACGATGGGTGGACTAAGATATAAAGAAAATATTGTTTCAAGAACAAATCGATGGATTTACTGGAATACATAGATCTTCTAGACAAGGCGGTGGATGAAGATTGAAAAAATTAGGGTATGGATATTCAGAAGTGAAAAATCCTAGGATTTTTGTCGGCGACAATCGGTGACTGCAATTCTGTTGGGCTTTGTGTTGTCAAAAAGTGATTGATATGGTTTCCCATCGATTTGCACGTCGTACCACAGAAACAATACATTAAACCCTGCAAGCTAGAGAATTTGAGTTCTGATCATCATCAAATTAATCTGTTACATTTTCTCGCTTTCATTGTTATGTGGTACGCCCAACAGTCTCTGAGCTGCAGTTATCTACACTGGACCCTTGTTACATGGCGTCGATTTTCCATATTTAAGTGATGTAGAAAAACTTTGCAGTCAATGAATGTTTATTCTCCAAAGTAATCACAAGTACGAAATGTATTCCACTAGAAAAGGAGCTCATCATTAAATAAATACCCTACCCATCACACTAACACTATTCACACCATCTACATTCTGCCGACACTGTGAAAAACACTTTACCTAGCATGTGAAGACGTGTTTTGCCGGGCTAGCTGACTCTGCCCTGCCCTACATTCTCTCAACTAAAGCGAGGGGCAAATACCGGGTCAAATCGTGGGGCAAATGGTGGGCTAAAGTCTGGGGCAGAAGCGCAGGAGGGCGGGCTAAGTTTAGCGCTAAATGGTGACCAACTCTCGAGACAAATCGAAGGCTAAATTGCTGGCTAAATAACGAGATAGTTAGCCCAACATTTATCACTAGCCTGTCTTTAGCCTACCCTTCCATTCATCATTCGGGCCTTAGAGGTCATGTCTTCGGAGTGAAAAATTTTTGAAGCATGGAGAAAAGAAGGGGAAATTCCACTAGCTAGCTAATCAGTTATTGATAAATTTTAACAATGTTCAGATTTCCATAAAGACATGTCAGTATACTTTTCTGACAAAGCACGAGGTTTACACTGACATTCCTCTATTGGAGGTTGCCAAAATGTTCCCCGATCGACAGATCAAAGTGGAATTATTGAAAAACCATAAAATTGTTCCCCATCGAATGTTTCAAGATTTGGTTGAAATCAAAATCATACATGCACCAGCTATCTGACGTTTGCGACAGAAGTCTTTTTCGTCAGCGTGCAGCTTATTTCATGGAGGAGATGGAGTGATCTAAAAAAGCTGATTTTTGCCACAAATTCTGCCAAAAATGTCTGAAAAATGCAGACTTCAGTTCAAGATCCCATTAGCACATCTAAACTGATGTATTTCTCGAAATTTTTGTAAAGATTATGAGTGGAAGGCAAAAACTTTTTCATATTTTTTAATCTCCGTTAGACCATCTATCGCCTGAAACTTAAATTTTGTGAGCATCCTGCGTGTATCGAGAAAGTGATAATGGATTGTCGTAGACAATTTTACGGGACAAAGGAGAGACAAGTTTTTCGTAGATAATCGAAATCTAAAATGTTCAGAAAACTGATTAATAATCAGACATCGAGCTCGTTAATTTGAGTGAAATCCACGATGACTATATTGGACACAGTTTTAAGTCGAATTTTGAACTACTATAAACTAATATAACCAGAGAATTTGAACTGCATCATATACGATAAATCAATTGTGTATCATCAAAATTTATTTATAATGAAGAGAGGGAGTGTGAAATCCAAAATATTGGTGCCAATTTATCTGAGTTTCAAGTATGATTACATCTATCAAGCTGATTTATAGTCTGTTTTTGTGGAAAACAAAAGCTATTTTATATTTTTAAAATTTTCTGCTGAACTTACACGTCACATAGGACTGAAAATTTCTGACCACAACCAACCAACCTTTAAGAACTTTTGAGGAAAAAATTTGACCGCAAAGTCTTCGCGTAAACGATTTCGACGACAGCGCACATCTTAGCCACTATTCGATTTACAAGCATTGGATAAAAACAGATGGTCGGTCGTTAAACCGTTTAAGCTGTCTGACCGCTCAAAGAGGCATGAAATATTTTCAATTTGGTTTCTAATAAAAAATATTAGCAAAAATGCAAACATATTTCGTTTTGGTACGCCCAGCCAACAATGTATCACCATACTTAATCCATTTTGAAATGATCGATGCAGCGAAGTCGCATCGATCATTTCAAAATTTCAAAAGTCAAACTTTCATTCAAAATTATGGAAAATTCATTGATTCTGTTCAATAAATTTCACCTTCATGGTACGGACTCCGCGACATTGCCGATACTTTATTGGTAAGTTGTAATATTTTATGTAACGCTCTGCTAATGTCATTACTAATATCGTCAATTATTTTATCCAAGGGGAAGCTCGTGGTTCACAAAACTTATGCCAAAATCAAGCTTTTAATCCACAAAATTTACATCAACACGGTTGTTTTTCGTTTGTTTGTCTCAGCAAATTCTCATAAGCCAAATCTAAAGTAGGGCCGAACCGTTCCCTCCACACGAATTCGTCCAGATAACCTTCGACAAAGCCATCTTTCGTTCCATTCATCCTTTTAAAATTAGCTTTGACACGTTTCCAATAATTTTCAACGTTATATGTGTGAATACCAGTCAAAGGGTTCACGAAATTCTGACTGTGATTCACGGTTTGATGAGTATAATTCATATTTGGTATTTGCGGAATGCCGTTACAAGCTGCCCATTCCTCACTACAAATAATGCTACCAGGAAGAATAACTTCCTCTATAATCGGTAGCAAAGTCAGGGCATCTCGACGGTCGATGAAACGTATATATCCCTGTTTTGCAATGGGGTCGTAGGCGCCGAAGACCCATCGATTGGGAGTATTCAAGTTTCGACCACGATCGTACTTGGCTTTGATCATCAAGGATTCGTCAATTTGAACAATGTCACCCGGTCCTCCAAATATTTAATTATATTAAATTGACAAGCATCTTTAGATTGTCAACATTAAAAAAACGCATATACATACATAATAGAAGAAATAATAAATTGATTGAGAAAAGAACAGATGACAAGAAAAAGAAAAAGGAGAAAATTTAAAAAAATGAAAAAAACTGGTGACAAGGAAACACGAGAAGGGAAAGACGAATAAACATACAAAACAGTGGAAAACGAAAGAAATCTTTTTGCATTTGGTCTTTTTTGATTTAGGGGCCCACTCTGTCTAACACAACCCATAAGGTCTGATGAGATGCGCCCTGATTGGAAGGCCTCACCCATGCAGTGAGTGTACCAGAGCATGTCTTGTTATGCCTCTTAAGACAGATAATTATGTTAATAACCTCAAAAAAAGTGCGTCTAGTTTCTCAACGCCAAATTTGCATAAACAATATAAGGATCTTTCCACTAATTTTATACTAATTTTCCGCATTTTGTTCATGGGCGAGTTTTGCAATTTTTTACCGATGGAATGAGTATTTTTGCATTTAAACTGTATAAAAAATGGAAAAGTCAAAAAGTAAGAGTACAATACCCACATTTAGTGTGTTGTATTGCCAATTAAGAGGAAGCTGATTGAACGCCATTCGCTATATCAGATGTAGGAGGAAAGGTTATAGATTTAAAAAAGAATGGTTGATGCAAAGGAAAATAAATATCAAGAGAAGGGAATTATGGCTACAGCCTTGAGACTATAGCTGAGAACACAATCACATCATAATGACAATATGCGGCAATAGTTTACCCAATTTTTTCTTGTTTATTTTTCTTTTTTACTTTAGTTTCGTATTGTTTCCTTTTTTATCTCTTTTCTTTGTTGTGTTTTTTATTCTTATTGTTCCCTTTTCTCTTTCTTTCTTTGTAGTTTCCTCCTTGTTGTTTTCTCGTTTCTATTGCCTATCTTCCTTTTTTTTCTTCCTTTCTCATTCCTTTCACCTTTTATATTTCTAATTCTATGTTTTTTAAGTCGATATTCTGGAATAGCCTCTTGACTAGTGCGAAATATAGTATACTACATAATAATTATTACTTTATTCGATTTCGCAATAATTTCCACGAACAAATGTCTCTCATATATTGATGCCAATCGACTCCGGTATTGTCACTCAGCCCCAAATGTTGGTATGATATGTACAGGGGAGTTCTGGTCGCCCAGTAGTAACACAAATAGGCTATTTTCGTGAGTGATAAGTGGGCATTTGCAAAATAACTGTCGGTCGAAATCGATTGCCTTGTTCTACACCCCGGACAGCGCCAGACAAATCCATCCAATTTACTTTTTTCGCGAATCAAAGAATACTGCCGGGTGCACAAAACGCAGTATCGGTTATCGTAAATGATATGACGATCAGAAAAAATACTTAATGGTACTCTGCAAAGTAAAAATATCCATTGGATCAGAAAAAATGACTGAACGGTTTTTCACTTCAAAAAATGCTGCACACAATGCAGATGCTTTTCCATTTATACATTTTGTTTTTTACTCTCCACGCCATGACTAACCGTTTTCGCCTGCAAGAATTTCCTACGCGACTTCAGAACTTTACAATACATTATTTAGCTTCATCCATTGGAAAAAAACTTTGAAGCTCTAAAAAATTGATAGAATTGTCCTGGCAAGGACAGTATCAATCTGTATATGAAAATTTAAAATTTGACTTTGTTCGAGACGAACCGAAATTAATAAAATTTCATAGTTTTGTTGTAATTAAATTTCATAATCGATAATGAGGGCGCAAAAAGTGCACACAAAGAAGAGTACCCTAAAAATAGAACCGGGCTGACCGATATTTAACCACGCCCCCTTTACTAATTGCCTATATGCTTAACCGTTGCTGTAGAAAGTAAGTGTCCCCGATTCTATAGTCAAGCCCAGTGTTCTTTTTCTGAAAAACACCACTTTTTGACCTAATGCTGTTCCCCTGATAAATGCTCGACGTGCATACTCAGACCATCCTTTCACCAGAGCTTATTCATAAATAATTTATGATCTTAATTCACACATAGCTGAAACAAGACCATGGATGAAATGCCACTGTCGTTGAACAAGCACTCAATCATGTGGTAATTCAACTAATCGATATCACTTCCTGATCACATTCGTTCGAAAAAATAATTCTTTTCGTTCACTAAAAATTTTTTCACAAGTCGTATCATTCTCCCAATTTGCGACTAATGATTGGCGAGCAGTATGTGTATGCCAATTAACCAGAATATTTACTTTATGACCAGTTTTTTGTTACTGTGAGATGATATTATTTTCCCCAGTGCATAACTTTCCCAAAATGTTCATTTTCTGTATATTTTTGAGCACTGTGAACAGCACTGCGTCTCTAGTAGCCCAATTTTCCACCTTCATGACTAATGGTTCGAAAGTCGCCCATCCGGTTTTCCCTCTGCGCCACCAAAAAAAGTGAAGAAGCGAGTTTACTATCCATGACAGCGCATGATTTTTTTCCAATCGTGAAAGAGATAGAGAGAAAAAATTCCCTTTCTATGACTCCCTTCTGTATATATTTTCGCAATTTTTTCAGTTGTTTTCAGTGCGGTGTCTTCTGTATTGAAAAGTTTATGGCCAATTTGACGAGTACAGTATAGTAGATGGAGCATGTTTTCCGTGTGCGGCAGGTAGATGTGCGCATGTGTGTTAAAAAACCAGTCTTTCTCCTCAGAGCGCACCCCGAAACTTTTAAGTTTATGTGAACTTCAATTTCACACAGGATGCACACTCTATGGCCTGTAGTATGGTGTGGCGAAAGTTTTGTTGATATGAAGTAGTACTGTATACACTGCACATACTACCACTAATTTATAGGCATTGAGTACGGTGCCAAACTTTTCTCTTTCTTCATGCGGACGTTATGATAATTAAATTTATTTCATACATACGTTTGGTACTAGTCTCTTCATTCTGTTCTCCACTACCAAAGTTAATCATTCCTGGCGCGGCTTGGCGGCTGGAATTCGCCCAAACTTTCAATTATTATCAATCACAGTGATAAGGCAATTACTGTACAAGAGCAGGAGAAAGAATGTGGAAATACGGTAAGGAAGAAATAGACGGCACTAAATTTTATTATATTTGTCATTTTTGCAAAAACATTGCCCACTAAGCCCGTATGCTCTATTTTGGTAATGAAAAACTTGTTCAAATGTTTCACAGCACAGAAAAGTGGTAATCGAATATCGGATATCTCTTACCCGGTCGAACATTTGGCTACGTTTAGAGTCGGTCCTCAGTTTGGTAAGCTTCAAGCTCTTTTTTCAAATCATACAACTTGTTTTACGTCATAGCTTTTTCATGCTGCTCTATTCATCCATTTTTTGGGTATCCTTCATGCGAGTTATACAAAACACTTTTCATCAATATACCTTTAAAGTGGATCATAAGTAGTTCATAAAAATTTTTTCGCAATCAGTTATTCTCTAATATGTATGCTAAAATTTTTCACAGCAGGGCAGACCTCTTCAAAAAAAGATCTTATGATTCCTAAAATGTTCATTTTTGATTTAAAGCATAGTTTTTCCCTTTTTCGTAAATTTAAAGAAAGTTGAATAGGAGATGAATGAATTTGTTTTTAAATTCCCTCTTCCAAATTCCTACTGTGCATTCATGGTTATTCATGCTTTCTTCAGTCTAAAATTTTGAGAACTGATCAATGCGGTTTATATGTCTTGTCATTCAACAATTTATGTTTTTGGCTTCACTTCTTTCTTTTACGAGCTGTAGCATCATAAAAATTGAACATACTTCACTCCGCGAAAATGCTAGTTCTAAAATTTTGTTTAAGTTAAAGCACGAAGTAATCGATGATAGACAATTTCATTCGAATTGAAAATGAATATTTTATTAGACTGGAAAAATGCAAAACTAACTCCTGGAATTCGCCACATTAAATAAATGTCCTGGTGTTCGAAATCCCTATTGTAATAAAGGTGACAGAAAAGTGAGAAATTGAATTTCATTCAAATTGAAAATGGATATTTTATAAGCCTGGAAAAGTGCACAACTAACTCCTGAAATTCGCCACATTAAATAAATGTCCTGGAGTTCGAAATCCCTACTGTAATAAAGGTGACAGAAAGTGAGAAATTGATCCAGCAGTTAAATTTTCTCAATGTCGTGGATTGTCGGACTGCATTTTCAGGAAAAAGACAACAGTTTTCAACTTTTTCGACCGATTTGAGAAAACTTGGAAAAAACTGAGTTAAACTTTGAAAGACATTTCAACTTCTGAATAATAGTTGAAAAATCAAAACATCAGAATCAAAATAAGAAGTCGCAACCTTGCTCTAAATTTCACCAAAAATCACGTGTTCACTTGTCAATGATCAGTGACTACCACGATTTCATCGATCTTTTGCCGCATTCTGATATCAAGATTTCAGGAACAAAGAACGATTGGCAGTTAATTTGACATGGAAGAGTGTATATGATATCCTGCAATAAAGTTAAAACTGCGGTACCACAATGCTTTGCACTGTGCAAAAAGTCCACGATTTTCAGTCATATAAGATCTTGATGAAAAAAAATTGAGTTGGATGGTCTGTTCGAGCTGGGGCATGCAGGGGTCGTAAACTAATCCGAGTTCTGGTTTTGTGTTCGTCTCCGTGACTCAAAGATCATAATTGTGTTGATATGAAAACTGCTCAAAAACCTTGAAATTGAATTTAATTTAGATAATTTTCACCCTGATACCTTGTGAGTTCACAACTGCTAGATAGTCATATTTAGATCACATATTAAGCTCATGGTTTTTGGGTCATGGGATCTTAATCACAACTTAACACTTGGTGATGAAGGCGACGACTTCAACCATGAGATAAAAATCAACACTGATATTGTCGACTACAGTTTGAACTATTGATTTTCGGCTAAATGCATAACAAGTTGATACACAGAAAGAATGAAAGATTTACTTTTTTTCTGTCAAAAAGATCAGTGTTTCAAGTTCATAAGTTTCAAATTTCACTATAGTCCAGCACGTGAAAAACAAAAAAAAAATAAATGAATCACCAAAATCGACTCCGGATGCCATCATTTTTTCCGCTTGATTTACGATCTCTCGCTCATTCTATACACCTAAATTTTTTCCAACAAAGGTTTCACATTTTTCTACCTTTCCGTATTGTGTGAAAATCGTGCGCGTATTTCATCCCCAGGCGTACAATGGCCGGAAGATGGCGTGAAAAAGTTGAAAGACATGGAACGTACGTCGGACGTATGGGCTCAAAAATTGATCTTAAAATTGTGTCGCGATCATTTGGCTTTGGAAGACGAGAACGGGGTAAAAAAGCAAAAGGTTCCTCGTTTTTAATGTAGTAAAAAGTGGCCAGAAAAGAGAAAAAGAACTGGAAAAGTACACAGAAATTTCACGCTTCGATTAAACAAAATATTTAACACTGCATTTGGAACCCGAATTAACCAAGTTGAAAAAAATTGTCGTTAATAGCCACTTTGCTCACGAATTATATATATATATATGGTTAATTAGCCTAAATATTCTACAAATGCATATCTATACTCATAAATCATTCATAAAAGTTTTATACATTTTCCGCCTGATCGAGAATATTTTCCGAAATTCCACATTGTCACTTCTGAACTACATTGTATCTTTTCCAGGAAATCGTAGAAACTTTCAATGCAAATTTGATCGGTCAGCCGACGGACTATAGACCTATTGCAGGGCAACTACAAGGAGCCCGGAGCCAGAATGGAACGTCCGTGCCAGAAAATTTACTAATTTTCAACGTTTCCGAACAACCAAAATCGGGAGCGCCTAACAACTTCCAAGCTGAAATGCATATTTTCAAATGCACTAGAGATTCGGTAAGATCTGGAATTTGATCGCTTAATCACTTTTCGATATACCATACCTGTAAGAGGTCCGACCAGTTGGGGGGGGGGTCGAAAAAAGTCGAAAATTTTTCCAAAAAAAGCACTTTTTGCCAATTTTTTCTACTTTTTTCAAGTTAGGGGGGTTGGGGAGTTGGGTATAGAATTGGCCAAGTTGGGGGGTCCCCCAAGCCCCTCTAATTACAGGTATGCGATATACTTAAAATTTGAAAGATAAATAGTTTGAATCTGAATCTGACATCGGAAACTCCAAACTATGCATTCTTTACAAAGAATGAACGATTTCTTACATCTAAACAAAATTAACTCTTTATAGATGCTTTTGAAAATCATATTTTGTAAGAATTTGGAACACAACGGTGCATAACCGTGGTTACAACTATAAAATTTACAGAACAGCCACCTAAAAGCTTTTTTGATTTTGATGTCAGCAAGATCTTTGAAATTATTTCAGATGGAAACGTCTTACTTATGCAATCGATATTTTTTGTTGCTTTGACCACATTTATGAACTGACGAACTACGTCCTTTTGTTTCGGTCAAACATTTGTTTTAGGTCTCATAAAATTGTGTATATGAAACTTTTAATTTCTGGATACATGAGTTTTGCACATTTGTTTTCGTAACTGTGTTATATTATTTTGATCTGAAACCTTTTCTAGGCTACTGATGTCGTTGTTGAAATGAAACGTTTCCTGGTCAATGGATCAAGTGCGACAAAAAAGTACTCCATTTATGTACAGTAGATTGTTTACTATGGGTGCTCAGTGTTGCCGAAGCTTTTTCTTGGAAGAAGTTTTCAGTGCATAACTTCTTTATTTTCTAAGCTGATTCTCTTGAACACAAAAAACCGCGGTTGCTGTGAAAATTTTACAGATTTAAGGAATCACACTTGCAAACAAATAAAAACTCTGTTTCAAAAAAGTTCAATTAGAAAGCTACTATGATTGCATATTTTTGTAGTTTTCTGCTAAACCGCATACTTTATTGAGCTGGAAAGTTGCAAGCCGCATAAACTAACCTTCTGCAGTTTTTGTCTGAAAACTATAGAGAGCAAAGTCTAATTAATGTATACCATTTTCGAGATATAGACTAGTTTGTCTCAGTTTTTAAGTATTCTACGAGGACAGACTATAAATTGAATTTTATCAGGTTGATCGGAAAACCAGGAATAATTGTCGGCTACACTAATATTTTTGACCAGACAACTGTCACTTCCCCATCAAATAAACATTTTTCTCAATATCTGTGATATTTTGGTTAGGTTGATCAGACTAAGATCAGCACTTTGAGGAGAATGGCATTACTTTCACAATTATGTGGTGCTTAGACTCTGCCGAGCATAGAACAGCTTCTGCTTCGGTGACTAGAGTGAATTCTTGTGCGACATTTTCACTGGATTATCTTTTAGCCTGGTCAGTGTGATCAGTGGTACAATTTCTACGCGAAGAATTTTTTCTCGTGACAGTCCGATAGAGCATTTTTACACATGTAATTTATTGAGTTTTATATGTAGTCAGAACTAAACACTTCAGTCTCAAGTGCTCACCTGGGCAGGGTTTTTTCAAAAGTAGTAAAATTTCTTACAATTCTAGTTGTGTGGCAAAAGCTTGAAGATTGAAGAGCGTCTGCTTTTGCTGATATTTAAATGCATACATGGGCACTCAGGCAGTGCTTTTCCTAATCCAAAATTGTTTTGACATCACCCAAAACATTGCAGATTGGACATCAGTTGATATATCTCACTTAAATGTATTCAAAATCTTAGCTTACAATACCATATTTTTTGACTGAACTATGAGTGTCCAAAATTAGGTGAAAGTCTGGTTGACCATCTCTGACTCTGCTTGCCGCCTATGCATGCATGTCAATTATAAATGATGTGTATTATAGACATAGCTACATTATCAATTGTAAGAATTGGCTTGTTTGCAGCGACTACCTTCGACCAACAATAAACGGTGGCAGCCACACCAGCCGCGTTGTGCCTGTTCAAGTGGAGATTAACCGCGACGCAGTGCCATTGGCATCGCTTGATAAACCGTCCGAGGAGGTTGGTGGTCATGGCAGTGCTCATCGGTGGTCGCACCGTTCGTCCCACCACCAATCCTCACGGTCATCCAAGAATGGCGCTGGGCCGCCGACCACTAAGCACCACGCTACGCAAAGCTTTTCCAATATCGGTGGTTACGCTACAGCCCGTCGCCGGGACGACTACTCGTCAGGCCCATCGTCAGCCGAACCGGTTTTAAGCGGTCATTACAGGCGGACTCTGGAGCGGAGTGGTTACGCGGGTGGGGAACGGGACTTTGCAGATGGTTCTAATATGTCCAGGTCTTATTCCGAATATCCGATCGGGAGTGCTTTCGACAGTGATGTGGTAAGTAAACATGCTTCGGGGACGCCTGCTGGAATACAACATTTCTCTCGCAAGATTTGTCTAGAAGGGTTTCCTCATGGTGGTGAGTGCAGAAAAATTGGGCGCAGTTCGGAAATTGAACCCGGGAACTTGCAGTCTATGCCTATGCCCTAAATAACTGAGCCACGAGAAGAAATGCTACCTCGCACAACGTTCTGTGGTCCGCGTGGTTTTTTGAAAAACACCCCTCCCTTGTCGATTCTGACGTACCGTCAGGGGCTACCAGGTAGTGGGAAGCACGATTCCCCGTGGTGGGTATTTCGGCAAAATTAGATGCAGTGCAGGGACTGAACCCAGGAACTTGCAGATTCCGTTCCCATGAGCCAACTAACTGAGCCAGCTGAACCACGGAAAAGAGGTAATAATTCTATTCAGCAGCTCTAGTTGTGGCGGCAGGTTTGGCTACTCGAAAATCCATCAACTGCGAAAGTCGACGGAACATCAAGGGCCATCAGCACGTTTCCTCGTGATGATGGTTGTAGAAAAACGCCCTAACCCTTTGCAACAGTTTGTGATTGGTTGTTTTTTTGACCGCTCCCAACAGACTCATGTTTCTTACAGTCTACGGGTTTGCAAACCAGGCCATTTTTATCGGACCCTGATCCGGCAACCTGACACTGGCCATAAATCTCTTACTGTGTACTGGCTGTATATGGATGGTAAACGTATGAGCAGATAGCTAAGACAGATAATCTAACTGAGAAATAGTATTCGGATCACACCAGCTGACCCACTATTCTCTCATAGAACGTCGACGTACTTGAAAGGGCAGGGAAGTCCTGGAACCTTACTAAACCCTATTACTGAGTTAAGGGTATACTCGACTCACGTCATACTACCCCCACTAAACCTCCTACGTTCCTGTGAGGAAGGGTACTATATTATGACTTTGTGAAAAGAAATATTAAGCTCAACCCTCGAGGAACCCTGATCACTCTTTCGGCACGTCAACGTTGGCGTACTTAAGACGGTAAAAGTCCTGTAACAACCCAAGTAAGGTAAGAGTACGTATGCCCTACTCGTATCACCCCAATAAACCTTATACTCTTTCAAAATTTTTGTCTATAAGGATAATATTATATCCTTGTGAAAAGAAAAAGTGAACTGGCACCCCCTCCAGGGAACTTCTCACCACCCATTCGGCCCGCGAACATTGATGTGCTTATGAAAGTAAAAGAATTCCAGGAACACTTCAATTTAAGTAGAGGTATATCCTACTCATAAAAGTCATTTGCTGTCTTTTTCAAACACGTTAATTCGATTAAAAAGCAAAACTTAATGATTAAAATAATTTAAGACTCCACTTAAATCAGGAAATGTGAAGGGGTTCAGCAACCAGGCTGCTGTGGTCAGAACTGTCAGTCTCCAAGGACATGTATATGTCCAAAAGCTTCAACGTTATAGAATTTATAAGCCTCTACAAAACCTTTTTTCATCGAAATAATTATCGTTCAGCTGATTACTGGGAGACTGTAGTCAATTTCATACCAAAGCAGCCGTATATCTGTGCTCCCACGAGCAGAATAAATCGGAAGTCTTGTTTGATACGAATTACCACAATTTTTGCCTTGAGGATGAAAATTTCAGAGTTGTAAATTCTCACGATGGAAGGTCCAAATTATGATACTTATAGTAGTGCATTGAATAGTTCATAGTTTTTAATTCATAGTTCATAATTTTCCAGGAAGTTTTTCAATTTTTTTCCGGGAAGGCAATCTGATATTGTACCACTTTCGATCTGTCAGATTTTGAAGTTCATGAAATTTCGGAACTGTATATTTGATACGGTATTGGAGATGAACGCTCCTTCTGATGTACACTATTGCATTACTTACAATAATCTATCTAATCTCACCAGAATCTTTTAATCTTTCCCCATTGCTGAGATGTTAGTGTAACATTAATTACATTGTTCAATTACATTAATTACAACATGTGAAAATTTTGAATTCACACCTGAAGAGTTACCCTCGTCAGGTGGTCTGTTTATTTCCTACTCATTTGTGCTTTGTTTAGTGTTTGTCCTGTTTCGCTCATCCGCCTTGTTTAGGCCCATGTTTGCATGATTCAGGGTTTTTTCGGCCAATTAGGAGCCATGGCTTAAAGCCTGAATTAAAGCCCGAAAGCCTGGCCCGGTCCGAAAGCCCGTCTCGAAATACGGGCTTCGGGCCGATTTCGGACTGTGTGAAAAAATTCTCGGGCCGGCCCGGGCCAACCTATTTTTCGAAAGCCCGAAAAATTTTGAAATGCAAGTTATAGTTCTTGATTATGTTCGTTGTGAACACTGTATCAAATAAATTTTGTTCGTGACACCTGATCTTTATTAGTACCTGAAGAAAACCAAAAGATTTTCGATTTTTCAATTTTTTCAAACCAAAAACCATGGACAAAATAGCCAAAGCTCGGTCCGACCAACTATGCCGTTTACTCACACTCTTTGTTCTCTGCTTCCGTCTTTTTCCACTACCAAATGAAATTGCATTTACATAAAATTTTAAGACACGAATTCTGAGAGGATTCAACTGAGTTGTGATAAGTAGAAAATTAACCCTACCTGAAAATCACATATTTGGCGTGACTTGATGCGCTAAGAACGATGTCTCATTTTTAAAATGTATCAAGTTTTGATTCTCCCTCAAATTATCAGAAAATGTAATAATAAAATGGTATCCATACTCCATGTCCTACGATCCTCTAGCAGAACATGAATTTCAGTAATTATTTGTCAGCAGGTAGAAGACATCGTAAACTATTTATCGAAGGGAATTTTTTGGTGCTTCTGAGCTTTGGTGATTTTTGTGAAAAAAATGACAATTTTTGCTCTCAAAATTTGATGTTTCAGGCACCACTTTATTCCTAATAAACACTTTAAACTAATGAATCCTACAGTAAATTGTGGCCCATCCATAGGCCTAATATTGGGTAAATGTTTAGAACACGACGTCTGACGTACGTAAACTTGCAAAAGTTAGAAGAAGTGTATGTAAAAAATCGAATAAATCGAAAATTTTCAACTTTCGTCTCACTGTAGCTATGCGAGTTTTGATTTTCAGACGGAATGAATATCATTTTCGTTCCTTGCGCATCAAGTTACACACCAAACATGTGATTTTCAGGTAGGGTTTATTTTTTACTTATCACAACTCTCTATATGAGAAGCTGAATTTTCTCAGAAAGTGTGTCTTAAAATCAGACTTTTGGGTTGGGCTTCGGGCCTTGTTTTTTTAATTAGGCCGGGTCAGGCCTCAAGGTTAAAGTCCGATTTCGGATCGGGCCGGGTTCGGGCTTATAAAAAAAATTTCGGGCTAGGCCGGAAATTCCAAGTCCGATTCAGGCCCTACCATGGCTCCGAAAAATTTTGATTGGCTACTAAAAATACAGCCGCTCAAACCAAATCGGCTTGTAAAAATTTAGGAATTTCAGTGTAATTTAGAAGTGTTTTCAGCTTCGAATTTAAAAAATGCTGCTTCGCGGAATTATATCATCTATATCTTATCTATGTGTACATACCTTATGTATATACCTTATACGTCCATATGTATATACATTATGTTTTTGAACATCATTCTGTGGTGCTGTTAGTTTACATAAGAATCAGGGAGGGAATTACTATAAAGCTGGAGCTTAAGTCTGAGCTGGAGCTTAAGACCGTCTTGATTAAGCTAGAGCTTAAGTCGGTATTACTAAAAGTTAAGCTGGTGCTGAGCAAGAGAGACCAGTTAAGCTGCAGCTTAACTATATTTTGATATCTTTTGTGTGGAAAGTTAGGACGGAACTTGGTTAAGCTACAGCTTAAGTCGGTATTACTAATAAGTTAAGCTGCAGCTTAGCGAAGCTGTTTCTGAGCACCAGCTTAAGTTCCAGCTTAATTTTTTCACATGTTTAGCGTTGGAAGCTAAGCTGTAGCTTTACTTTTTGTGTTGACATTTTTTGTGCCCCTACGATGTTTATTAGTTAATTGTGTCTCTACGATGTTTATTTTCTTCTGTGTGCATAATCCGACAGTAGTACCTAGTACCTATAAGCATTGAACATACTGAAAAATACTAACATGGATAGCATATATGTATAAATAGAGCGATTAGTCATTATCGACTTTCTAAGCAAAGTTTTGCAATTTTTGTCGCCATCGTTTTCGTTGTCACTTTTTTGTCCTTGCATTTTGAGGTCATTTTTGTCACCAAAATTTCGTTAATTTATTCATTCATCGATCCTCTTGCTGGTCTTCTTAATGAAAACGAAAAATTAAAAAAAAATTCACGAAAAATGTGATTTCTGGATATTCTCCTTCATCAAGCAATATAACGAAACGATCAGCCATTATCGTATAACAACATGAAATACGAACTTAAGACAGCTACCCCCCAGTCTTAACTTTTTCACGTTAAGCTGCAGCTTAAGCTCTAGCATATCCTTCATCCTACTGGTCATACTTAAGCTCCAGCTTAACGGTCGAATGGACTTAAGTCCGAGACTTAAGTTTGAATCTTAAGTCTCTTGCTCAGCTGCAGCTTAATCATTTTTTAGTAATACCGGCCAAGCTGGTACTCAGCTGGAACTTTACTTTTTTATATGTTATAACATTGTTGAGACTTAAGTTGCATCTTAAGTCCCAGCTTAAGTCGCAATAGTAATACCGGCCCCAGATCTTTAAGTATCTTAGACATGAAACATCGCTTTGATTTTGATAAAGCCCTTCTATACTTTTTTCGCTAAAAAACGCACGCCGGCAATTCGCTCTTCGAGTATTGGAGCAATTTCAGTATATAATTCATCGCAAGGTAGATATCGAAATTTCCGATCGAAAGATACCTATCACGTTCAACACGTGTGGTGCCTTTTAAATTCAGCTTTGACGCAAGAAACGTAAGAAACACCAGGCACTGCACACTATGCAATTTTTTTTACAAAATATTCTTCACTGGGACTGGTGAACTGGTCAAAATCTTCCTTGCGCACACAGAAAATAAGGGACTCGTTAAATTTTGATTTTTGCAATCACTTGCGACAGATTTTCGAGAAAAAGGTATATATAGGCCTTAAGAGTTTAAACTATCCAGAAGTATACTAAACTATTGCATTCGGTCAAATCTCCAACAAACGAAATGATTGAACAATATCTGATCTAATATGTGAGCCTTATTATTCCGTGCGTGATTGAAAACGTATTCAAAATGATTGATCTGTTATGTGGGTTTCTACTGTGATTTTGAAGAGTGTTTTTGAATAAATTGGTTGAAAAAATATAGTTTTTTACTACCAGATTCATTTACAAACTTTTTAGTTTGGGCTTATTAAAATTCGGATTGGCCTGTAAAATTTTGACCCCAGGAGCCAATTGGTCTGTGGAGAAAAAAAGAAAACAAATTGGCATGATTACAAATGTTTAGCAATCAAACACTGTCAGTACCTGATCTGAGCAACCTATGCATTTTGTGTATAGAGTACGAATATATGTGAAAAAGGCATCTTTGAATTTCTCTATAATAAGATGATATCCTAACTTCTCACGATGTTTCAGAATTGATTACTCGAGACGTATGATGTTAGATAGAAAAAATAAGGTATTTTCTTCTATCTCAGCGACCCTCCAAAGTGATACCGTTTTTTGAATACCCAAAAGACAAGGGTAGGTGCCGTTCCAAAGATCCGTACATTTCATGCAAATTTTTGGTTAAATAATGTTTATGAGAACAATAATTAGTGTAAGATTATCCAGACTGTTGTGAGCCGAGGTACTGTGACATTAATAATTCGAGAACTCACAATTATTACTAGACTTGATCCGTCAAAGTCTCTGTCTTTCCACAACATATGAAAATTGCCATCTCTTTTACCAGAACACATTGAATTGCTATATCGACGACATCGAACGTTTCGTGGCCAGAGCCCAGGCCGTTGGTTCGGCTCAGCGGGAACTGGACACGGCCCTACGCTTACAACGCGAGGCTATGCTGAGATCGCAACACAGTCGACTGCGTCGAGGTTACGGGGCCGGTGGAGTGGCGCCGCCACCGATGCCAGCCGTCGACCCTAGTTTGCAGATGAGGGCCCAATGGCCGACCGAAGCCGAATTCGTGGACATTTTGACCAAGTTCAAATACTGTTTCAATATTCTGGTAAGGGATTCGGTCAAAAAATTGGAGCTTGAGACTGTCGATGACCAAGAATTTAGTGGTATTCTGCATCAGTATTTCTTATATTCTAAAATTTCAGTGTACGAGTATACAAGAATTTTATAGTATCAGCGAATAAAATTTCACATTTTATGTAATGGAATTTCAAACTCGAATCATCTACCATTCTAGACTTTGGTAATATTATGCATGTAATGTTCTTGTAGAGTTGGGGGGCTGACGTCATGCTGAATTCTGACCCACCCTAGCATATATGGACAGTTGATTTTCATGTTCATCAGACCTCAGATAACTTTTCATTTTTATATCAAGTTGTGAAATTTTAAATGCGTTGATCAAAAGATTATTGACTATTCAGCATATAAGACGCAATATTTGAGAGAATTTGTTTTTGTTGTGATAATTCAAAACAAAAGTGTTCGTCAAAAATTGCTGTGTATGGTAATTTTCGTCGTTAAGAACGAATTTGGCATTCATCGTTTTACTACAATGAACTGAAAGTCAGAATTTTACGATTTTTGTCATTTTTTGTGCATTTTCTCCCATTATATAGCTATTGTTGTGCGAATATGATAGCGTCATGAATTTTTTTACAGTAGTACTCATAGGAGTTAGCAACAGCTTACACTAAAATTCGTCGGCCCTGAGTTTAATGTTCGCTTTGAACAGACCACCAAACTTGGCATTCTTAGAGGAAAAAATGATAATTTTCTCAAGAAAAAGTATACGAACACGTCAATCCTGCGAGGCAACATTAAAGATTTCTAGAGTAGGCGCTCCTACTAAAATAGCTCATCATGTCAAAAAATCATGAAGAAATCGATACCATACTGTTATGGTGTTCATGAATATAAAATACTGAAGTTATTACAGGATTTCTCATATTTTTAACATTTCAATTCAAATTTTTCAGCCAGAAACGCCATTGAGTACGGTAGTAACCTTAAAGAAAGCTAAGAAGCTAAAAAACTGTCTCGATTACACATCGGCAGCAAGGAAAATCTGGGGATAGTAAACCAACTTTTTGACAAACTTTTATCACTCATAACTCTGTCAACAATGATGTTATATCATTTTGAAGCATGTTTTTGGATAGATCACAAGAAAATATGTCGATTTGTATCCAATTTGTCACGTTTTAGGAAAATTGTATCTGCTGCAAAAAGTGACTCTATTAATTGGGTCGAAAACCTATCAGGGTGTGATGAAACACTTTCTGGCTGAGGTCGAACACCTAGACCAACGGTCACGCTTATGTGCAATCTCGACCCACTTTACCACACTCGTTTTGCGTGTTCTTTACTATTTGTCTTTCAGGGAAAAATTCAACATCAAATCTACGATCCAGATGCGCCTCAACTAGCCAAGTACCTTTTCTCACCCTTGATGGTCACTATGGACTCGGCCAGGTGGGCCTTGAACAAAGACGTCGCTCCGCAAATCACCTACCCGGTTTTAACCCCCGAAGCCAATCTACTTTTACAAAATCACTTGACGCAACGGGAGTACGACTTGTGGGCGTCGTTGGGCGACTCTTGGAGAGGCGCGCGGTGAGTCACTTAGCGTCCACGAGGATTTGTTCGCTTATGGAGTGTTCGCTTTTTTAGGGACTTCAGGGATAACTACACAACGAGAACTTTGACAAGAGGTCAGAGCGGTTTTTCGACTTCGTACCGAGGAGACAAGAGCAGAACTTTACCTCACGTAAGAAGCACTGTGTCAAATACCCATGATGCGACTTATCGACAAAGCTTAAACGTCCATCGTGAGGCATTCCCTTACGATGGCGAAAATTATTTTTATTCATTTCAGTAGTTGATCCAGCCCAACATAACCTATTGAAGTTGGAATCGAATTGGCATGCCTTTTGGGGAGTTGCTGCAGGGTTTTCATCTACCGTGATTTAATACATAAATTTTGTCATGTGTCAATAAATTTTCCATGAATGAGCAAGTGATGACAATGAACGAGATATAGTCAAACAGCACATAAATTTTGGGGATGGGCAGACCCAACATTTTTTCAAAATTGCTATTCAGTCAAAATTAGTAGAAATGCTTTAAAATGCACTTGAAAATCGGCGCAATTGGCGAGGGCGCAAATAGGAAAGCGCAATTGACATTGGCGCATATGGCTACAAACCTATGCGATATATTGTTTGTCAGAAAATCGTGAAAATTTGAAATACTACTTCCACTTTCATTTTCCACTTTCATTATTTAAAAGCATTTCAAGAAAAACAGAGTATAGTGAACATTATAGGCCAATCAATGTTTTTGCCTAGTTTGTGTGGTCTTCAAGAATAACTACGTTTCTCATTTGATACTCTGTTTTCATGGGTATGGTGCACGAGTGCTACCTAGTGCACGAGCGCTACCAAATTGGAAAAAAACATCCTATATACTTTGTGTGTTGAAAGAGAAATTTTCGTACTCGTTTTGCGTCTGCATTCGTTAGGAGAATAGGGACGATTATGAATCAATTTTTTTCATATTATATCTTACAAGTTATCGTGAAAAACAACACGCGATTTTTTACCCACTAAATGACGCATATAACGCAAAAAATGATGGATTTCGCGGATCAAAAAATTTAAAACATCAATTTGTAAAGCATTGACATCAAAATTGTTGACCTGCCAAAGATTACCCGTAATTTGAATAAAATTCAAGCGTGCATTAACAACTTTTTTCATTCTTTTTTTTGACAACCTTTTCATTCTGATTTCGCTCGCCAATTTTCAAAAGTCGCTCACATTCTAAACAGATCCAATATTCTGTAACTTGGCCATTCCGAAGGATCTTCGTCGTTTTTTTCGAAATTCGTAAATTCTTCCTAGATTCGTGTTAGATTTGCATTGAACTATCGATTTTTTAAATTTAATACTTAAGACAGGATTGCATTCACCGAAGTCCATTGTGTACGATGCGAGTTAAGGAATACTGTCTGGTATATTGTTTTTTTCTGATTCCTATACTTCTGTCTCTGATTTGATGATTTTATTACCATCGCCATCTTCATTAGGTCATTGTCCAGATTTTTTTTGCATACAACCTTGTTTTATACTGGAATACCATGTCAAAGTGTGCCCCATTTTGTTATTGTAACAGGGTGGTCGCATTGATGACCATTTCTGTGAATTTTATGTTTTTGTCGGATTTTTCGTTGGACACAACCATTTCGTTTTTGGACCACAAAGTATTTTCACTGTCCCTCATAGTTTTATAAACACGATGCATGATAAAACCACAGTAACTTCAGCACAAAGTGTATAGAACATTTTTTCAATTTAGTAGCGCTTGTGACTATGGTAGCGCTCGTGCACTAGGTAGCGCTCTCGTGCACTAGGTAGTGCTTCTGCATACCAATCGTTTTCAATGTCCAATTAGAATGATCGTGCCCCAACTCCGCCACCGTCCCAACTCCGCCACCATCGTGTCCCAACACCGCCACCGTCCCAACTCCGCCACCGTCCCGCCACTGTCCCAACTCTGCCACTTTCTTGTCCTAACTTTCGCAATCTTTCAAAAAGATTGTTTTTTGTAACAAAGGTTTTTTAACTTAACAACATGACATTGCTAATTCATAGGATGGCAAAAACTGATATTATCATTAAAGCAATAAATACATGGTATATCTATATAATCTTCGTTTGTATAGTCGTACTTAACTATACAAACGATTTTACCAAAATAACCAAAAATAGAACAACGAGCGTGAGACCGGAATTTACTTCATTAGCATATTACCAAAATAACTGTGTGCTTTGCACATTAAAATACAAACATACGGATCTGTTTTCATTTCTTGTTGTCAATTGATTAGAATTTGTGTAATCAAATCATGGCTGACTTTGATCCTATTGAAAATTTTATGAATCAGGAATTAAAGAGTAATTTAGTGATAATTGCGGCGCGTAATGATCCAGATTTGTATTTTCTGTTCTGGAAGAAAAGTTCTAAACGTTTGTCAAACAATGAAACATCGCATTATTATGTGTGCATGTTCTGCTCTGAAGATGGAAATGCTGGATCGGCGAGAACTACTGTTCGAAATGGAAGATTCATATCGGATCCTTTTATTGGATATTTGCCAGTTTGTGTTCCGAAATCGAAAAGTGCAATCGAGGGCTTAAAACTAACACGAGAGGCTAAAAAAAGATGTTCAAGTGAAGGGGTAGCCCCATTACGGTGAGATACGAATTTTGATGAATCGTATCGTATATTTAATAATATAAGAAAAATGGAGGACTTCTAAATATTTCTGTGAAAAATAGACTGTGAAGTATTTTATCAAATTATCGGGTCACAATAGCATTTAGCCACTTGCTTGTGAGTAAATATATTCAGAATTCACTGAACAGCAGCTAAAATTTTACCTCGGTCGCGACCGCATGCAATTAAGGGTTAAGTTTAATGCGTTACAAAAAATAAACTTTTTGAAAGATTGCGAAAGTTAGGACAAGAAAGTGGCGGAGTTGGGACAGTGGCGGAGTTGGGACGGTGACGGTGTTGGGACATGATAGTGGCGGAGTTGGGATGGTGGTGGTGTTGGGACGGGCCCATTAGAATTATGATCCAAATGAACAATGCGCATTTGCAAATGGCGCATTTAACGCATGGCGCATTCGCTAATGGAGCATGGCGCATATGACATGTGGCGCATTTGGATCAGCGCAATTGGCAAGAGTGCATATGAAAAGGGCGCACCCCATCGCATAGGACTGACAATTCGTCAGCATACTGACCTCACCTTTAACAATTTTTCGAGTGAAAATTTTACGATAGGCGCTCTATGTAAACGATTTTGACGACAGTACTGATTTGTGTCACTTTTCTATTTGAAAGCATTTTATAAAAAACGACTATCGAGAGTCTTTGGTATATTGCATAAATTGATTGTTATTTGCGATGTCCAGTTGGCCAAGTTTTTGAACCAAAGATATCTAAGTAAACCATAGAACTAATTTCATCTACAGACCTCGTGCAAAAACAAAAATTTCACATTCCAGCAAAAATTTAGAGGCACAAAAAAATCACAAAAACAAAATAAGAGGCACGAGAATACGAAAAAAAGAAATATGCGGCAAAAAATGAGTGGAGATTTTTGGACTAAGATTGGGCCAAGTGATGAACTTAGCCAAAAATATGGGATTTTTAAGCATAAACACAGCCAAAACCTAAATAATATTATGGGTTTTCTGTATTTTATGATCTTTGGGATTTTGTAATTTTATGTTTTTGGATTTTATATTTTTATAAGAGTATATAATGGAAAAATTAAACCAAATGCAGGATTTTTGACCGATAATTTTGCAGCTTTTGTGTATTGTTTTTGCCTTCAGCTTTACAGCACTGCTTGTGTCCTCCACAACCTTGACCTTCGCCATGAGACCAAAAGCCCTTCCTCTGTTCAGGTTGTCAAAGTGAAGCTGGCCATGTGTGCCCCTTCCCTGTCCTCCACGTGCTCCTTAGCATCTTTTGGTTGCTCTATAGATTGCTGTTGTGTCGGACTACTTCAGTAGGCTTGGCCAGAACTGAGGTCAGTGGAGACTTGGCTGGTTTGAGCAGCCGTAGCTTCATGATTTCCAGTTTTCTGAGCGCTCATGGTTCCTGGTGCCCTAAAGTTCTGACCCACATTGTTCTGAAATTTTCTGAATTGAGCAGTAGTTGTCGAACTTGGGCTGGCTGACCCTTTAACATTTTCGCTACTTATTTGCAAAAATTATTGATTAAGCAATTGGAGTTCTTAAAAACATCCAGAGGTGTCTGACTGTGATCTAGCCCAATATTCTATGAATCATTTGAAGACAATTCATGAATGATCCTTCCCATTATGGTTATGGAACGTTACTGACGTCATACAAAAATCCACATTGGACATGAAACTGTGGTTGGCATAGTTTGTAAGTACACTCTATCAATCATATTCCAAATTTCTGGATCATCAAATTGCTCATCACAAAAATAGCTGGCAACTTCAGTTGTAGAAAAATGAATGGGCTCAAGGCCTCACTTTCCCTTGTTATTTCCCAAAAGTTAGGTAATGTATGCCTGGAAGGCGCCACCGCCATTTCTCGTGTTTGTTCATTAGGATGAACAGTAACGAGTGTTGATGGTTTTATTTTTTCAGGAGAAAAAACTGGGCCTTTTTTCTGTACCTCCTTGAGCCTGAATCCCAGTCTTCGCTAGAGGTCGCCAGGCACTAAATGTATCCGTAGCGTGTGAGCGAAATTGTGTAGACGGGGTTGTAACTACAGACGTAGTTACTGTAGAGGCTGCTTGCGATTCTGGCGTAATTGAAGACCGTGTGCTCAAGGGATGCTCTAGTGGCGGTAGAAATACTGACAACGGATGCAAGACTGGTGGCTCTAGAGACTCTGAACCTTATTTCAGTTCATAATTTGACTTTTGTCCCCATCCTGTGAACAGATTTTTCTCAAGATCAGCTCCCCTCTAACTATTACCGAAATTGCATCAAAAAATTTCGACTCCTCTTTTTTCTCCAGGGCTATTCCACTTCAGACATTGGACGTGTCCGTAGTTACGACGACATCGAAGCTGAAAATCGTCAATTGGCCGAAAAAGAACGAATCTTGCGCGAGAAAGAAGCCATCCTCGATGTGAGAATTTCAATTTGATAAGTATCATAACATAGTTCACAAACGAAATTTTTTTCGATGCCGTTCAGAAAATGGAGCAAAGACTCAACTACGATAAAGAAAGTTTACGCGACGCCTTTGAACGTATTTCTCTCGATCAACCTTTTCGACAGGGCGCGGAACCAGCGGCCATGCCATCGAGCAGCCGTGCCATGACCCACAGGTCGCATTCGAGTCAAAGGTTAGGAGGTGCTGGAAACACGTCGTCCTATCTAGGTCCTAACGAGTGAGCAGCATGCCTCACCGCGAGGATTACTTTTTCTGCTCTGAAAGGACTCAGACCATAAAGGGGCTTACTATATCGAGATCATTTACGTGATGTTAAACTGATTTTTGATTTTGAGGATGACTTCTTTAAACTACAATTTACATAAATGTAGTCAAAAGCATACCTGTAATTGAGGGGGGTGGGGGGAACTCCCCCCCCCCCAACTTGGCCAACCATATACCCAACCCCCAGACTTGAAAAAATTAGAAAAAATTGGCGAAAAAGTGCCTTTTTTGGGAAAAATTTCGACTTTTTTCGACCCCCTCCCCCAAAATTTCGGGTTTACCATCCCCAACTGGTCGGACCTCTTATAGGTATGGTCAAAAGTATTACTCATCAATCATGAAACTCCATTGGAATTCCATATATTTATTGTTTCATCAATGGTATATATCTCGAACATGCAGCGTTTTTTATAAAATGAGTTGTGAATCTGCTCTTTGCAGATTTAACAATGACAAAGAATTATTCACACGAAGCTCTTACTGTAGAATTTTCGACTGAAAAATCTTCCAAGGCTAGTTGAGTGGGCTCAAGTGCGGATTTAGGGGAGGGCGGGGGGCGGCCGCCCCCCACCCGAAGCTTTTGAAATACAATTTTTTTTCTGTATACCTACAGGCAAATTTGACAAATTTTTGAAAATTTTTTGGTTTTTTTTAAACATACTTAATTTTGAGCACCGCCCCCCCCCTGAAAAAAATTTCTGGATCCGCCACTGAGTGGGCTAACAAATTTCTAGTTCCATGGTTTGACAGAAAATGGCAAAATAGATAGTACATGATTTCTGGCTCCATAATTTAGAAGCTTGGCAAGAAAAAACATCGTATGTTTCCGTTGCACATTATTAGCACTCGACTTTTTGATTTCATCCAGTTTTGTCATCTGCCGTTTTCCTATGCTTGTATCTACTACACATTTTCAGAGCAAATTTATGCAAAGTTTCTCTTCTCCATCAAACTCATGAACATTGCTGCATAAATAAACCACGCAATCAGCATTCATTATTTTTTACTGATCTGTTACAAAATTCAGACTTTAGGAAACTATCCTCGACAGAACTTTACAATGTTCAAAAACTCTGATCGGAAAGCAATGTAAGTGTGTACTACTGTAGATTTTTCGATCAGTTTTATGGCTCCTTTCCTCGACAGTTTCCCACAATTTAAAATGTGAATAAGTTCTAGCCGAATGACTGTAGTTTTTTCAAATGCTTCTAAATAAAAAAGTTGAAAAGTACTATTGCACAATCTTCTGCTGAACTATATGTCACATAGGATTAGAGATATCTGAGTACATATACTCAGCTGATCAGAGATATTTCAAACCACGCCTGCCTAAGCTTCAATACATGTAATAGATGTTATTCATTAAGATCAATAACTCATCAGCATATATGACTCATTGTGATCTTAAAACACATATGATTTACAGCACATATGATTTAAAAAGCACACTTCCGAGCATCATTCCTCAAAACGTTATTCCTTGATAAAGATGTTTCATCAATGCATGTTATTCATGAATTTGGTGACTCATGATGATTCCCATTACATATGATTTTTGTAAAACAAAAGTGCGTTTCTAATTTCTATGCAATAGTTAACATTGTTTCTTGCTCTCAAATGCTGTCCGTACTTCCCTGTCTAGCGCCAAAACTTGCTTTTTCATCAGTAACGCTCAGTCGGGCTATCAGGATGCCTTCTTTAAAATATGCCGTCTGAAAAATTTTCTTTGGTCGGTGTAACGGGAATTGCATGAATCAATCGGAGTAACGGGGTGATCGAGTTAAAAGACAGTCAGGTTAAATGGACGGTCGAAGTAAAGAGACAGTCGTTTAAAGGGATAGACAACCTACAAAACGATCGTCATTTTCGGGTCGTGCCACTAACCTGACTGGCTCTACTCCGACTGTCTCTTTAGTCCGTCTCCTCTATCCCAACCACTCCATTGTCCCGACTGAGTCGCAAAATTCCTGATACCTCGACCAATGGAAATTTTTCAGACTGTGCATTTTCTAAAAGGAATCCCGATACCCCAACTGTGCGGTACCATATATGGGTAGATGACTGAATACCGAACCTACAGTAATACAATATTGGTTTTCATGTGCATGAAATGATGCGAACATTCCCGAAACACATGTGATTTCAGAGTATACATGTTGTCTCCCTGTTAGAAAAACTTGATTTTCCACGTTTCTTAAGTAATAGGATGAGATGCGATTTGCATTATTAGTAAAGCTACAATAAGACAGGAATGACATGATTCGCAGGCACTAAAACTAAATTATTTTTTGACATAAAATACCATTGGATCAAAAGCACGTGCTTGAATCACATGTAATTTTAGATTATAAATACGGTCGCCTCACCAGTCTGTTGAATGACTGCAGCCTTAGCCGTGAATGTGCTGATTTATTCTATGTGATGCTGCCTTAAAAACATGCCAGGATTTGATTCCCAAAGGTTAAAGTCGCCTTGCTGAGGTCAAAAACAATAGCTGAGGACAATTATTACAACATTCTTAACCATTGCAAGCCAGGCTACCATTTCTTCAATCTGGCCATTTGTTGAGATATCTGCCCTATCCCTAACCATTTCACCCTAGACTCGCAGCCGTTTTCAGGTTCGACAGACACATAATTGAGGACAACTCTTGCCAACACATTACCATTGTACCCTATGCATATCCTTAATCATTGCACAACAACGAGAACTCCATAGTTGAGAACAACTCCTAGATATATTTAACCATTTCATCGATTTTTTGAAATTCTCGCTTTTTAATTTTTTCTTCAAATTTTACCTTACGAACATGCTATTGGATAATTAAAACATTACCACATTTTACACTTTTAAAACTAATGCGTAACTCGGGATAAAGATATAAAAAGATAGCTGGAGTTACGGCATAGTGAGGGTAATGGAAACAGTGGCGGACGTATGGTTCAGGGGGGACCGCTCCCCCCCCCCCAACTCATGCTCCAAAAATAAAAATTATCAAGATCATGGCTCAAAAGGAATTCAAAACCGAAAGGATGCATTTTGATGAAATTTATAAGATCAAAATCTCAAAATTTTTCGGCACTTGGCGCCGGTCGTGGGTATAACAATTATCATTTTCTGTCAGGCGTGGCCGTTAGCATATCTACTTCCACTTACTTATTAACCTTCAACAGTTCCTATCAATTCAAATATCTCGTCTCATTTTGTAATCAATAACAGTCAGTATTGCGCCTAAATTAAGATTTTTCATCACTTCTCTCAATTTTTTTCTCTCAGGGCTTGGAATTTTTCAAACGTTTCCAACATGAACTTTCGCATTTATAGGCGATGAAGATTGAAGTCATCATTCTAGACTGTAATTTTAGAGCTTCGATTCATGGATATTTGTTGCAGAGATTTATTTTCCAGCGTTTTAGATAGTGAAAATAAAAAAAAAAAATTCCAGCGCCCCGCGCCGGACTAATAAGTAAGTAGTCGGCTCGATTTTGTGATTTAATTATTTGATATTTTCAATTGTTGTCCCTCATCTTTTTAAATTCAAAATAATCGTTTGTATGTCAAAGCAAATAATTTGACAAAAATATAAAAATTGTAAAAAAATGTCCCCCTGCGAAAAGAGTTTCTGCGTTCGCCACTGAATGGAAATATGGGTGTCATTCTTTAATCATGAATCTGTTTAATGGTATAGTCGGGCTAACGAAGATCGGGGTAAAAGCATAGTCGGGTTAAGGGATAATCGAGGTATCAACGCACAATTTAATTTCGCGCAGTATTTCAACCTTTCATGTCCAAATCCAAGAAGAAGGGGCTTATGAATTTTGCAGAGCAACGTCATCGGTTAGCTTCTTCGAGAAACAGAAAGCCTATCTTGAACGACTGAAACGGCGGGGCGCCACCAGAGTCGCTTATGTAACGCACGACAGGGTCGGTCAAAATGACAAAGAGCTGACCGTATCCAAAGGCGACTATTTGGAGGTATGAATAGTACCATGCATATAGCGAGTTAAGGTCAACTTGAAAATCCCAAGTTATTCACTACTCGGCAAGATTTTTGAAACAACACTAGCGTGTCAAAAAATGAACATGAAACATTTTCAATGACGTTTATGATGTTGATTTCGACAACGACCTATCGACTGGTATCCGATTTGTTACAATTTACAAGAAAATGTGAACGAATACCTGTACAGTGTCTTGTAAAACCACCTGTAAGCTTTTCAATACTAGGGCATACTTCCTAGAGTGCATTGCACACTGCACACGACTCTTGGGGAGCCGTGTACAGAAATCGCAACAGCTTCATATTGTGTGGTCTTCGTATCGCAAACAAGGATCACAATTGAACACAGAGTATCATAAAATCAGAGCTTATTAACGAACGTTGCCGTAGCTTCCAAAAGACGATATGTGAAAAATCCGACTGACCGGATTTCCATAGTTCTTGCAAAAACTAACGTGATTTGAAATTATACAGGAACAGTATAGAAAACGGTACCCAAAATTGACTCCCTGCCTCTGTAACAGATGCAATGATTGGAGACTACTTGGAGTTTTTGGAGCGTGTTCGATTTTTATGGCATTTTCATCAAGAAACGTTCCTCTGTTCAATAGATGTGATGTAATTCACGATTACTACGAATAGAATATACTGAAAACTTCAGCCTATATCAGTATAGAGATGTAATTACGGTAAACTTTAATCTTTTGACTGATTCTATTGTTAATTTGGCTTGTTTGACTCGTTAATTTTTCCACGATACCGTAAGGGGCCAACTATAGTTCGGCGTACGGCACCTTACGGTGCCGTACGGCGCCGTACAGTGCCATACGGCACGTAAGTATAGCAGCTACTTTATCATTTTCATTTACTTATTATCATTTACCACCGTACGGTGTGAGGTATAGCAGCCAATCATCAGGCGCTGTACGGCACCGAAGTATAGCAGCACAATGTGGTGCCGTACGGCGATGTACAGTTGACCCCTAAGACGTCAAATGTGACACCGTAATGAGAACAGCGAACAAAGTTACATCTATAGTTCATTCGTCTTCGAATGAGCTCTGGTATGCAAAGTCATCGGCTGACATCGTCTTATAGAGAAATTTTTTCTCATACCGCTCTCCTAACAGCTAAGGTCAACTAAAGTCTTTTTTATACAATGCCTCTAAATTAAATGACAAAGATCGTTAATGCCATCAAAATCATTTATACAAAGCGTTAATATACTTCATCGCCCTGTCATACTTCACCGCACTTGTTCTATTCATACTAAAAAGCGGTGCCGCGCGATACCGTAGTGTATGGTAATATTATATTTTTTATAAATGAACTGATTTTAATATTAATTTATCATAATTATCGTAATGCCTTTTTAACCCAACTTTTGTCCATGGACTTTGAAATTTCTTCAGTGAGGTTTTTTCTGTGATTTTATCCCAGAGGTATTATTAATGACGTTTTCAGAAATAGATTTTCAGGAGGATTGATAAATGATATTATTTATAGTTCGTTTTTTATAAAATGTTTGTAATTTGAAAAATAGACAAAAAATTGACCGCCCTTAAGCCGTTTACACAAAGCTTTTACTGTAGGATTTTTGGCGTAAAAAGATGGCGAGGATTAGTTGAGCGGGCTCAAAAAAATCGAATTCCATGCGACGCATCGCAGCAGGAAATTATGGAAATATAAAATGATATTCGCTTTCCACTTTTTTATTCACAACCATTTCCAGAAAAAGAGAGTATAGGTTGTGTTGTGATTACATAATTTACAATGGAAATATAAATGTGGAAAAATTATGAATATGCAAAATAAGTGTAAACACGTTTTCACGACTTGATGTCGTAGCAGTAAGTCAATTGCAATTAGCAGCTTCAAAAACGATGAAAAACGAGTACTTGCAAATTTTTCGAAAACACAATTATTCAGAGAGCAAAATCCGAAAGTCAAAAAGCGGCGCCGCGGTGCGCTGTCGCGCAGTGAAGATGACAAGCATACGTGCACAGCATAGAAATTCTGCTGGGGGTCAGCCAGGACAAAGGGTGGAATACAAAATTTTTTTCGTTCTTGATAATGAGAAGAAGGGTCTTAGAAAGGTCTTCTAACATCCAAACGGCATATTCTTATACCTATATTAGTCAGATATGTGAAATACTTTGCTAAGACAGCACTTTTAAAAGTTTTAATGTTACTCCTTTGGAATCAAGTATGCTTCGTCATTCCCACTTTTATGACGACTTTCTCTTCTCTCTTGCTCATTTTCCTTCGTGAACTTCTCAATCATTGCTTTGGTGGGTCAAATCTGCTGGGAGTCAATAAAAATCTGTTGGGGGTCAAACCCCCCGAATTCCCCCCACGTGCATGTATGATGACAAGCACCGCTTTTTAGTATGAATAGAGCAAGCGGCTCCGCTCGGTGAAGTATGGCAGGGCCTTAAGATATCCCCCCAAAAAATTGTCAAAGGTTTGTTGTGTCACAAATTTCCAGTCCTATTTGGCATATGGTTCAACATAAAACCGTAAAAATATGAAATGGCACTCGCTTTCCACCTTTATTCTTCAGAAGCATTTCAAGAAAAACAGGCTATAGAGAAAAAGGGCCCCAGTGTACGCAGGGAGACATATTTGAAGGAAATACAATAGAAAATTTCTAAACTATCTTTATCATAAAGCTAATAATTTTTTCCTAGCGTGAATTGCGGCAGTTTTTTCTCAGAAAAATACAGTAAAAGGAAGTTCAAAAGGATAAGCAATTGATAACAAGTTGAATACATTCTTTTTAATCTACATTCCAACTGATGATATCTTCAGATTCTGAATGACAGTCGAAACTGGTGGCAATGCCGTGACGTCAGTGGAAGTGTAGGTTTTGTGCCCAACACCATTATGACCGTCGTGTCGGCTGACGGCGAATTCAGGCGACCACCGGATGACATGGATCGTCTGCAAAAACCAATTTCTGTGGCCGTACCGCCGAACAACGTGCCATTGATGCAGTCTTCGTCAGGCGTCTCGGACACTGGCAATCATTTTTACGTTCCACGGGTGAGATTGATGCAAAAAAAATTTCTACATCGAGCAGTAGTAAAACTAAAAATAAAAATCCGATGCGGCTTGCAATAGGCATAGTTGGTCGCAACGGGCGAAACACAGTGCGGCCCGCACACATTTTTGCGGCTTTCAAAAATTACGGCCCACAAGTGACCCACAACCAGAAAAAAATTTTGCGGGTTGCAGCCCACAACCGCATTGCGCTTTAGTGCAGTTTATGGATCCGCAATGAATTCTCGAGTGGAATACTTTTTGCGGTTTGGTAGCCGCAATCGATACAGAATATGCAATTCTGCACCGAATAACACTAGATACCTGAATGAATGTGAACAGTAGGGTACTACTAAAACACCGATCCACCTGCGGATCGCGCATCCGGATCTGACGACTTAAACATGGATCCGTATCCGGATCGACATAGCCAAACTAAGGTTTTGCAACGACTTAAATCCGGATCAGTGCGGATTTCACGGATCGCCTTGATATGATGTATTTTTGACTCAAATAAAATTTTTTGATATGGAACAACAGTTTTGATGCCGATCAACTTTTTTTGAACTATATCAAAATTTTTCGCATTTTTTCTCCAGATGTGTACCTTCATACTACGCATCAAATTTTTAATCCAGATTAACAATTTTTGATACTGAACCAAATTTGTTCTACTTTCGCCTGGAAATGATAAATTTAGAGAAATCGGATATGTCTGCATGAATCTGATAAATGCTGAGAGGAATCAACATTTTTGATCCTGATCAAAAAAATTTTGATTTGTATCAAAAATACACCATATCAAAGCGTTCCATGATCCGAATTCGAAAAAGATGCGGATTCAATTCGTTTCAGCTACGGATCCGGGTCGCCGGATAGGGGTCTGTGGGATCCGCGGGGATCCGGTTTTAAGTCGTTGCAAAACCAAGTTCAGAAACCTTACTTTGGTTAAACCAATCTGGATCCGTGTTTAAGTTGTCGGTTCCGAATCCGCGATTAAAGGGTGGATCCGTGTTTTAGTAGTACCCTGAACATTAGCGTAATGTGATCGTGTTATCGATTAGATAACCAATTTTTTTCAAAACCCGCTCTGCCTGAAATTCGTATTTTGCGATGAACCATTCCATATTTCTTTGTGAAAACTTCCCTACGCAAATAATCATTCGTTTTTAACATGTACAGTAAATGCTTCTTTTTCCGTACATATTATGTTAACTTACCATGAACAACCTGCATCTCGTGAATAATTTTTGGTTTGAAATAGCCGTGAACTGTCCTTACCATGGCGGTTTTCCGGTTCCGCATTTTTCCTGAACCGCACAAAAGCACGGCATGGTGAGACCCGCAACCGATCCGCAATTGCGGGCCGCAAAAAACCGGTCAACTGTGCCTACGGCTTAAGCGAGATAATCGCCAACTTTTCTATACGTTTTTTGTGCAAAAAGGTTCACGATTATCTCGAGCTCTGGACCATCATTTTCATTGCAACCATCCCCTGGTATTCTAGTCGGATGGGAATTCCTTTATGTGATAGAAGCATCCTGGATTCTGGCACTACTTGTCCTCTAACGGATTCTCGTTCTTCTCATCAAGTAATTCCACGGCGTGGGAAATGTTAGGAGCTTTCGATCTCACCCGAAAAATGTTTGACCCCAGCTAAATTGTTCGTTTTCAATAATAATGATAAGTTTATCACGTCTAAATATGAGGCAAAATAGTTTAAATAAATTAAGCGAACATATGAAACAAACGAAGCTAAACTACAGTAAATAAAAACGTAAACGTACTAGGGTACGCAGGTTACAGATGTAACATCTAAAGCATACTCCCCCGTGAATTTTATATTTGTAGAAACTTAAGTTTATCCTGAGATGAGTGCAAACTAGAGGCATTAACGACTTCACTTGGTAAGGAATTCCAAGTACTAATATATCTATTAAAAATTCAAATTTAAAAGTTGAACTGCGGGCAAAATTTTGATTTAGTTTAAAATTGTGTTTCTGGCGAGTGACATTGACATGTAAAGAAAAATATTCATCTCCCAAATATTGGATGTCAGTAGCAAAATCAGGGTTCCATACTGTTTCACAATATTCCAGAATTGGGCGGACAAATGTAACTAAAGCTCTAGTAAGGTTTCTTTTATTTCTAGAAAAGAAAGATTTTAAAATCAGTGAAGAACGGAAGTAAGCCCTCTTTGCCATAGAATGATAATGTTCCCTGAATTTAAGATCAGGATTAATCAAGATACCTAAATCCTTAGCGTAGTTGTCACAGACAGGCACATTTTTTCCACTCATAACATACGGAATATGAGGGCTATTGTTTCCCAGTTACAAAATACAACTTTTAGATACTGAAGTAGAGGAAGACATAGAGATGTTGTACATTTTAAAGTCATCAGCAAATAAGAAGTTTTCACTCATTATTCGATCACATATATCATTTATAAAGATCAGAAAAGGTGTAGGTCCAAGCACACTCCCCTGAGGCACACCACTGATAACATTATTTAGTTCAGAGAATGAGTTATTGATTTTTACTTTTTGACTTCTACCGGAAAGGTAATTCGAAAGATAGGTAAACAGAGGTCCAGAGACCCCCATTTATCCAACTTAAAAAGTAACTTGGGGTGTGAAACAGCGTCAAAAGCTTTAGAAACATCAATATAAACCACATCTACAGTATGACCCACCTCAATGGAACTAGCCCAGGAATGTTTACAAGCTAAAAGCTGTTTCACATGATCTATTTTTCTGGAAGCCAAATTGGTTACTATTTAACAACTTATTCTGAGTAAGGTGCAATGTGATTTTATCATTAATAATCCTTTCCATAATTTTACATGTCACAAAACATAGATGTGTCGATAATTTTCAGGATTAGAAGAATCACCTTTCTTAAAAATTGGGACAATTATAACGGTTTTTCAAAAATTAGGAAGGTTACCTTCTAAAACAAACTTAATAAATAAAGCTAATTGTTTAGCTAAAAGGAAGGTCAACTTTGTCAGAAAATATGAGATTGTGGACTTTATGCCATTTATTGCCCTTTATACAATTTCAGGGTTAAAAGAGACAGTTGCTAGGAGGTTTTTACAGCGTTTTGACATATTGTGAAGCCTAAAATCATCATGCACAAAAACAGATGAGAAATGATGACTAAAAATTTCACATTTTTCATGATCCTGAATAAAAAGTTGTCCATCATTACTTAGGGGAGGTATCTCATTTGTATTTTTCAGACGTGAATTTACAAAAGAATAAAAAGTTTTTGAATCATGAGAAATAACACAATTTTCCTCCGCTATTAAACATTTCTTTATATCGGCTTTAACCAGCTTACAGTATGTAGTATATGCTTTCTTATTATTAGTGGTTTTGGACTTTTTATACCTACGCCACAATTTAGTTTTTTTGTTGTACATTTTGGAAATTAGCTTGTTATACTTCACATTCTGTCTTTTCTTTTTGCCCAAGGGAACAAATTTTCAGATTAATTGTTGCATTATGCCAAGAAATGATCTGTACATTTGATCTACATTGCCACAATTTTCAAATGTGTCGGGCCAACTAACATGTGACAGGGCCCCTGTAATAGCTTCATAGTTTGCCTTATGAAAATTTAAGCATGCAGAAAATTTAGGTTTCCCATCCCAGTTAAAATAAAATTTGACAGAGTTGTGATCACTAGTTGAAAAAGAAGGACCAACCAAAATGCATTAACAGATTTGTTACCTAGAATTAAATCCAATATATTGTTATCATGAGTAGGTTGCAACACCATTTGAGTTAAACCAGCGGACAGAAAAGATTCGAAAAATGCATTATTAATTTCATTGTCAGGAAGTGTTAAATTTTTCCAATTAAACTTAAGTAAGTTAAAATCTCCAAGAATCAGGGCAAGTCTGGCGCTTTTACCCATGAACTCAATAAACTCACAGAGCTTTATATCATCTACTACACTTTGAGAAGGTGGACGATAGACAAGAACAAAACGGAAATGCTTAAATAAACCTAAGAGGTCAAGAACAAGAGTTTCACACGGTAAATTAACCCCAGAAATATCTAACCTAATTAAAGTGAGGGATTTCTTGAAAAATATGGCAACACCACCACCTTTTCTATCAACTCGATCAGAACGAAAAATATGGTACTCAGACAAATTGCAGAGAATACCGCCACTTATACTGCTATTTAACCATGTCTCTGTACAAAAAATTAAATCAAAATCATAACTACCTGAAAGAAAATGTAACTCCTCTAGTTTGCACGCAAACTTCTACAATTAAATAGAATACAATTAAGGGTATCGTGGCTGATAACAGTGTGGGGGGATTTTACCTAATTTATATTATCATTAACCTGCTTTTTAAAAACAATTCGTTCGTTAACATAATCCATTCCTAAATTATGTTCACCATTCGCGAGACGATGCTTGAGCTCTTGAACCAAGTCGCGTCGCTTCTTTCTGCAGAATTGATTAGTCGTGACGAAGCGAACAAAAAATTTTTCTTCTAAAACATTATGACTTTCTTATCAATCAATAGATAGCGTTGGCATCTATCCAAAAATATGACTTAAAATGGTGTTTTTACTTTCGATTTAGAAATGGGTAATTGAAGTTTTACTAAAATTTTGGTTGATCTCCTCCAGATTTTCCTTTGTGCAACTGATCAGATTTGATTCTGGTTCTTGGGTATGACCTCTTCGGTTTTTAGAAATTTTCAATCAGGAATTCATGCGTAAAATTACGGATACAATTGTACAACATCAGTCTGGTTCCTGATAACAGCAAGGAATCGAAATTATCGTACCCGGATTCAAGGATAGAACCAGTTAACTAGATTTTACTGTATCCAAAAGTTTTTATGTTAGTGCGGTCCCAAACCGATTCTACAAATGCCTGAACAAAAAATTAGAAAAAGGTAACAGATTGAGCTCCTGTTTTTTGGTTTTAAAAGCGTATACAAGCTTGAATCAGACTATCTCAACCTCCTAGAACCATACTGTTAAGAGAATAGTCACTCCGAACGCCCATTCTTGGCTGATCGATCAGAATGGCGTTGTAATTCTGTAGCAACCCACAGTCCATCCGATTGACTACTTTTGAGTTCAATGAGATTTTGGTCAAAACAGCTCAGAATAAAGCAAATATCAAGGGGCATCTAAGTAAGCACTGACACCGGGAAAATCATACATGCAACTTTGAACTTTTTTGACCAAAAATAAATTGGAGTGACCCGAAATGCTCATTGAAAATCGAGTATCGTTTTATATTTTTATGATTTTCTTGTAAACCATATGACACACAGAACTGAAAACATAGAAGCATAATCAACTAATCGATAATAGTTTTGGATAAAAATATCTAAAGTAAAAGCTTGTGTAAACGATTTTGATGACAACTAATTTTTGTCATTCTTCACTTTAGAAGAATCTTCTAAAAAAGGACCCAGTTATTTAGAAGACAAATCTCGAGAATGATCTCTATTCAACTTCAAACTTTTCAGATTTAAATGTCAACGGGGCCATCTGATGGTTCTGGCTTGGTTGCTGGACTCCGAGACCGCAAAAAGTCTAACATTAAGTCCTAAATTGGGAAAAATTAAATTTAGGATTCGTCTGCATCCTTTAACCGATAGACCTGGTTTCGAAAACTGTTCAAAAGTCGGTCGATAAGGCAGATTTTTTTTCCAATGTGTACCGAACCTGGATCCAGATTCAGTTCTTTCTGTGTCAGGATTTCACTCAAATAATTTTTTAAAAACCTGAACAGATTGTTATTTTGTTAGGTTCTTAAAGTTTTTTAGTTTTAGATGCAGCTCAGTTTAATTTTTTTGCCAAGAAAATTTCTGTGCATTTTCTCCTCTTGTCATGATATGTTGTGTGGCCTAAAATAAAAAATAGCAGATAATAAGAAAGAAGCGTTTTAAAAAGACCAGACTGTAGGCTATCTTTCAACTCAATGCTACTTATTTGTCAAATTTAGGATAGATCAAATATCGAACGTGGTCAAATACCGGATCGAACCATCTTGAAAAACGGACGATATTGACTCCATTCTGATTTGTGATCATAAGCAAGATCGACCTTTGTATAAAAGTCAAACAAATTTATTTTTTCCGCTCTTTTTTGCTTTATTTCTGTTATGAAGCATTTTCCCTTTTTTCAGTCAAGTGCCAAATATACCGCTGAGTTTTGCCTTTTCTATCAGTTGGTTCAGTTGTGAAAATTAGTTTTGTATGTATTTTCGCACGCAATCTTTTGTCGCTTTTGGGCGCTCAAATTTTTATTTATATTGCCAGCAATTTTTTGTATATTGGAAAATTATTATTAGTATTTATTTACGAATTTCCTACGTTTCGACCACCAGAAATCATTATAAAAGCCTTTGAGAAATTGGGATACCAAGCATTATTCATATAGAAGATATGGCTGTTCAAAAATTTTGAATATGCAAATCTGGTGCAAACATACTATCAGGATTTCATGTTGCGTTGCCAGTCAGAAGAAGCTGTCGAATCATGTGTCGAAAACAAAACTTGTTACCGCAATTATCATAAATTTTTTTGGGGACCCTATTTCACGGCTGTTTTTCGAGAACAGCCAATATGACCGTAATGGGTTGAAAATTGTTCAGGGACATAGGTCACGGAATTCCCCACAGCTCTTTGTCTGACCTCGAGTGCAAATAGCAGTTAAAAACAGTAGGAACACGAGACCTTAATTTTTTGTGGACAGTGGAATGTAGAGCCCTATTTAGAGGTGAAATTGCCGACTGTCGCCGATTCCTAGGATTTAAACGGCGACAGTCGCCGATTTTAAGAATTATCTTCGGGGAATAGGGAATCAAATTTCTTAATCATCCGGGGGATAGAAAATGTTATTTTATTCAGTATTCAGGAATCGGGACGTGCCGGTAATTGGGACTATGTGGATTGTATACACGTACACAATGGATGTTTTCTGAGTTTTATAGCTGAAAATGAGCTTGTGATGCCTCGAACAATCTTGGCTTCCTTTAGCATGTATAAGGTCGGCGACTATACAGAAAAATAGAACAGTGTTCCTGGATTTCATCCCCGATTCCCAGGATTAAAATAGGCGACATAATCGGGGATTGTTTTTTCGCCCGACGACCCTTACATAAGATCATGTACCAGACCAACACGAGTCAAATTGTAACTGTGTATGGTCAGGGCGAGATCTGCCTAGATCAGTTGAACAGAGCTTACACAAGACTGTTATCACTTGTCTTACTTGTTCAAGACCAAAGTCAGACGAAGCAAATATCATGTCGAAAAGACTATACAGATGAAGACCAAAATTATGAAGCGGAACATACAAATTATGTCAAAGTTTGTGTAATCCCGTGTCCATATCTGAAATAGGCGTTTAATTATTCACAGCCGCATCAAATCAATTCCAGATCTTCTCTCAAGTGAGTTTATTCGCACAGGAGAATAGCTATATTTCGGAGATGTGCTAGTCATGTAAATGAATTACGCTGAACCTCTCTTGCACAAGCAATAATTTGTTACTGATGTGAGCTGATCTTATACGTACTTCGTAAAGTTCATCTGATATGGTGTACGGCACGTGATGCCAAATTGCCAATGCACCCATTCTGTAAGGATGACCATTGATCAATTAACTACGGAAAAATTTGACGGTGCGAAAACGCCAAAACAATGTGATGTAATGATAGATATTTGGTTAACTGAATATCACTGATGTCAACTAACTGGGGATTATTCTGATGATGAGCTTCATGAGCATCTGATTGAGTTTAACGTTTTTTTATTCGTGATTTGAGATAAGCAATTTCCGAATCAGTGCTCTAATACTAATTTAAATGATATGATAAAATGATCCGAATACCCTCCTGAAAAATCTAGATGGCGTCTATTTACGATTTAGCATTCATCGAAATATTGCTTTCATATAATCATTAGTAGATCTAGCTAATGTCTGACGTATGATTTGATGACGATCTTGAACCTTATCCGGTACACAGACCTCATACAAGAGTGGATCATATCTTAGACCGCATGAGAAAACCGTTTCCGTCTTACGAACTTCCAAGCGCCTCACAATCGCGTAAACATTTCATGTGAGGTTCGCTCGGAAATTGCATGAAGTCGAAATACCCGATTGATGACAGATAATCCTAGGGTCTGAAACTGTCAGGAGTTGCCTCATGCAGGTAGACTCATCATGCAGGCGGCCGGATCGCAAGAGATTCAGCGCTACTTCATTCTAAGACTTCAAGAATTGTGAAATATGGCTGCAGTTCAACATTCGCACGATACACATTTCCTTCAGATCGATGCCTCCTGAACCATCCAGCTCGTCGTTTTCTCCCGATATCTAGGGTTTTCTAGCTTTTGACTGACAAGTACACATTCACGTGTTCCCTCTATAGCATCTCCTTCAAGTGTTGTTCGCCCATAAATAAGCAATTTCGTCGTCGTCAACAATAAGGCCCCTCGCTTATAGAGTATGCTTTTGCAAGATATCGATGGAAAAAGGGGGTGGCGAATAACCCGACCTGAACTGTACATATTAAGTGCTATGTATTCAATGCTAGTCAGCAGACTGGAACGTGTGTATGCGTGCCAGGCGAAAGGTTAGCTATACACTTTCTGGTGGATGGATGGTGAGCAAACCAACGACCTAACCTACCAAAAGTCGACCTATAAAATGTGCCTATGTAGCGCGTGGCCTCTACGCCTGATAAAGTATGCACCGCAAAAAGGGACTACCCATTGCAAGGGTTACGGCCGTCTATATTTTGCGTGTGTGTGTGCGATCATTTTATGGGTTAACAAACGCACACTTTTCTACGATTCATGTACACACATACACGACAGGCCGGGTCTTCCTAGCCAGCCGTGTAGGTTTTCTTCTCTTTTCCTTTCTCGCTCTCTCAATTTTTACCCCGAATTATATAAGCAGCGGCGAAGCAAACCCACACCAACCAACCAATAACCTTACCTAAAATGTAGTAGTACAAGGGACATAAACAAACCACTACCATGTCGCGGGGTGCATTTTCCAATGCATCCATAACACACACTGCATCCTAGAGAGGCCTCTGCTGAATGTCGATATTGGAACGCACAACCTTTCGAACTTTTTAGTTTTATAAAATGGCGCTCTCACATGGTATATGTATGCACGTATAAAGTGCGCCTGAAACGTGAACCCGACCGGTCGTCGATTATTTTTAAATTTTTGCCCTCTCTGCTCACGTTTCTTTCTTCACTGCTGGTCATGGTCTATTTTTCTTTAGGTTACGGCAAATATGAGCAATAGTAATAAAAACGAGCTAGAGGATGATGATCACCTATTGATCGACGAAATGGTCGACAATGACGAAGATGGTCAAGATCGAGCACCAAAAATCAAGGTATAATTATAAAATCGCTTACTCCATCACACACTTTTGTCAAAATTTTTCAAACCTTGTCTCCTTTTATCCTTGAACGCCACGCCTATGGTGACGCCACCTATCAATGAAATCTTTGGATTATGCGTAAATACACAAGAAACCTTTCTTCCATAATTTGATTTTTTACAAATTAGACAGTGTTACAGCTTAAAAAAGGTTTTACAAATTAACGCATGTTTCAGCTGCAGATTGTGTTTATATGACTTTCAGCTACTTCCACGATTTCATTTATTTATTCGAATCAATGGAGATTGATTATGATATGTAATTTGACAAAATTTTCGCATATTTAATTTTCTATAGCGAATATGTTTTACTTTCTGGTATGGTCTCAGTGGTGATCTTATTCCTCGTTATGAAAGGTGCTGAATGCTGATAGTGTTTAAAAAATTTTTTGACAATTGATATCACGGTTTTCAGTTATAATGTCCATTGATCATCCAATTTCATTTGAACGATTCTGACACCACTTACGTCTTTGTTTTGAAACCCCCTGATTTCGACGATGTGGAAACGGCATGCATGTAGCGATCTTGTAGTCCCTTTGGGCAGTGATTCAATGTTGAATGCATACGAAGAATAAACGTGGAAAACAATCAATGTTTCATATTTTTACGATTTTCCGACATGACATATAGGAATGTGAATCTGTAAGCCTTCTTACAATTTTTCAAGTATCCTAATAAAAAAGTTCGGTCTAATGCATTTTGACGATTTAGAAGCATTTTATTAAAACATGAACTATAGTAGTTTCCTTATATGACTATTATTCATTTAGCAGAATTTAAACATCCATAAAAAATATGAAGATTATTTCGTAAATACTATAGTCTATTTTCCTCGACATGCTCGTAAATAACGAAACTGGAATGCAGGCACTAATCCGCTAAATCCGTCGTCACATAGGACTCGAAAATTGTGAGCATGTTCAACTTGACTTCATCATTTTTTGATTGAAAATTTTACGTGAAAGCTTCGTGTAAACTAGTTTAATGACAGGATTAATTTTTGTCATTTTTTCATGTTACAAGCATTTTATAAAAAAACAGACTTTACGTCCGTATTGTGCTTATAACTCGTAATTTATGGGTTTACTAGGTTCAAACTTTCGATCTTTACTCTATAATTTTTTTTGAAATTTACGCTTCTCATCATGAGAAGAGAGAACAAAAAGTTCACTGAGTTCTATCCTCATTCTATCTGTTTTCCGAACATAAATCAAGATTGTCATTCTGTCGAATTTGTTCGTTAGCTGAATTTCAGTCATTTTTCATCGAACGTACCCGATTCAAAATCGTTTGTTATGCGAAGCAACAAATGATTTCTTATTCTGATTCTTATTCGAAGTTGTTTCTGATCAGCTGATCCGAAAAAGTAAATTTGAAGAAACGTCACACGAAATTTCAATCTCCAAATCTCAAAAATCCTAAAATTAAATCTGATCAGATATACCACGAGCAGCAGTTTTTCTTAATCATCCAAATGTGCCAAGTCCATTAACAGAATACTGCAGCAGAAATGATCAGTTTGGAGCTGTACTTACAAATTGTAATGGAAATGGTTTGCAGATCGTTGATTCCTGCAGCCGAGTTGTGAAAAATGAAAAATAAAAATCGAGCTGGAATTTCAGACATGATTAGTCAAGTGATATACCTATTTTTAACCATTCTCAAAATTGGCGTTAATTATTTTATAATTCAAAAATCTTAAGATTCGGTCTGAGTATTTGTAAGCTTTGAGCAGATTATATGAGTTCAAGACTGCATTCCACACACATTTTTGAAAATGTGACTTTTTTCTTTGCTCTTCCAAAAATTTTTTTCCAACTCATCGGTGGTCACGTTCCATTGACTTTTTATCCCCCTACATTCCATATACCTACAGCGTATTTAGAATATGCTCATTAAAAGTAAATCCCGCGGCACGACCTTACCCACCACCATCCATTATTATTGCGCACTTGAACAATCTTGTTTCTACAAAATCGTCAAGAAAAGGGAAATTATACATATGTAGTAGAATTTCGCAGGTGTATACTTATTACTGTAGCCGCAACAATAACGACAACAGGTTCCCGGACACGATACTCCCGTCAGAAAAAATTCTCGCAGAAAAATGAAGCGTGCAGAAGGTTGTTGGGTACACCCCCTTTACTCCAAAAATCTGTGCCAAAAGGGAGAATGGTCCAATCACGACCTGTGACTTATGTTTATGTACACAAATTTTTTCTTCTGTCATTTTTCACGCTCCACCAAAATATAGAATCTAATCACGAAATTTTAGAATGTTATTGTCATAGAGATTTTTTTCTCTATGTGGAACAACCTAAAACTTGCCCTTGGCCTTTTACCAGCATGTCTTTTTCACCTACTTTCTTCGAATTTTGGCTCAAAAGTCAACCGTATCTTGACTGTATGAAAAAAAATTCGTACCCACCGATTTTTCCCCCAAAAAATGTTCCGCCTAGGGAAAGTTTTATTTTCACGTTTTCCAGTGTCTTCTTCCTTCTGGACTGTAATGCAGCAACGTATTAACAGTACGTGATAAGATTATGAAGTACAGGATCAAAAGTGTGCAGATGAGAAATTTCACGCTTTACCTATTTCGGGCAAAATACATTTTTCGATTCGATCGACTGAATTTTGCGTTTCTACAGTTTTTCCCGTCTCTTTCGATTTTTTCTAAAATCTAGGTCGTTCTACAAATGAGAAAATTGAACTGACCTTGCTTCGTTTGATAAACTTTTCTTGTCTGATTCTTTCTATTATGTGTGGTAATTTGTTAAAACTTTTAGTCGTTGTTCAATCCTATATATCTAAGTTTTGTTTTCCAATATATTTCAGTATTACTTATGCTGTTGGATGATATTGAAGGTTTCAAAGTGATCTTGCTCTAGTGAGCTCATAATCAGACTGACAATATTTTCCATGATTTTGCTGTTTTATGAATCCGTTGATTCTATGAAATATCAAATGCGTGTGTCTTACAACTCCAAATTTAAGAAATTTATGGAGTCGTGAAGGGCGAACCTGATAGAAAATACCTGAAGTGACACTTCTTTACAGAAATAATCATAATGATTAACATGTATCCGAAAAAACTTGGACGTTTTTTGAAGTCTTACAGACAGAAAGATTCACATTCTATTTTTGAATGTTTTGTAACAATTAAAAGTTTATGTCATTGTTTTTACATCTAAACTTGACTAGCAGAAAGTGGTTTTGAAGATACTTTTCGTTTGATTATATTTGTACAAGTTTTATTATATCTGTACAAAATATTTAATACTGGACTGATACATTGTGGCCGTAAAATTTGGACAGTGCTGCAGAACTGAAATTTGGCACTTTTTGCATTCTCGTGGCAAGTTTACAGCATAGATGCACGGCAAGAATTTCCCAGGGGAGGATCCTCGAGCTTTTCATCGAGGAGATAGGGGTGAGTAGCAAAAAAGAGCTACACGACCATTATTACCACAAAAAGTTTAAAAGAAAGTTCAGGGGGGTGTTAGATAACCTTTTTGGTTCTCATGCGCATGTACGGTTTACAGAAAAATTCACTGTATACTGTATCCCGAACGGCTTTCCAATCTGAACTGAAACTTTCTGGGATAGACGGTGGATTTTTTTAGCTTAAAATTGAGAGTGTGTGAGTCAATTCTCCACTTGAAAATCTCGATATGACCTTGTAGTTTAGGCTTCTTTGCTCTGGGTTCCATTTTCAACAAAGAGACTTAGCTGGGCTGTAGCTTAACTCTATATGTTATACCATTGCAGTTAAGGTGCTGCTCAGCTGCAGCCTAACTCTCGCACACAAAAAAATCGAGATAGTCAAGCTACAGCTGAGCTGCACCTTGACGGCACTGTTTTAACATTCATATTTAAGCTGCAGCTCAGCCGCACCTCAACTTTCTCGATATATTTTGTGTGCTTGGGTTAACCTGCAGCTGAGTTGCACTTTAACGGCAATGGTATAGCATATAAAGTTAAGCTACAGCATAAGCTGCAGCACAGCATCTCAGTAGCCATTGAGTAACCGAGCACCTCAAGCCACTGTTTCTATTCGATAATGTGTTTCAGTTTATGTGCTGCGTTTCATATAGTGTCGATTCAGTCACAACCTTATTTATTGTGTTTCAGCAACCTTATTTATTCTGTATCTATTAGAAATTTAAATTTCTGTATTTACGTCTTTAATGGTATAACTTCGTAAAATTCTCTCTATAATGCTGTTCAAGTCATCTAAATCTGCAGTTATTGCTCGGTTTGCATCGAAAATCACTAAGACGTTACACCGAATCGGCTGATAAATCGAAGCAAATTTTGAAGGGTATTTCTCAAAGTAGCTATTTAGGGGTCTTTAAAAACAGCATTGTTCATCATTTTATTGTTGTCAGCTGAAAGCTGATCGACTTTACTTTTCATGATGTTAAGCTGAGGATCATAGTGGCAAAATTCCAGAGATTCACTTCTATTTTCACATTCTTTCAAAAGTATAAAAAATATAAAAATAAGCCAACGTTCAATTTCAGCTAGTGGTGTCGATTCAGCCATTTTTTGGCTAAAATGCAATAGTATACTGGCCCCCTAGTTATTCATCTAGTCTAGAAATAATAATTTTAAGAGACTATATAAGAAAAGAGATGACATTGGAAACAATATAAAAAACAAATTCAGTCAAAGAAACAACGCAAAAGATACTATGAGCTTGGGAACACGAAGAATTTCGTAAAAAATTCAGCTGAAACTTCCAAGGAGAAAGGCGCGAGTCATTAGGATCATGCTGCTACACTGCATACTATTTCAAAATCTGACAAAGTAATATCGACGCTATGCACATAGATTGTTTCATTTAATTGTAGGGTCTGAACTTGTAATCTTTGCTCCCAAATCACTATCTGTTTAGTAGTACGGTGTAACGACTGAATACGAGCAGTGGCTGAAGTGAAACTAAATCGACTCAATGGCTGAATTGGCACGCTGGCTGAAAGTAGACTTCATTTCATCCAATCGTTTGTCCATCCTTTCACTGCGTTTCACCCGAAGTATAACGACCTCCAAAAACTTGTCCATCATAGCAACGACCTTTGCCATGTGTCTATTATTAACCACAGCCAAGTCCTGTATCTATCTACCACCACACGCATTGATTGACATTCACAAAAACGGGCACCATCTGCCACATTCAACAAACGTGGGGTCGACGTATCTTTCAAAGGTCGAAGCGAAACAGATTTTGTTGAAATTTTGTTCGCGATGCGTATACGCGCTACGACCAACCTGACCCGTAAACTTCTGGTCGTGCTAGGCACCAGTCTTGCGACATGTGCGCCTAATTTGCATAAACAAGAGCGGATTTGGATATTTTGGTTGTTTTTGTTTTGAGGACGATGCAGATTTATGTTTATGAGTCTCCATCTTACTAATAATAATATAGTTTGTTTATTGCTTATTGAAAAAATTTTGCGTATTATTCGGATGGCTACGTTAATGCAGGTAATTGAACGTGATCCTCATTAACATTCGAGAAACAACCTTTTACGTGTGTGAACAATGTACATGTTTACTGTGGAAGAAATATCGATTCACGACATTACTGTAGCTTCTATGACCTAGAAAAAATGCGGATTCAGTTTCTACTGTTAAATATTTTGATGATCGAGAAAATCGTCGGCAGCAATGAAAATCTGTGGGAGGTCAATCGAACTTTAACCACCCACTAAAAACTGTCAAATGGTGGCACAATTTTAAATGATGTTTTTGTATGGATCTCAATCGGATCCATTAATTAATTTCCAATTTGCTACGTTTTGAAACAAATAACACCTATGTGAGTCAAACTTCTCCTACGTGTGGTTGTAATCTCGACAATCGAAATTTAATGAACCGACTCTAGCCGACGCTAATGTTATAACATATGATGCAAAAAAATCACCGATTGCTAGACTTTACTTTGACTAGAATTGAAGGGATTTTGACCGAAAATACAAATTTATGTATAAAAAACCTTATATTTTTCCTTTTTTTTGATACTTAAAAAAATCCAAAAATTCCGTTTTTGCATCAAAACATTTCAAAAAATCGAAATAATAAAAATGATATTAGTAATAGTACTCACAAAAATGAACAGATAAAGAAATGAGAATTCCATTTCAACATGCCATTTGTCGGGCAGCACTGAATGAAGTATAGGAGCAAACGTTATGTAACCTGCACCGGTCGGCACTAGAATCTCCCGCGCCGGCCGGCGAAGTACATAAATATATTTTGTACATAAATATATGGAATCATTTCTGTCAGTTCTTATTTGACTGTAATTTTAATGTGACAATGATTATGTAGTGTTCTAGAGAAACGGCACTTCCTTATTTTTTGTCAAAACTGGTTATTTGGAGGAAAATTTAGCATGCTCTGAAATATGTTACGAAAAATTTGTTGTGACAGTTTATAAAAATATTTTCCGTGAAAAAACCTAAGCGGACACTGTTATCATGTGAATGGCTCATCACAGGCAGTCTTCCTCGGAAATCGGTGATTATGAAGGAAAGTTGTTTGTTCAGAATATCCTGTGCTCTGTACTTTCGTGAACTTTTCTTATTCATTTGATTTGACGATTCTCGTATCTGACTAGCATTCCTTTTATTATAGATTTTTATCCTTCTTTCTGTGTTCTGTGGTTACAAAATGTTATGCGTAATAGACCTACCTGCTCAGCATCAAGTTATAAATCTTTTTTCCCAAGAGTTGGTTTATGGGAGAATATGAGTCACACAACCATCTGTATCATCAGAATCGGTTTATGCATACAAAAGTTAGAGCACAAAAAATCATAAATGTTGCATTTTCCAATGCTTTATCCTTCAGATCATATTCATGACCACATTTGAATGTGTCACAAAAATCTATTTTGAATCAGTCAAAACATTGCTGCATCAGCTCTTTTGTGTTTCATTCAAATATCAGGATTAGATTAAACTTTTTCAGCTTCACACAAAAATCAAATGAAAGGATTGTGGGGTTGATTACGTTGGTCGATTTTTCGTGTTTTCTGAATTTCATGTGAAATTTTTTCGCTTCAGTACATAGGTTATCGAATTCTCAGACCTCTAACAAAACCGAAATTCTGCTTAACACAATTTTTCACTCTTTTTTCCAGCTGGTCACCAGCAACATCGCCAACGGTGGTGCCGCTTCGGCCTTAAGTCCCGAAAGCTTGTCCAAATTTAGCATCATGCCAGTTTTGCAATATATGCAAAATCGGGCCAACATGGCCACCCTACTCCAAACTAAAGATCCTTCGGCGGCCAGCGATTTGACCGATATGCTCGATTTGAAACACCACTTGTTCAACGGCACTGCTGTCGCCAAAAACGATGACGAAAACGGTGACGGCAGATTGTTGTTTTTGGACGCCAATACCGTCGTCGACCAGCAGCCAAAAACGTCCAACGGCCAACAACAACAATGGCCGACAAATAATAACGGATCGCCGCCGGGCGTACACGAAGTTTGCGTCGTTTGCGGCGATAAGGCCAGCGGCCGCCACTACGGAGCTATAAGCTGCGAAGGGTGTAAAGGATTTTTCAAGAGGAGTATTAGAAAGGTGAGTCGTGAGAGTTGGGGCTTGGGATTCGAGGGAACGGGCATCTGCCTAGAAACGTTGCGTAAGTCCAACAACAAATTTTCAAAATTAAAATCAAAGAATGCAAGGTGTAAATGAGTTTCCAAAATGCAAAAAAAGTTAATCGAACAACCGTGACTTTGGACTCGAAGGATCATGTCATGGTTTTCCAGGACCCAAAAAAGTCGTCGCCCCCCACATACCTCGGGGCTCTATTACATGTATTTAAATAAATATAAAAATCGACGAAGTCCATCAACCGTTGTTTCTAAAATCGAGAAATTCACTTTGAATGAGATGACCTATATCCAACACCGGAAAAAAGAGCGAAGTTATAAAGTTGACTCTCGTGACGAGTATCTGGAAGGTGAATCGATTAAAAGAGACTAATGCTCAAAGAACCAAGCACAGGGCTGTCAGGAAGCCTCTATACTTTTTTTCTCGTCTTGAGCCAATAGATTACGATCTGTCTCAATCGATTTCATCCAAGAAATTGGACAGTGTAAAGCGTTTTTAACTGACATGCAAAATGAATCTAAGAAGTGAAACTTCGATGGACTGGTCCTATTATTGTCATGGCATCGAGTGGTCTTGAATGAAGAGTTCTGTTCAAAAATTGTATTTTGATTCCTGAATTTCCAGTCATGATTGAGTTATAAGTATTATCATCTTCAAGACGTCGCTTGAACTTCTTCACTTTGCAGAAACTAGGCTACATTTGTCGCAGCAAGCAAGATTGCCCCATCACAAAAATCCACCGCAATCGCTGCCAATATTGCCGTTTGAAAAAATGCTTGGAATGTGGAATGCGCAGTGAGTGTATGTGAATTTTTTCGTCCTTTGTTCTATCGGATTTTTCTTCATCGTCGTTTTTGTCTCAAATTACTATAGCCGTTCAAGCCGAGAGACGTTCAAGTTTTTCTCCGTTAAACGGTCAAATTTCGCTGCAAAATGGCGTCGGATCGTTGTTTTTGACCACAAACGGCGGTACAAACAACAATGAGTCGGCCAACGAACAAAATGATGAAGAATTTAGTCTCAGCGCATCGACCTCGACTTACGAAAATAATGTGAGTTACAGTATCGTCTTTCTTGGTTACTTTCATTGCGCCATTTTTGAACATACAATAGCGTCTTGCTGGCGTTATTTTTCTGTAGTTTTCAATCATGCCTTCTTGCCGACATCATTTCAAGTGCTTCTCAAAACATTAAAGAAGTATCTTCTTACGCAGCCATAAATACAAAATTTTGTATTGATTTTGCTGTGCAAATTTTCTGAAGTTTACAACAGTACTTTCAAATGATGTCATTTTTTATTGAATCTCGATTATCGAATTTTTAAATTTCACGCTAACATTTTTTTGCTGGTGTCATTTTTTAATTGATTCTCAGGATGATAATTTTTCAAGTTTATAGTATGTTGTTTTGGCATCGTTTTAAAAGTTTTCAAATAGTTGTACTTGCTGACGTCATTGATTGTTTCTTTGCTATAAATTTTTTATTTTACATCAATACCTTTTTTCTGACGTCGAACTTTTCAAGTAACTGACTACATTTTGTTTATCCTCATTATTCCAATTTTCCAAAGTGTGATTTTTCGTTGTTTAAGTCATTCATAATTGATTTTCAGTACTGTGTTCTAATTATTCGAAGTTTACACTAATGTCGTGTTGCTGGAGGTAAATCGATTTTCGATCCGCAAGTTTTATCCCACTTATCTATTTTTCTGGCGTCAGTTTTTATCGATTTTCAGTTTGCAGGTTCTTTTGTGTTTACAGTAATATGTTATTGCTGACATCCTTTTATTGATCCCCGATATTCGAATTTTTTAAAGTTTACAGTGATATTTCTTTGCTGACGTCATTTTTATTGATTCATCGATTCTTAATCTACAATTATTTCAAGGTATTCAGTGACTCCTTCGTGCTAAGCGCATTTTGTAATGATTATCAGCGTTATGAAATTTCAATTCAACATTATTATTTTCCTTCTGACGTCATTTTTCAAGAGCCGTTATACGTAAAAATTTTTTAACTTTACACTAATAGGCAAATTGTTGCAGATTACTGCAGCCAATAACGGATCCCAAAAATCTGAACCCGTTTCAATCATCAACGGCTACAGCCCCGTGGACGATAACGAAGAAATGAACATCCTCAGATCTTTGGCCAATTCATCCGAAATTGATTTGAAGAATCTGGTTAGTATAATGTTAACATTTTACATGAGCTTGGATGAAAAGGTTATTGTAGGTGTGTAAACAACACTATTAAGTTGTGCAGAAGCAAAGTGTCTGTCACGTTTGGATGATCATTTTCCAGCCTACTGTACACGTGCTTTTCAGCGGCGGAACATTTGATATGTCATAGTGTATATAAAATTGACAGATTTTTATTCTTCTTTGAATTTAAAGATGGTTTTTCGTAGTCTCATGTAAAAAATTAAAGAATCGATTATATCTGATCAGGTTCTGTCGAACAGCTTGTGAACACGTGAAAGTTTGATCCTGGATTCTACTGTCGATTACTGTAATACTGCAGCTTTTGGCAGAAAATTGTTAATTTTTCGGAAAGCAAAAGGAATCTTTCGCTTTCTTCAGGAAATGACCGGTGTAGATGTGATCAGAAATGGTGATAAAAATTCCAGTGATTCGGCCGATCGTTCGACGGCTAAAAAGTCAAGTTATAGTCATCCGGATTTTACGTTATTGAGGGCCGAAGTTTCTGCCCTAGAAAGCATGACCAATGGCTTCAGCAATGGTAAGATACACTCAATTAGATGTTCCTAAAATCAGCAATAGGGGTTTCAGAAGTTCATTGCTATTAATAAATAGATAGCTTAGTATTGTCTAAGTTATTCAATCAAATCAGAAATTAAACTAATCAATCTGTATTCAAAAGTGCAGCAATATTGATATGAAAGGATAGATCTTATCTAAGTTCAAAACTATAACTTTAGAAATGAAAAAATTTAATTTTCCGAAATCTAAATTTCGCCATCGTGTCTTTGCTTTTCATAGAACAATCAGTTTTTTAAAAGTGCTATCTAATTTATTCAACCAATTAGCAATCAAACCGTCGGCTTCTACTCCCCGCTTGTCGACCAATCGGAAACGGCCTTTCCCCGCCGCTGACGACGCCTCCTTGAACCCCGACCTATCTGAACAGAACGGAAACGTCGCCGACGCCTCTTCGCCGTCACTCACCAATCGAAATTGCTTCCAAACTCCTCCTCCTCCTACACTTTCGTCGTCGAAAAATAAAAAAACCACGGCGACGGATTCTTTGACGACGATTGAAAATTCATCGGACGACGATGTCGACGAAAAGACGGATTCTAGAAACGGTGGCGGCGTCGCCCAAGAGGAAGAATTTTTAAATGAAATGGATGACCTTTTACCCGCCGATAAATTGAAATTCGAACTTTTGGGCCCAATGCCGACGCCCGTTATTTTGAATATGCAATATATTTGCGAAACGGCTAGTCGATTGTTATTCTTGTCGGTTCATTGGTTGAAAAGCATAGAAGCGCTCCAATTAAGGTTACACTTCAGCTATAACTTTCATTTTTTTCATTTTTAGTTTGTTTTCTTTTTTTGTTTTTTTTTATTTTTCCATTATTTGTATTTTTCGGCGTGTATCTTGTTTTTCTCTTTTCCCTGCAACATTTACGCATAGAGAGATAAAACAAGAAAATGAATATTATTAGGAAACAGGAAAAACAAAAATGACGGGAAACAGTTCTAGAAAAAATAAAAACGGAAGTAAAATAAAATTTGAGAGAAAACAAAATGAATGAAAAATTGCTTTTGCTTCGATATTTTCATGTTTCTTCTTTTATTCATATAAACCATGATGGCCTAGGCGAAGCAGTGAAAAACGCAGAGAGTAAAAATCAGGGAAGACAAAAAATGATGAACTAAAAGATAAAAAGAAAACAATAGAAATATTGAATGAAATGAAATCACAACATTTGTTTTGACTTTTTTCTAGTTTTCGTTCTCTATTCTAGCAAAATAGGATGAGCTTTGAAAGAACTAAACTAATCATGCTGTAAAAACCAGCGAGAAACAAATACAAAACCAATACTAAATAACTGAAGAAGTAGAGCTTGGCGAGAAACAAAGAAAAGCAAAAAAGCGCTGTAAAACAAAGAAAATTTGACAATTGAAATTGGGGAAAAATGTTTCGATCCGATTTTTCCGTGCTTATGTTTTCTATTTATGCAAAGGAGCATGAGCTTTGCAAGATAAATCAAAAATTACGAAAAACAAATAAAAGAAACACTGAAGTAGTAGGAATTGGTAAGAAATAGGAGAACAAGAATAAACATTCAACAGAAGAAAGTGACAATCAATGAAAATTCGAGAAATAATGATAGAAAAAATATGTTAGTCCATTTTTAGTGCTTATTTCTTATTTACATGGAATAGAATGAGCATCGGCTAGGATAGTCAGAAAATGAGAAACCTGAAAAATGAGTTAAAATTGAAGGGTGGAAAAGAAGTTGGCAGGAAACAAAAAACCAAAGTATATCTGAGAGGAGTGAAATGATGGAAAAAAGGTTCTGCTCCAAATTTTTTTATAGTTCTTTTTTGTTCATGTAAACTAGAATGATCTTTAAAGACATTGAGTCAGAACCCGGAAAGAAGCAAACAAAAAACGTAAAAAAGTAGAAATTTACAAGAAACAGAAAAACAAAACAAAAGAAAAAATAAAACTTGAGACGTGAAAAATTTGCTTTTGCCCTCTTTTTTCCATGTCTCTTCGTTATTTATGCAAAATAGAATGCATACGTTTTGAGGAAATAATCAGAAAACTGAAAAATGATCCAAGAATTTAGGAAAGAGAGCGAAAAAGCAGGACTTTAAAAGAAACAGAAAAAATGATAAAATATTTACGAAAACGAGACCAATTAAAAAAATATTGTCTTGCTCCAATTTTCGATGTTTTTTTATTTATGTAAACGAAGATGACCTTTTAAAAAGTTATCAAAGAGAAGAAAGAGAGAGTGAATCGAACAAAAAAGGCGTAAGAAGTAGAAATCAAGAAACAGGAAAAAATAAAAGGCAAAAAATAAAGCGGAACAAAATTTCAGAGAAATTATACCAAGAAAGTTATTTTGTTCCAGTTTTTTCATATATTTATACAAAATAGAATAAGTTATGAATAAATAATCAAAAATAAAAAAACACAAAAATTAAGGGAAAAAGACGGAAAACGTAACCAACAGAAAAAACAAAAAGAGAAAACATAAGTAATATTTACGGAAAATTGAACAATTTTTTTCTCCAATTTTTAATGTTCATTTTTTATTTTCGTAAATTAAGACGACCGTTAAAAGGTAATTAAAGAAACAAAAGAGAGAGAGAGAATAAAAAAGGACTTAAAAAGTAGAAAGTGGTCAGAAAATAATAAAAATAAAAAAAATAAAAAATTAACAACTAAAACGTAAAGCGAAACGAACTTTGAGTGAAATGAAATCAAAAAAATGTTCCAGTCCAATTTGACCGTGTTTCTGCTCTTCTCTTCTACAAAATAAATTACGCTTCAAGGAATAATCAAAAAGTCAAAAAACGTTATAAAAGGGAAGAGATAACAATTCAAAAAAAGTAAAATAAAAAACTACTGTTTTGCACTTATTCTCCCTTTTCTTTTCTCATGTGTATATTGCATTCATTCTCTCTCCAGACCCGACACGTTCGGCGAACGGTTGCTCAAAAGGCGGTGGTGCGAAACGTTCATTTTAGGTTTGGTGCAATGCTCACACCAATTTTGTCTGCCCGGCATGTTGACGGCCGTTTTGGCCCATCTGAGGTCGTGCGCCTCGATGGGCCAACTGAAGCGAGAACGATACGAAGAAGTGCGGCGCGAAATCGAACTTTTACAATCATTTTTGAAACGTTGCCAAAAATTGCACCTTACGACAGCTGAATATAGCTATTTGAAATTGATTTCCTTCACCGCAATCGGTAAGACGAAATTCTAGAATTTTTGGGGCAATAATCGCGAACTCAGGAATTTTTTCGCTTGAAACGCTGCAAATCAGATATCAATCGACAGATCCAGTCGCAAGGTCCATAGCAATTTTCAAAAACAAAATTCTCGGCTTGTTCCTGGTTTTCTCGGTAGGTGAAAAAGTTTTTTTCGGCAGGTTTTGACATGTTTTTTTGGTATAATCTAAACAGGTACCTAAAAATTAAAGATTCCTTTTGTATCTCAAATAAAAATTTAAGAATTAAGGAAATTAAAATAAGAATTAAGAGAAATTTGAATCCGCAGGGTTTTTCCGCACGCCTTCATCCGCACTGTGCAGAAATGACCCAAATTTTTTTCCACTTACGAAAATTTTTTTCGTTCAAAGCTGGAATCATTTGAGAAATGCGCTAAACGAGCGAAAATTGTAGATTACTAAAAAAATTTTCAAACGTATTCGTTTTTCTGAATTCAACATCATTTCAGGATGATCGAGCAAAAAAGTAGCAGCTGTTTGCATTTCTAGGATTATAACTAGAGATTTATGTGATCACCAATACTTTTTTCTCTATTTTAATAGCATACCCAAACATTTTAATGTTTTCGAAGTCAGTAACCTGCAAAAATGTGGAAAAAAGTACAGAAAATATTGGTCTGGTTAGTCACATTGAGCCGGTGAACGACGCACCGGTGTTTTACAACAGTTGAAAGTGTAGTAATAGATTTCTAATTAATTCATCTGATATTAACATTTCTGGAATTCTGATTAGAGATATAGAATTTTTCCGGTGTAGGGTGCCTGAAAATTTTTCGGATTTTTACATTCGAAAACTATAAAAAATGGATCTTTGCTACGTTTGAATGTAAATTAAAATTACAGTAATATAGCTTAATTTCCCTGTTATTCCTGCGCGATGCGACTGAAAAATTTCCGGGTTTTTCTAAAATTCTGGAGAAATTAATCCTTGCAAGAGACATTTCTGAATAGTAGCTATAAATCTACATTAATATGATGTCTTCAATCTTGTCCTTTATAAATGCATAAGTTCGTTTGAAAAGAAAATTCAAACGTTTGAAAAATTCAAAGCCCGTTGGAGAAAAAATTGAGAGGATTGATGCAAAATCTCAATTTTCGACAAAATACCCACTGTTAACGAATAAAAAAAGAGATGACTATTATACTTTTTTGACTTTATGATCTTCTAAAGTTAACCATAGTGCATAATGTTGGTTCTGAAATCTCAAAATTTTATACAATGAGAACCATGTCCAAAATTTTTCCCTCATTCCCAATTTTTTCCTCAAAAGACCCCATTTGAGGAAAAACGGTGGCCTTAAACATAAATTGAAACTTTATATTTTTAGTCGAAAATTCAATTCAATATGAAAAATTTTGTGCCCATTAACTTCACAAAACTTCAAGCACGAGAAAGAATTTATGAAGATCGACAGAAAATCTTAATGTTCAACAAAACTTAATACTGAAGATCTCTGATTGGTAAATGAGAAGAAGAACTTTAAATCATGAAAACCATGAACGTTTATTTTTTCCGGTGCATAGCATCAGTGAATTTTGGAACATAGAAGCTTACGAAAGGTTGGAATATGTGTTCAAGAGACAAGCTGAAATATTATCGGTTTACATTTCCAGTCAAAAAATGAATAAATAAACGTATAAAGGAATATGGGACAATTTAACGAATTCATATTTATCGCGAAAATTCTAATTCTCACTATATTTTCAAAGAAAGTTTGTTTTACATTCACTTTAATTTGAGATGAAAAATAGCAGATTCGTGGAAGCAATCAAGGTTAACTGAGAAATGAAACAAAACTTTCTTTTGACTATGCCTCAGCCCAATTTTGGTGAATAATTATAAATTATTGTCATTACCGGAAAAATTTGAAATTTTGACTTTCTAAATTGCGCCAAAACGTGTATTTTCATCAAAGACCGTATTTTAGGAGGGCACGAGGCTGCCGCCTCCCCTTGGAATTTTGTCATATGCCATTTTCGTGTTCATCATTGAGAAAAATCTCAAAATTTTGACAACGGTAGAATTGCCCAAAAAAATTTCCGTTCTGTGCGGAGAATGCCCATAGATTTTTTCGGCACGGCCAAAAAATGTCCACACTGTGCGGAAAAACATATAACTATACGAACAAAGACTTTAAGCATGGTAAAAAACAAGTCTCGTGTCGCTGCTTTCAATCAATCAATGGAAGCATGTTAGAAACGGGAAGCTTTTTGACTTTCAAGATTCCTGAAAATTTCAAGAATGAAACGTGACCATCGGAAGTCAAAAATGAGGTCGCTTGAAACCACGAAATAAAATTAACGAAAACAAAAAGATCGGGTAACTGAAATGAAAAGTGCACAGGGGCAATATTTTCAAGAAATTTCCGGTGGGTAAGGTAAGGGCAATGGGTAAGCCAATTTGAAAGAAATGAGTAAGTGGACACTTCCCGAAGGACTGCCATTGGCAATTTTTTGAGAGTGCATGATCAGTATGAGAGAAATAAGTTTATGGTGCCCACAGGTTTAAAAATTTATATACTGCATAAATGATTTTGATGTATAAAAGCAGAAAAATTGACAGCTGTACAGAACTGATGGGTTATTTTTAGACAAAAATTTTTGGCTCCTCACGAAGATTTTTTGTGGTATGTTTCTAGAAAGTAAAAATACAGTTTGTCGGGATTAAAGTTTTCTGGCGCCTGGCGCAGGAGTATATGATGTAATTCTTGGGATTGTAGGATGCCAAATTCCGGCGCGTCGGAATAATAACGCTTGGTGAGGGGCTCGTACCCTCGACCTTCCGCATACAAGGCAGACGCACTATCCAACTGTGCTAACCGCGTGGAGGGTTAATTGTAGTTGTGGTAGTGAGTGCGGGGATGCCAGGTGATGAACAGCCGGACGCACCACTACAATACCCCTCCTCCCTTCGAGTAGGAAGGGCCTTTGGGGCGAAATTGCAGTCGCAGGGGAAAATAGCAGTAATAAAAAATTATGAATCGAATAAGAAGTATCACTGGCAGGTACTAACCGCACACCACGGAAATTAACTATTAATTAACTATCAGTATTTCTAATTTTGGCCGATTCGCGATACTATAGTGGAACACCGGTATCCGTGGCTGTAAAGTACAAGAATGTGTAAATGCGGGATTAAAACCAAAAGATACACTACAACAGGAATTTTGCGATCCACCTTTTTTCCCAAATAGTGTTTTTTTTGAAAAATATCCAGAAAAAGGTATCCGAGACGAAAAAAAATTTTGGTGCGGTTTATAAGGTCATCATGTGAAACGGGCGAAGGTAACCCGAAATAAGTGATTTGTTCTTTGAAGCCACGGAATTATACACCCTTGCGCCCTCAAACAGCGAGCAGAAAAGGTCACCGGATGGGAAAAGTACTGGCCTTCTTCCCATGTACAATTTTACCCCTATCTAGATTTTCGACTTTGAGAACGTCTGGGATCTGCTCAAAAACATAACACAGATTGTTTTGTCTTCATTTTTGACTGAATTGCGGACGCTTGATGCTCGATGCAAATCTGCCTGACCTCCCCCAGATTTTCCTTTCTGCCAATGCGTGGATCACCTGAGTACAGAAAAGTTGCGAAAAATAAAAAAGATTAATACAAAAAATGATTGAGTAAAAAGGAAGACAGCGAACTGAAAATAAAAGAAAATAAACGAGAGGAAGCACGAATCAAAGCGGCCAAGAAAAAAAATTGAAAGAATGAGGGAAAAAGAAATTGAAAGAACAGAAGATTTAGAAGAAAATGCGTTTTTAGAATGAAAAGAAAGTGAGGAAATGAACAAAATTAAAAAAAAATTTAAAAAACATACACGAATATACAGAAAAAATTAAAAGCTTCAGAAAATTGACGACAAAGTGGAAATTTAGGTTGATAAGGAGCAAAATAGGGATGGTGTGATGCATACCTATAAGAGGTCCGACCAGGTGGAGTTAAACTTAAAATTTTGGGGGGGTCCAAAAATTTCCAAATTTTGCGGGGGTCGAAAAAACACCAACAAAGTCGAAAAAATTTCGAAAATTTCTCAAAAAAAAAGGCCAAACCGCTTTTCCCCCATTTTTTTACAATTTTCTGAGTTTGGGGGGATGTTGGATATAGGGTTGACCAAGTTGAGGGTGGGGGTTCCGACGTTTGGGTATATGGTTCAACCAAGCTGAGGTTGGGGTCCGACCCAACCCCCCTCCCAATTAAAGGTGTAGTGTGATGTGAAGGAACGATAATACAGAGAGCAAGAAAAAACGAAAGTAAAAAGACAATATACAACGAAATGACTTCAAATCAAACGAAAGCTCGAAAAGTGCGACAGAAACAAAAATGAGACCTGGTTAAGACGAAAAATATTTAAAAAAGAAAACAGGGGGCGACAGTTTAGAAAAATGAGAAAAAGTATATTGATAGGAATGAGATGCTGAGAAAGAAAAAAGAAAAACAACTAAAAAATAACAAAAAATTAACAACTAAAAAAAGAAACAACGAGGAAGCAAAAAGACAAATTTAAGTAAGATAATACAAGAAAAACTTTAACCTTGAGCAAAGAAGGAGAGAAATAACGAACTGGAAGGAACAAAGGTAAAAAAATAAAAAACAGAGGAAGAAAAAAGTTTGGAAACCATCGAATAACAGGAGTTAGAAAAAAGAATGTCATGAAAGGAAAGAACGAAAATAGGGAAAAGAAGTAAATAAAAAATGATAATGAATGAAGTCGACGATAGAAATGAAAGCATAGATTTAACGAGAACCCGATATCTGGGGGGGGGGGTCGGACGACTTTTTTTAGGGTTGAGGGTCAGTGATCCCCAAAATTTCGGAGGGAGAGGTCTTTAAAGGAGAAAAGATCGATTTTTTCACAAAAATGTCAGAATAATAGTTCAAAAAATAGTAATTTTTGTCTAAAAAGACCGTAAAAACGTATTCATGGCGCGAAGCGCCGAGATAGTTGACCTTTTGAACCATTTTTCGTTGAAAAATTAACATTTTTCATTAAAAAATTGACATTCTTCACTATTTTTCCGACCAAAAGTATGAAGGTTCCTACGCCTACCATATGGCTAGCCATAGGATTGGAAAATCCTGGAGGTGGGTCGCCCAATGGCTAGCCATATGGTCGATGATTTCTGGGGGTTCCTATAGCACTTCCCCCCTTTCCCAATTACATGTATGTATGAAAGAAAGCAATGTTGAGGATGACTCATTAGCGAAGGATATGTAAATAAGAAGAAAAAATACAATGTCGGAGAGAAAACTTATCGAAAAAGAAGGAATGTGATGTGTTGAGCAAAACATAAAATAGAAACTGAAGAAGAAAAAAGAAAAATAAAAAGCAAAACAGAAAGAAAGAAAAGAAAATATAAAAAAGAACATAGAAAGAAAAGAAAATAGTTGAAGGGAACGAAAATAAGAAGAAAAGAAAATAATAGAAGGAAACGAAAATAGGAAGAAAAAAAGGAAAAATGTGGCGAAAAAAACGAAGCAGAGTGAATAGAAAATTCAGGAAGAATAAAGCAAGACAATTTTGGAGAAAATGTGAATCAAGAAAAAAGAACAGAAATCCAAATTGGAAGAAATATATTTTTTTAATTTTTTTAAAGAAATATTCAGACAACAGGAGTTCATAAAAACATAAAAACAAACAGCAGGAAAGGAACATAGAATAAAATAGTTTTTAGTTAAAAACAAGGATGAAATATGAAGCGAACAGGAAAAATCGAGTTTATAGTTTGTTCTATTAAATGCTTCTGAATCGGAAACTGATAAAAACAAGTGCTTTTTGAAAATCGTCTCCACAGAGCTCCAAGTGTAAAACTTTACCTAAAAATCGTTGACGGTTATTTGAATTAACTTTTAACCATCTGATGCACGGCGTCATGACGTCAGCACAAATTCGATCAGCGTTTTATGCACTTTAAATATTTAAAAGAGCAATATTTTCTGATATCAGGAATCTGAAATCTACTGATGTGCATAAGTTTATAAATTGACAGAAAAATTTATCACGTTCCCCACGTTTTAGCATAGCAGCGGATCTAGAAACAACACAATCCAGAAAAGCTTTTTAAACGCTTTGGAGTAACTCAATAATGACATAATTATAGTTGATTAGGAAGCTGAATTTCTCGCAAAAAACCTACGGCGAAACAATTGCCGTTTTATTTACATTGAAAAGCGCGGGTAAAGCGCCATGACTACTCATGCGGGAACATACCTGCAAGAGGTCTGACCATTTGTGGTGCAAAGTGAGAAGGTTTTGCAAGACGTCAAATTTACATGACCTATGATTTGGCAGAAAATAGCAAAAATATAGAACGATACCTGCTTTCCGGTTTCATGCTTAGTAAGTATTCCAAGGAAAGTAGTCAACAGCTTTTTAACTTTTCTTCTTGCATCTTGCTGGCATAAAATTCGTACGTATCGTGATCAATTTTTCTTTTCTAGATTCGTTTTCCAGTCGAGACTCGCCAAATTTATTAAAATTGCAACGAAAAGCATGCCAAGAACTCAAGCGTCATTTGAAAGATCGATTTTCCAAGTCATCGATCGAAGATATTGTAGTCGCGAATGGTGAGTCATCGCCGAAAATCGTTGATTCATCATGTTCGTCGAACGAGTCTGGTCAAGAAAAAATGATCGATCGTCTGGCGCAGTTATTACTTTTGTTACCCGGTTTACGATCATTCAATAAGCAATTGTTGGTCGAATTATTTTTTAGCGGCTTGATCGGCAACGTACAAGTGGAAAATGTTATACCATTCATATTGAAAATGGACGTTTTGCAAATTTTCGGTAAAGCGGAGTCGTCGTTGAAAAGTTTTGAACCGGTCGATTGATATTTCAAATTTTCAATTAATATACTTCCCCATGCGTATTGGTGCCAATATGATTCGATTGTAGAGGAAAGTGTAGAAGTGACCGCAAACAGTGAACGTTTCTGACGCCAGGAAGAAGCTACATCAAACCGATTGACTTAGCGGTTCACTTCCAACTTGATTTCTGTATTGATTATCATTTTTTTCGTTTTTTCAATCCATAATTGTTCTACGTCAAATTTTGTAAAAAAATTTTCCTGTGATCTGAGATCATCCAGTTTTCTATTATTGTGTGCCCCGTTGTTTTGATGGCATTTGGTACAATTTTTATTGCTTATCCGTGAAGTGCAGTTTTTGCAAGCTTTGTCAGATACGTGCTTATAAATTTTTTTCATTTTCTCGTTGTGGGATTTCGAATTTTGTCGAGCATAGCAAGGTTCTAACCGTTGAGACTCCTCTGCTTCGACCCCCAGGAGTTTTCAATTTGTATTTTTATTTCGAAGGAGTCAGTGCCTCAGTACTGTAATGAATGTAGAAAATTTCGGTAACCTGACTAAAAGTTGTGCTATTAAGACACGATTTCTGGGAGATTCTACCTTCTGCTCCATTGACCTATGATAAGTTGAAAATTAATATTATGTGAAAAAGAGATTTTTGAGTAGTTTTACATGCTGAGTATTGTGACAGCATTCATTCTGCGCAAAATTCGCATAGCTACAGTAACTTTTTACATTTTTCAGTCTGTACACGTGTTTTGAAATATCACAGTTCAGAAAAGACATGACTCTGAGGCCAAATACTGAGTGCATGCAGAAGACCGTGCTCTATATGCCGGTATGAAGAACACTTTCTAATCTCTTACTTAACACTTTTTATTCCATTTTAAAGTGTCAAAACTGATGCCAAATTAAACCGAAAAAGTCCTTTGGGGCCTGTTTTGGACACCTTCCATAGGATGCCGCAGAATTTTTTTCTTGATTTCTGTAGCCACTAATGTCTGACATATTGTGTTAAAATTTCAGTCCAATTAATGTACCGTTTTGGGAGCTGTAGGTGTCTGCACATTATGAAAGCTAATGCAAAAATGCTGAAAATGCCATCAACGAGATGCAGGAAAAATTCAAAACGTTCAGATTAGACGAGTAAAAATAGAAGATGTGAGTCGAATCACTCGAAAAATTTCATCGATCAATTTACAATGGTTGCGCAACGGGATGCCTCAGAAGAGATGCATCAAAAATTTCTCTTTTCAGTAATTTGACTGGAAAAAAATTTAAGCTGAGAGTTGAATGTTACAAAATAAACGTTTTCTATCTGACTATGACATATGTTATAAGCTGTACGAAAGTGCTCTATAGTTGAAGGCATTCCGTTTCACACCACGTGATGTTGGCCAAACGAAAATAGAGCAAAGGATAGTGGATTGCAGTGCGCTTCCAACAAAGCATAGAGTATCCGAATAACTCTTGCCGTTTTTCTGTTAATGGATTTGAAACAATCGCTCAATTTCTGAAATTTAATGAAAGTTTTCGAACTTTTCGATTTTTCATTTGAAGCGATTCGTAACCCAGATCAATGAAAATTTGCCAGGACTTCAAGTCACATTTTTTCTCATAATATGTTGGGTTAGGGAGCACCCTGTGTTCCCAGAACTTCATTGATTGAACATTTATCCAGATTCAAAAACGCATTTGAATGACAGTGCAGTGTGTGCAAATGTCTACAGCTGCCAAAACGGCATATGATGATGAGATGTTACTTTCGCAACTACTGTAAGGGCCGTATTCACAAAGGCGGACTAAACTAATCCAGGTTAAGGACCAAGCCCGGGCTAACTAATCCGAGTTTTAACCCGGACTAATGTTAGTCCGGACTACCGCTAATCGGTATTCACAAGGTCGGACTAAAGGTGGATTAGTTAGACCGAGCTAAATAAAAATTAGCCCGGACTAAATGCAAATTTTCCCGGGCTGCATGGACGTGCAAATCTAAAAATAGACAAGCAACACAAAAATTTTCCATTGCACAAAATAAATTTCGTATTGATCGTGTCATAATTTTTACTATGGCTTCTGAGAGAAATCGCGAACCCAATTTTAAACTGGAAGAAATTGAATTTTTGGTTGAATGTTGCGCTAAAAAAATCGGAATTTTGGAGAATAAAAAGACCGATGGAAAAACACTTGCTGCGAAAAATTTGACTTGGGCCCAAATTGCGAACGAATTCAAGGAAAATCCTGCAACGCTGAATCGCTCCAAAGATCAACTTTTTAATCGTTGGAAAAGTTTGAAAACGGTAACAATTTCATCAAATTTTTATGAGAAATATTGTTCAATAATTACGCGACGTTTTGTGGTACCCTGAGCATTTTCAATATTATCAATCAACTCATCATTGTTTGGTTCTTCTTCCTCTTCTTCGTCTACTTCGTTTCTAGCCTTCGCAAAATTCAACAGAACTGCACACACTACAGTAATCATCGCACATTTTTCAGGAGTAAAGTTCATTCCCTTCGCCAAGCAGGGTAGATATCTTTTCCAGATACCAAACAGTCTTTCTATACTCATTCGGGTGGAAGAGTGGCAAAAATTGTACTTTTTTTTCAGCAGCGGTTCGTGGTTTGGAAAGCGGGGTCATCAAATATCTAAAATTTCAATATTGAATAAGTAGTAGTAGACATACAATGCAGAATTTGAAGTTGTACCCACTCAAACTTGTTTTTATTTCCCCAAAACAAGATTACCTTTGAAAAGTGACCAATTTTTCCACGTTTTTAATCCGATACAAAACCGTAAAAATGAATAAACTTTTTTCTTGTTCTATTTAGGAGAGTGACGTAAAGATTCGGACTTTCCATGGGGGTAATCTTCTTAATTATCTATGGTGTGTACATCATACCTTTGACATGCGTAGCCACAGTCACCTAAAATATGTAAAGTCCCAGGCAAATTTTCGCAGCGTCCTCGGAGGCGAGATTCGTTGAAGATGCACGAGTCATGCGTGCTACCTTTGTGGCTTGCAACAATATCCCTGATTTGTAGCTTGTCATCACAAACTACTTGCACGTTCAGGGAAAACCACCCCTTTCGGTTTTGGAAAAGTTCCGGGTCTTCTCCTCCAGGATTTAAAATTTTGATGTGGGTGCAATCAATAGCACCAATGACTCCTGGGAATCCAGGTTTCAAGAAAAACTCATGTCTAATTTTTGCAAATTCTTCTTCCTCGGGAAACTTGATGAACTTTGGTGCTAATTCGGCTATTCATCTGAAAACTCTGTGTATGCATCTTGAAACGGTTGGCTGACTGATGCCATGCAAATCACCATCTTCTCTCTGAAAACAGCCTGAACCAGCGTACCCCAAAGCTAACAGCACCTAAAACATGCAAAACTTCAATAGTGTTAAATTAATTAATTTTAGCAAGCAAAAAAGATCCTTGGCGAATACAAGAGATCTAAAAACTCAACAGGTGGTGGTCCACCACCTAAAACACCACCAGATTTGTTTTTGCGCATTGCCGACTTGATTCCTAATTAGTTTGAAAGAATCAATTGTGTGTTTGACAGCGACAACTTAGGCAGTTCTACCGTAGAAAATGATTCTCAGGCAAATGAAGACGAGATGAATGAATAACAATGTGAAAGTCACTTTGTGGGGTAGTTACAGAAATTTTTAACCCTCCTAAACGGTTACTGACCCTCCTCGAAATTTCTCAGCTTTCACAAGTATGCAGGTAAGCAGCACAATCATCCTTAGCTATAGAAAACTATTTTTAGAATCTGAAAACCGAATCGAGTCTCAAAACAGCGTTGCTTTGGTTCAAGAATCAGAAATGAAACAACCAGCTCCAAAAATCCGCAAATTTGAATCTCAGCAATTTTCAAAGAATGACGAAAGTTCTACAAGAATTGAATTGATGAATTTGCAGAAGACCTACATGGAAGAAGAGCACAAAGCTAAAATGGAGCTCTTTAAATTGAAGAAAGAAGCAGCGATCGCAAAAAAAGAGTCAGCTCTTGCGAAGAAGCAGTTCTACAACTCAAAATCATATTACTTGCCTGCCGGATCAGAGATGAATCTAAACCAAGCGCAAGAAAGCCAAGATTCTCAAAACAACAGTTTATTGCTGTTATCATCTACTTCTTCATTCCATTGAAAAATGGTAATTGAAACTGCTACTTTTACGTTGAATAAAATTGATCAGAAAATAATTAATTTTAATATATACCTGCAGATGAGCAGGAATAGCACGGCTTCTTTCGGTCGGTGGCTCGATATTCAGCAGATTTATGAAATCTAATGTTGTAGCTTTACTGAGTTTATATCGATTTTTGAAAGCCATATCGTCGTAAACTTCGAACGGATTACTCCTATCGCAAAAAATTCGTCGATCGATTGGATTTCGATCGACATCATCCAAATTATCCAAAAACTCCAATAAGTCCATTTTTTGCACAAAAATCAATTCAGAAACGTGAAAAATACACAAAACTGCACATAGTCGGCCTTTTAAACCTGCTATGAGCAAGGTTAAAATGGCAGACTAAATCCGTCAAAATTTAGTCTGGACTAAGCTTAACCCGGGTTTGTGAATACCGCCAGTTTTTAGACCGGACTACCTTTAGTCTGGGTATGTGAATACGGACTAAAATTTAGTCTGAGGTTTAACCCGGCATTTAGTCTCGGATTAGCGCTAGTCCGCCTTTGTGAATACGGCCCTAAGAATGTATGAACGAAAGAATAAAAAGATAAAATTCTGCAGCATCATAGGTGAAGGTGCTCGGGAGTGCCTCTAAGCAGGAGTTTTCTTTATTTTTGCTGCTAATTTTTGACTGTTCAAACTTTCTTGCAGAGTGTAAAATGTTTGCTCGTGAAACAATTAATACATCAAACTATAGTATGTTAGTTATTTTACAATTCTACAGTATACGTAATGAATATATCACAAGGGGTAGACAAGGGCCACCTGGCACATAGAAGGATTTCTATGAAATTTTCATAAGTATGCCTTCTTCAGAGCAGTGCAGCTCCAAAAACGGTACAAAAATTTTGATGAAAATTTAACCAACGCAGTAAAAATGGATGAGCTACAATACAAGAAAATAAAATTCTGCGGCCTCCGATTGGATGGTACTCGGGAGTGACTATGAACAAAATTTTTTCTATTTTGACGGCTCATTTTTGACACTTTAAACTTTATGAAAAAGTGTAATATGCAATTATTTGCTGTAAATATTGCATCAGAAAAGAGCTTATTCTCTCCTCTGTAAAATGAATATTCATTCACCAAATAAGATCAATCCGATCTTGAAATATCCCTTAGCTAGCAAGACCACTGAAAAATGCCAAAAAATCATCAATTTTCAAACTTTGGCATACTGTAGCGGCGCGAATTTTCGTTTACAAGCAAAACGAATGGTACCATGGAACTCAGCGCATGAAACTACCCAAAATGTCTGATTTTGAGGTATAATTAATTGTCAACTTATCATAGGGAAAGTAGAATTTCTCAGAAATCCATGTCTTAAATATTTCCTGCGTTTGCTTCATGGGGCAGTAAAGTGAAGATGCATGGCGTGTGCCAAATACAGCAATTTTCATAAGAGTGAATTTCAATACAATAAAAATATATATGCATTAAAGTAAACACACATCATTTTTATAATGGCATTAAATATGCAAATCAGGTATATTAAAATCATTTTTGCTTGTTGAAATAGTCTAGTTTTAGTTGCATTGGGCCATCTGAGTTTCGCATGCTTCTGTGCTGCAACTGTGGTAGGTATGCACCCAAAATCACAAAGAAATATGTCAGAAAAACGTTTGAAAGAAAACAAAAAATCATCCTAGGAATTCCCGATTGAAATTTTTCTGTATGGAGCTTAACTGAAAAAAATAAATTGATGAAATAAATAAAACAAAATGAATAAAATAATTTAGCAGTAAAGCCAGAACAAAAAAGCGAATAATTAAGAAACAAATAGTAAAGTAATGCAATAAAATGTGGCTAAAAGTAGAACAAAAGTACACAATCTGAAAAAATTAAACAAAACGAACAAAAAATTGCTCAAAGTCAAAAGAATATAAAATGGAATAAGTCAATAAAAGAAAGAAGAAACAAAATAAAATCTGTAATGTGGTGAAAACACATCCTAAAGAGCCATTATGTCATAAATCTGAGTGCCAAAATATGCGACAGCCAGCATCCACCAGATCGAAGTGCAGTACAAAATAGGCTATACGCCAAAACATCTACGCCGCCCAATCTTCATTTTTCCTCTGAAGACTCTTTTTTGTTTAACCCTTGACGAACCGTAATAGTTGAAAAAGTATGACCTCAGCGCAGCGTATCTTTTAATCATATGGACATTGGGGCTGACAATGCCTGAATTTTTTAATCGTTAAAAAAGGACTATGTTATAACATATCCTAGGTTATAACATATCTCATGTTAAAACATATCCTGTGTTATAACGTATCTCATGGTTTAACATATCCCATGTTATAGCACACCCTATATTATATATATTTTTTATATTTTTATGTTTTTATACCTTATAACATAGACCTATGTTTTAACATATGGCTTCTATGCTATAACATGTGGCTTCAATATAGAGAATTTGTTGAAAAAAAGTTTTGTGTTATAACATGAGCGGGCTATGTTTTAACATGAGTAGTAACCCCGGACCGTATAGGTCATATGGTTAAGCAAATCCCTATCTTTTGTGTATACCTATAATTTGGCATTTTTGGCCGATTTATAGGTTGTATGGTAAGCATATACCGTCCATTTTTTTGTCGATTTATAGTTCCTATGGTTAAGCATGCAGGTTCAAGAGTTACCATAATAGTAGAATTACACTAATATTGGGATTATGGTAATAGTAGAGTTAGCATAATAGTCGTGTTACTGTAGGTGAAAAAGGAAAATTGATGTTGAACAAAAAATGGAAAATGAAAACTAAAGTGAACAAAAAATGGAAAATGAAAACTAAAGTGAACAAAAAATGGAAAAGAAACAAAAAGAAAGCATCTATGAAAAACAACTTCCTCCATGGGCAGAGGAAGTCTCTCAAAAATTTGCACCCCCAGACCCCCTTTGACAAAGGGGCGCTACCTGCAGGTGTAAATATGGTCGGAGGTCCCATTCCTGAACAATCATTCCAGTCAGAAATTGTCAGATTGATCAGATTGGTCATGGTCTGTTCTATAAGCAAAATCTCCAAATAGTCTATATGCCATGAAACATTATTCCTACAGGTGCATACGTACCTGTGGAAAAATGACCAAAGAGGTCTGTTATAGAAAAATGACCAGAATGAGCCAAGTATAGAAAAATGTGTAGAAAATTTGGAGATCTTGGAGAGTTCAAAAAATCTATACGTAACAAAAGAAAAACTTTTAAATCAATGTACCAATTTTGTTTCATTGTGAAATAATTATTTAGTCCAACTAAAAAAATAAAAAAAGAAAAATGAAGTGAACAAAAATGGAAAAGAAATAAAAACAAAAAGAATAAAAATGACTCCCTCCACCCACAGAGGAAGTCTTCCAAAAAAAGCACCCTTGGGCTCCAAAATGAGAGGTGCGCCATCTGCAGGTATACAGAGTAGCTAATCCGAAGCCCTGCATTTTTGAATGATCATCCAAATTGGAATGGTCATATATGTCAGTAATGCTCAGTTCTACAAGTAGAAGCTCTAAAAGTCTATATATGTGATGAAACATCATTCCTACGGGTTCGTACCTATAAGGTCATGGAAAAATGACCAAAAAGGTCTTTTATGGAAAAATTGACCGGAAAGAGCCTGGTATAGAAAAACATGTAGAAAATTAAAGACAGTTTAGAGGTAAAAATGGAACTGTCCTTGGTGTAGAAACTGTAATTGATCCTACAAAAATAGATGAGGGAAAGACAGAAAGAGAACACAGCAAGCATATACACAAAGAAAACTGTGCCAGAGGTTAAAGGTCTACTAAAACATTGATGCTAGACATACACACAAGATAGGATGTGTATAGAAACTGATACATCTTATAATACATACTGATTTATACAGGTAAATGTCTGATTTTGTATACCAGCTGTTTTCCAAAACAAACATAAAGAGATTAGACCGCTCAAGCCCATTTGGATCATAAAATCAGCTATAAATGCTAGAAAAGGTCAAAGGTTCTATAAAAAGCTGGTAGCAAGAGACGCTTAACCTAGAAGCTTCAAAGAAAAAGGGGAGAAAAACTGAAAAGATTCAACCAAAAAGGCAGAATAAACCAGAAAAGCTTTAATGAGGAAAAAGAGGTATAAATAGGAAAAATAGACGAAGAAAAATCATTTTTGATTCTTGCTTGACCACTTTTTCCCACGACAATGATGAAATGGAAATGATCTTCATCGCATTCATCACTGCCTTGAGGGCCGCTTACGAGGCGTATGCTAGGTTGATATTAGAGACAAATTTTAAATTTAAATTAATAGAGATATAATTTGAACATTGAAAAATATTATTATTAATTTAGCACCATTTTTGATGACAATTGATGTCGACACCCTGGACAACGGACTATTCTATGTGGAGTCTTTTTTAAGAATGAGGAATGTCCTTTTAGATGTTTAACTTTATGTTGTTTTTGATGTTGATGATGATGATGACCATTATTTAACTTTTTATTGCTCTTTATATGTACCATAGAATTTATGTGTTTAGGCTTCCCAGGACCTTTTCCTTTCTGAATGTGATCACCCGTCTCATGTAATAAGTTGCTTGCTGCGCTTTGTCCATGCTCAGAAGCACTTTCTCTAAAAGAATGTCCTTCTACTACATCACCTGCAATTTTAGAACCTGGAGCAAGTGCATGCTTTCCTGCATATTTTAACAAAGGCATAGCTAGATGCCACAAACTCTGGAGAAAATTACCCAATCCTGCTCCCTGGTGTCTATAATAAAATGGGTATGCTGCTCTAAAACTCTCTAAGGTGCCACCTAGCTGGAATTGATTACCTTGAATGCTATGTTGATAAATATTGACCCAGTAATCAACAGTTTCAGGAACATATACTGTGTGATATCTTGCTTCATAAATCAAAATGAATGAGTGAATAAATGAATAAATTAAGAAATTTTGCGAAAATTCAATGTGACAACAACATGTCCAAATGCAAATGAATGAATAAATTCTAGTAAAAAGTTGATACTTTTATTATAGGAATGAAGGAGTACGTCACCGGAAATGTAATTTAACTATAACATTCCCAAATTGGAATGGTATAAATTTATTCATACTGTTTTTTAAATTAATTTCAAGTACGATAATTTCTTTTAACTGAATGGGTATATAGTGAAGTATTTAGTATAATCGACTTACAATATCTTTGCATTTTCCCTGCACATTTACTATATGTAAAAGTGGTGCCAAAGTATTTCCAACAAATTGATTTTCAATAATATTACAGTAAACATAAAAACTCTGTCAATCGTTTAAATTTGGTGGTTGAATCCCTAACATATATAAATGTTCATTCACTGGATCAGCAAGAAAAACAAATTTGGATAGTGGAATATACATGTTAGAATTTTGTGGCTTCTCTCCAACAGTATATAGGTTAATATTGACACTTCTATTTAGAAAATCTTCAGCAGTTGCATCAGAAGCAGTGTTAGTAGTGCTAAAACTTAGAATCTCCATCGAACAGTTGCTTAGATCAATTCTATACAAACTTGTGCCACTTTTTATTTTCAAATTAACCAATCCTCGACCATGTTCATCATATGAAAACATGATTTCAATGTCAGTTCCTGCAATTGCTGCTCCAATTTTTACATTCAATTTGTCAATTAACTCAGATACCTTCAAGTTATGTTTTTCAAAAACTATAACTTTAATTTCTTCAAAAGGTTCAACTTTATTTTCAACACCATCCATAATTAATGTTATTACATTATCTACACCATAGTTGGAAATTGTAGCCCAGCTATAAGGGTATATTATTTCACTTAACCCTACTTCCCAATTACAATCTAGCTTCAGACGGTAGGGTAGATGGGCTGAAAAATCTGGGGGTATGTTTCCATATTCCCTATTACTAAAAGTTTTTCTTTTGTTACGTAAAGATTTTTTGAACTCTCCTAGATCTTCAAATTTTCTACACGTTTTTCTATACTTGGCTGATTCTGGTCATTTTTCTATAACAGAGCTTTTTGGTCATTTTTCCACAGGTAATCGACTTTATACATATGCACTGGTAGGAATGTTTCATCATTTATAGACTTTTTGAGATTTTACTTATAGATCAGACCATTACTGACCAATCTGACAATCTGACTGGAACAATCATTCAGGAATGGGACCTTCGACCATATTTATGCCTGCAGGTGGCGCCCTTTTATTAAATAGGGTCCAGGGCGCAAATTTTTGAGAGACTTCCTCTACATATGGAGGAAGTCGTTTTCATACATGCTTTCTTTTTGTTTCTTTTCCATGTTCTGTTCACTTTAGTTTTTGTTTTCCATTTTTTCTTCAACATCAATTTTCCTTTTTCACAGTAACACGACTATTATCTTAACTCTACTATTACCATAATCCAAATAGTACCGTAATTCTACTATTACGGTAACTCTTGAACCTGCATGCTTACCATACGACCTATAGATCGGCCAAAAAAGCCGAATTATAGGTCGTACACAAAAGATAGGGATATGCTTAACCATACGACCTATACGGTCCGGGGTTACTACTAACATGGGCCCACATTATAGCGGGCTATGTTATAGTATAAGGCTGTGTTATAACACATGGCGTTATACTGTAGGTATATTTAATGTACAGCATGTTTATACATTGTTCTGTATGGCATTAAGGTCGTTTTTTGGTTTAAAGTGTATATCTTTCAACAGGCGGATTTTGAGTGTTGTGACAAACAGACAGACAGACGGTCACTTCAATTTTAGTATTATAGACTGTACTTCTTTGCACTCGATCCACAAAGTTTCCTGCTTCAAAATAAAGCACAGGTTGTGTTTATTCTACTGTCGACATGGCGCTGAATCTTCGCTGACTTTTCTGGGTTTTCGGATTTTTTGATTTCTTACTCCCTGGCTCGATACGGCCAAGATTTTCTGCAATACAGTCAGAAGACGCATATTTCACATAAAAATGATTTTTATCGCGTCAGATTATCTATGATAACGTTATTTCGAGAATTTTCTATCTTTTTGAATTTTGTGAAAATTTTTGGCATTTCGATGCATTGTTGAACTGACGAATAACGGAAATTCGATAGGGACAATATTTTGTGCGTCCTTATCGAATTTGTATGTGTAATTTTACATTTTTATAGTTTGAATGGATAATACAACGACTTTGATGCAGTTTTCACGACGAAAATGAGGAAAAAGGGATTATTGGGTCGATTTTACCATACAGTACGTTAGAGATAATCTCTTGAGAAAGTTTCCCACTTTTCAATTCTTTGTTGTGCATACTCACAAGTTCTGTCGAGTAAATTATGAATATTATGAACGCATTCAATGACCATCTGCCTACGCTGACCAAGTGAAACCTAACGGAATTTTTGTAGTAAAGGACGAAAAAGTGCTTTCTCTTAGTTCCTTATCGTATTGTATTCGAAATGGAACTTGGGATCGGGGTAAAATGGAAGATAATACGACTTACTTGCTTACAAGTTATTATTTAGGTTCATAAGAGAAGGTGCGAAGTCAAGGCGCAGCAAAGTAATGTCGAAAAGCAATAGTCCCCACATTTCGAACCTTACGATCGCATTCTTCATCACATTTTAGATAAATTATGTTCAAGTTGAAAAACAAAAGCTTAGCAAACCTAAAATTCAAAAGAAAATATCAGTATTCACCATCGTCTTTGGGCGAAAAATTTGATAGACCTGTCTGCGCGACGAAAACTGAGAAAAAGTAAAATCGGAGGAGGCTTCCGGAAATTCGATACTCATCGAACGGGGCTTATGGCGAGCGGGTCATTCCTATCAGTTCAAGGCCACCGAATCTAAGTCAACGCAGCCGTAGTTATGTAATGAGAATGAAGGAAAAATTTCTGACTATGTTGGATTTGGGTTTAGCTGATAAGGCCTGATCATTTTAGTTTTTTGGCAGTATTGGTTTGGGATTGTGAGTTTGGTATTTATCTGGTTTGTCCGGTGTTTGTTTTTGCCGGCTGATTCTGATTTCTGCTGACTTTTGGAAGACATTAAAAAGAAAACATAATAAACGACTAAATATATAAAACAATCGGTTCTGCCTGATGCTGGGTCGGTTCATCTTGGCGACATCAGACTGCGGCAGTAGTTTAGCAGTTTATGCCCTCGTCCGCACTGCAGGAAGGGCGGTAATGCGCCGGGTACGGCCTGCAGTTATTATTGAAGATGAGCTGATATGAGTTAATCCAGTCTAAATAAAAATATTTCGTTACTTGTTTTGCCTAGTCTGGTTCTCTCTTTTCGGTTCGTTACTTTTCTCTCCTTATCGTTTCTTTTCTTTTGTACTTTATTTTCATCTTTCTTTCAGTCGATGAATATCTTTCTTCCAACATGGATATGGTTATGTTTGATAGAAGAGTCGTTACCGGGACGTTTCGTTAATTTAAAATTCCAAATTCCACAAATTTACAACATGAATATCACTTTTTCTCTATATATTTCGCCGTGCTTTATACTGTGCGGGTAAACATAGTAGGCCAAGAACTGGCTTTTTCACAATAAGCGGACTACAGCAATATTCTGTGGTATATTCACGACGATATTTGTGGTCAAGTAAGACAACAAATTATAAGACCTCTGATGGCATTATAGCTACATAATTTTCACGAAATATAGCATCTTCATTTCCTCTTATAGGCAACTTGATGCTTATGAAGCTTATCAGAATCAACATGAAATATACAATACATTTAAACATTCTATCTTCGCTGTTCATTGTGAGTTTATGGGAAAAGGAATGTCAATCATTAAATCATACTTTCCATTTTCAGATAAATCGTAAATTGACGTCACGTGAGTGCAGTTTGAGAAAGTTTCCGATATCTGAAGATTTTCTGTTTTCCAGCAGTTCCTATCGGGCTCAGTGGCAAGGAGAAAGTTGAAGAACTGATGCAGCCTGTATGCAACGAAGGCTTGCAGACACGTGAGTTCTAAAGTGAAAATTGACACAAATTAGTATTGACTTCACGGAGTGGTGAACAAAAAAAATTTACTGTACAGTAGTTGCTGATTGGGTGGCCTCACAAATTTTCACTTCCATGTGATTTTAACATGGTAAAACGGCAGAAATAGTGCTTGCTTTTTCCGGTTTTTTCATTTTACAAGCATTTCAAGGAGAAAACCGATTATAAATTTATCAATCATGTCAGTGTCAAATAGAGCTGAAGTGTTCTCTGGGTGGAAGTATAACTCAGCAAGTCTTTCATTGGCTTTTTGTTTTTGAACACGACGGATGCAATAGAAAAAACGACAAATAAATTAACTCTGTGTTAGAAATCGTTCATACGACGCTCACTGTAAAATGTTTGCACTCGAAAATTGTTATTACCTGGGGCCGGTTTCTCGAAGCTGACGAAAATTTCCTCAGCGAAGTAAGTTCGTCAGCGAAATTTTCGAATTCGTTGACGAGGTTTCTGGAACCTCATTTTTTGGATTTCCCAAAGCTTCCGAACCATTTTTAAGCCGTTGACGAAATCTCGTCAATGATTTCGGCAACGAACTTTGGTTCGTTGACTTGCGAAAAGATGTAAAATGTGAACATGAAACAAGAGAACTAATGAATGTTAAGCCATAACGTTACTTCATGCCTCTCGTGAATAGACATAAAAATTCTGAAAATGCGTAAATTCCCCACTTATGGGTAATATAGGTATGCGAATTCTATTTTTTATGCAAGACGAGAATAATCCTAATATTGAGCATACGAAACCTAATCTAATGTCTCACTTTTGAAATTAGAGATCGCAATTATCAGAAAATGCAATTATAATATGGCTCATACTCCAAGTCGTGCGACCCCTAGAAGTGCATAAATTTTCCTATTTTTTTCAGCAGGTAGAAGACGTCGTATACCATAGTCTGTTTTTTATAAAATGCTTCCCAATAGAAAAGTGACACAAATAAGTCCTGTCGTCAAAACCGTTTACGTAAGAGCTCTTTCTCTAAAATTTTTTATCCGAAAAATTGCAGGTTAGATCAGTGTGCTCACAAGTTTCCAGTCCTATACGATATAGTATTGTTCATCAGCAAATCGTGCAAATCTGAAATACTACTTGCTTTTCACTTTGATTATTTAGAAGCATTTCAAGAAAAACAGACTATAGTCACTGTATAAGGAAATTTTATGCGCTTCTGAGCTTAAGCAGTAGATAGGGGAATTTTTGTGATAAAAATGGCAATTTTCGCTCTCAAAATTTGATGCTTCAAGCACTGCTGTATTCTTACGCACTTTACACTAATTAATGGCACAGAAAAATTTTTCTCATTTATTTGCCTCATATTGAGTAAATTTACAGAACACAGTGTCTGACATGCCTAACTTGCATAAGTTGAAAGGAATCTATGTCAAAAATCGGAAAAATCGAAAATTTTCAACTTCTGTCTTACTGTAGCTAAGCGACTTTTGACTTTCAGACAAAATAAATATTATTTCGTTCTTAACGCATCGAGTTACACTAAATGTGTGATTTTCAAATTGGATTTATTTTTTACTTATCACAATTAAGGTTAATTCTTCCCGAAATTTTCAGAAAAAAAAACAGTTAACGAGCATTTCAAAAATGATACTGCTTGCAAAAAATACAAGACAGTCTTTTTTGATGCATGTCATCGTGCTGTAAAATGGCTGTAAATTGAAAACTGACAAGAATCTTTAGTACCGTCGCCAAAATACTTTACGTAAAGTTCCACCACTGAACTTTTTACTAAACTGACGCCCAAAAGTTCCACTTAACATATGACATAGCCCCGAAAATCATAACCCAGAAATTGTTCAACCCTGACCCAATTAGCGACTTTTCAAAGAGACCAGAAATTTTTAATTGCCAACTTCAACAAATTGGTGTCGATCGATAAGTTTCATTGGAAACATTCGTGCTTCAGAATGACGTACATTCATTTTTGGCGTATTTATTGGTGGTTACGGGTTTGGTCATAGTTTTGTTAAATTCACTAGATTTTTCTTGATACTGATTTGAGATCTTGTTTTTCATACGCGGTGTTAATCGACGGCCCGTCAAATCAAAACAAAAATGTTAAATCTGAATGAAACAGCTCAACTAAATGTTCTGTGTCTGTCTTAGTCGGGAAATTCATCAGCGATTTAACAGCTTCAACCAATGTCAGCGAATATTTCGATTCACATAAATTTCTATTGGATTCGATTTCCGAAAAATATCACATTTTCAATGGAACGAAAAATATTACGCAAGAAAACTTTGCCGATTTCGTCCACAACGCTGAGAATGTTTGTCACAATGTCTTCCATGTTCTTTTGCAATTGCCTCCCTTACAGAGTTTCGGGAACGCCATGTTGACATTGAAAGATAGTCTTGGATAATGTGAAACATGTTTCATAACTTATTGTTAGTTTATAAGTTATTGAAGGAATTCAATATCTGTGAAAATCAAGATGTGGCCAAGCGTAAACGGAATCACAATCTATTTTTTTTTTGTGAAATGCTTCCAAATAGAAAAGTGATACAAATCCGTACTGTCCTCAAAATCGTTTACATAGACCTCTTACTGTAAAATTTTTCATTCAAAAAATTGCGAAAGATTAGGACAGTATACTCACAAATTTCCAGTCCTATGTGATGTGTTGTTTGTCAGAAAACCGTGAAAATCTGAAATACTACTTACTTTCCACTTTCATTATTTAGAAGCATTTCAAGAAAAACAGACTATATGTACACTCGAAAAATGCATGCTCCTTATGTTTTTCATGCTGAACTCGATTTTCCTAATCAGTTTTCATAAAGGAAATTTTCGTGTAAAGTACCATGTTTTCCATAACGCCCCGAAAATTGGCTTGATCTCCACTTAATTTTTGGAGTGAAGCTAGCAAACATAGTGTCCCTAACAATAACGAGTCTCGCAGTTGTACCATGAAAAGACTAACTCCCCGTTTAGAATACACCAGATTTTCAGTCGAGTTCTCACCATGACTAGTACTTCACTATTTCGGATCACGTGCTTGTCAACACTTTATCAACTCATAGTATGCTAAAATGAAGAGAATAAAATACCCACTTAGGAAAACAAGGATAAATGCGATTTCGTCTTTTGAAAAAAATCTGTTCGTTTTTTCCGAATTCCATATTGCGTTCGAACAATACTATGATAAATAAATTATAAAATACTACATAAAATAAAAACAATAGAATAAAAAATGCGACGACACATAACCGAAACGAAATTAATAAAGTAAATCAAACAATTACAAAAGAAAAAATACAGTAAAGCGAAGAAAACATAACAATAGTACAAACAGAACAGAAGGAAACAAGGGCACGAAAAATGAATTGAAGAGACCGGCAACCGTTCTAAGGATTTGATAGTATGTTACTTGTTACTTGGTCATGACAAATTCGATACCAATTCATTATGAATGCTGAAAAAATAAAGGCACAATTGGAAAATGTATATGGAATAACCGTACTGTTTCGGTGGCCTATACGCGTTAGCTGATGTCTGACTTATCACGTAGCCGCTCAAGCAGAGGATTCGCTTGTTTCGCGACCTTTGTTTCACGAATAACGTAACAATTATACTAACACTTTTTTCTAATGGTTTATGAATGATAAATAAAGTTCACAAAATAAGAACATCATAGTATAATAACGCAGGGAGAGTTATTTCTTGTGTAAAAATGCTTTCGAAAAAAATTACGCAGACAAACATTATATAAGCAACAAAATGTCACCCAACACGTCTCAAATTCGATTTAGAAAAGTGCCGGAATTTAGACGTACAAGAAAGAGGAAAATACTGAAAACATTGAAGTTATGAAAACAATATACGGGATGGCATGTTTTCCTAACACCCTACAACACAGAACATCATTGGGGCTTCAATTCGGCGCCAATTTTATAATTCAAAATTTTATTCCACTCGAATTTGGCTCTAGTGACGGGCAATTGGCGTCTCAATGCTTTGAATGTCGTTTCGCTCATTGTAGCGTAATTTTCGCTGACGGCCGTCTGAAAAAATTTAAGAAAATTCAACGTTTTGGCAAACAGGAACTGTAATTTGATGAAAAAGCGACGCAAATTTGACCGTGGATGCACGACTTCAAAAAAAGTAAATAAAAAAATTGACATTTTGCGAGTATTTATCAGGAGGTTGTACGTTACGTTGTTCGGCTCCGAAGTGCGCGCATTATTGTAATCTAGATTTATCAGCGCCCGAGAACCACTTTTTGCGAAAATGATATCTCTTCCGTCCAGATTGCGCCCACTGGATAGAACGGTAAGCTTTTCCGAATTAAGTTCTTGAACGAGAAATTTAGATTCTGGATTAACTACGATTTATGAGTCGAGTAAAAATCCATAAGCCTATAATCTAAAAAATTAGGGGTCTAAAATTCGGCTACAATACCTTTTGGCCAAATTCAATCAGTTAGTTGGAGAATTTAGTACATTGTTATTATTTTAGAGTCCTATTCTACAGCTTAGAGCGACACAAAACTACGAAATGTTTTTTTCAACTTTGACGTTTGTGTTTTTTCTATGCGATAACATGTTGAAAAGAGAAAAAAATTTTGTTCTCAGTTAATCAACGTATGCACGCCATTTTGTAGACGCTGACCTGCTGATTTCAGAAAAAAACTTCTGCTGGTCCAACTTGTTTTGTAAACGAAAGATAATATCAATTTGAACACTGGTCATGGTGACCTCGTACACCAGAGGACAAGGAGAGGTAAAAAGTCTATACAATGCTGAACTAGTCAGTATAGTAATTTGACCACTGAAAAATGTGAAATTTTCGCTGGAAATAACACCAGGATTGGTGCATTAAAAGCTTGATCAGATAGATTAGCATGTAGTGTGTGAAAACTATAAACTAAACATGGCTGAAAACATGAACAACATGTAATACATGAAGCCCTTTATGAAAGGTAAACATTACGCATGTTGACTCAAAAATTGCTCTATTTATTTTTCAGCTTTCTTTTATACTCTTTTCAATACCACATACATCAATTTCTTTCATCATATTCCTTCTGTTTTTCTTTTTCCTTTTTTCTAACCATCGTTCATTTCTTGAAAATGCATTGATGAAAATTCTTGAGAGCTCTAAGAATTTTCTGTATTTTTGTCGGCCTTTACACATTTAACATTCTCCTCTCATTCTTTAAATGTATACGTGTATCCAGGCCCGTACCCAGGAATTTTTTTCAGGAGGGGGAATTTCAAAATTTTTTAATATGAATCAAACTCGACCTGGCGAAGTCGCGTAGCTACCGAATATCGCGCTGAGAGGTTCAAAATGGAAAATGGCGTGCCTAAGACCCTTGCGGTGTGGTCTGGATCGAAGCTACAGAATATATCTACTTTAAACTACAGCTCCATTATAGAAGAGACTAAAATTTTTTGTTCGATTTCATTTAAGGGGGAGAATTACCCCCTTTCCCACTAGTTACGGAGCAATTTGTATCATTCGGTTTTCGAGATTTAAAAAAGTTTTCCTATCGTTAGACATCTTGACTTCGTTAGTCGACTCTACACTTTATTTTGATTTGTTATATTAGTCGCTAGATCTTTTCTCGTTATTCAATGTTGACTCACCGTTTTTCTGAATCCATTTTGTTGTGAAGGTTTATTCCGTTTATAGTTTCTTGAATAATTATTTTCGGTGATTCGATTCGTCTTCTACAAAAACCATGTTTGTTTTTCTCGACTTTTTGAATCATTTTTTGTCATACTAATGCTGAATTTTTCGTTCATTTTTGAGTTTAGATTTTCCATTCGCTTCGTTTCTCATAGTTCTGCGGCTAAAGCTAGATTATACCTTGAAAGAAAATTTTGTCAACAATTATAGGAGTTGAAAAAATTTAGAAAATTAGTAATATTGAATTCGAGAAACCATTTTTCGATTTAAAGTTCGCATGCCGCAAACTTTGCTCAGATGAAAAAAGAAACTTACGTGATAAATAGATTCTTCATCAGATATAACTTTCACTATTTCCTTAGCTAAAGCCGTTTCGCCCTAAAATATCAAAAAATTAAAATTTTCTGTCAAAAAAATCGAAAAAATGAAATTTTACTGTAGCGAAGCCAATTTTCTTTTCAATTTCTTTAGAACTGACCAATTGTACGTTGCCTTCTTCGTAATAGTGCACTTGAACTCTAATCACACCCTTCAATTCTACTCGATTGGCGTTCGGACTTACGGTTACGGTCCATTGCGATCGCCAACGGCCGTTACTATAGAAAAAAATTGTGGAATAAGAAACGTCGAATCGCACAGTTTTTTGTGCTCTCAAAAATGAGAAAAGTTATTAATGACGAAAAGGTGCGAAAAACATGCTTCTTCCTACTGTAGCGATTCCTTTCCTAAAAGAAGTGTAAAATGACGTGGCAAAAAAGTCGTGAAAACCAGAGCACCCCATGAGAGGGGGGGGTATGGGGGGGGGGGGTATTACCCCCTCTTAGATTTGGAAATTCATTTACTACCCCCATAAAAACAGCTCACTATAGCAAAAAATTTTGGTAGACTTCATCCTCTCCCCAGTAGGTTATACTGATTCGAGAAAAATTGCAGAATGTGTGATTCTGAGGAATTACTCACTGCTCTTTTTGACACATTTACTGAGCAAATGATAATGGGAAAGTATGCAACTTCTGTGCCATATAGCGATTTTTAGGAAAGGATATCAGCACATTAATATATACTACTTGTAGGAAATCATTGTAAATATAATTGGGAGATGAAATAATGCGTTATGTATATGAGATTAATAAAAAATCGTCCCTTGGGAAGAAAAAACATTATGTTCTTAAAATTCTGCCTCTTCATGTTCTCCTTTCCTTTTCCCCGCTTCTGCGTTGGGTCTTCTGTGCGCATATGGTTACCCAAGCTGTGGCATACTTTCCTGCTATGAGTTGAGACATGTGAGGTCTGTTGACGTGGATCAGGAGTGGTACTTGGTTTCAAACTCGTAGTTCATAGTGTAATGGGATTAATAATACTAAAGCCACATTCAGCATCAGGACTTTCAATTGGAAGCACTGTTCCAAGCCTAATCAGTGATGGGATAAGCCCATACTGTTCCAAACGTTTGTGCCCGATTCTTGAAATGTGCAGGAATCAGTTGGCACAACAGTCTTCAAAGTGTGACTATTCTGTACGTATAATTAGTGCATTAAAGTTGCATGATTGGGAGCTGGAAAATGGAGTTGAAATAGTAAATGTTTTTTGACTGTAAAAAGCATAAAGTAGGGGCATTAATCACTTTTGTAAGTTCGAGAAATTACAACCCCCCTCCTTAGCAAAAAGCTGAGAGCAAAAAAAAGGTCACTGCATATTTCAAGTACTACCCTTAAAATTTAAGATTTTACCCCTACCTAAATTTTCGACCTTGGGGACCTCTGGTGAAAACGCAACAAAAAAACAATTATTTTCAAAGAAAGAATTGTTTAAATCAAACGATCAAAATCCGTGAATGGACAAAAGGAACCAGAAGGATAAAGCAATGTTTTTCCACCGAATAGTGGATTGAACAAGCATAAAGTTCTTTATTTTCGTTTCAACGTGTTTCATTAAGATTTTTTATTTTACCGATTTCCATACATTTATTGCGATCTGTCAACAAAATATAGTATATCGAAGTCACGTAATCACCAATGCAAATTTCACTCATTGAACAAAATTTTTTGGAAACCGAATTTGAAATTAATTTCGAAACTATTCCTTTTACAGTCAGAATTCAAAGATATTTTTCCAGAAATCTTATAATTCTCAGGATTTAGTGCATCAGCATCTAAAACAGATTTAATTGTTAACGGAGAAAATTTGCATCGATTATAAAAACAAAAAATATATGTGTATTTAAAGGCCGCATTTGAAAACAAATTTTTTCATATTTCTACTTGTATATGATATTTTGATCTCTGTGATCAAGGACTCCAATATCTATATGCCTAATTAAAAATCCATCCGAATAACCCGAAAAATCGACAATAGCTGAAATTCCAAATTTTTGTTAGAAATCCGTTCTTGATTTCAAAATTTTCAAAAAAAACATAAATTTCAATCAAAAATTTGAATTTTAACTTACTGAAAATTTTTCGGTTGAAATTGATGCGCTTCTAGACAACAGGCCAAAACGATATCGCTGGCGTTAGGCGTAGCAACCGGGAAAACGGCTACTGTCCCCGATTTATAATGATTTTGGGCGTACAAATCGAAAGCCGATTGTACGGCCGACCGTAGAGGTTCAGCTTTTTGGGCATCGGAATTTGGCGAAAAAGCTTGAATTTCCGACGTTTCCTTGCGTAAATTGTCAAATTTAAACGATTTTTGCGAACGCGGATCAAAAAATCGACCTTGGCTCAGATCGTTGAACGGAGTTATTAGAGTCTAATGAAGAAAATTTGGGAGTTAAAGTGGGAATCATATCTTACTAAAACAGAAAATGTGAAGGGACAGAAAGAGAAAGAAAAAAAGAAAGAAAGGAAGAAAGAAAGAAAGAAAGAAAGAAAGAAAGAAAGAAAGAAACAAACCAAAATAAATAAATTTTAGTGGTATAAAAGTTCAGATTCTTCTACAATTTATCGAAAACATCTCCAAATGAAACTTTCGCTGAAGAACACGGAATCTCTATGTGGATGTATACATTCACATAATTGGGGTAAACTCTCAAACACCCCCTAAACATTTTCCAAGACTGTTTTTTTTTTATTTTTGTGCATATTTTGTAAGAAAAACTCGCTGAACTTACTTTTGTTTTTTTGCTTTTCAACCTCCCTACCCCTCAGGATGATAAAGTGCAAGGACCCTCCCCCTGGAAAATTCTTGCCGTGCATGTTTGCGTGGATAGAATAGGAGAGCTAGTCTCGAATTTTCCATACCCCTGAGTGTCGAAAAAGAGAGCTTTCATTCCACTTTTCCACTTCGAAGAAATTAAAAATCCATACCGGTTTATCGATTCCTTCAATTTTAGCAGGCGTAAATTGATCCTTGTGGTACTGCGCGAAAGCTTTGGCGCAACCCTCTTTCAACAAACTATCGTCTTTGAATAACAATCTCACATCTAAAAAATTAATAAATCGGTCGATGCGGAATAAATCAAATAATTAATTATACCATTGAAAACTTCATGAAATTCACCAGGCGGAGCGTGTAAGATAAAGTTAGAGGCGATGGCGACCTAAACGACGATGAAACATATGCAAAATTTATGATAGAAATTTTTAAACGAAACCTTTTCGCTATCGGCGACTCCGGTTTCTTCTTGATCAACGGCCATAAGTTCTCGAATTGAAATGGTACTTTAATGTCTAAATGGGACTAGATTAGCCTTGAAATCGAAAAAACAAAAATAAATTTAAGCATTTGAAGATCTTATCCTGCAATAAATAATTTACAATTAGATCGCCTACTAGAGTATATATGTTTAATACATCGATAAACAAATATTTTTGTTTATCGTGTAAGCAGAACTGTTTTACATCTAAATCGGAATTTTGGGGAAAAAACTGGAAAGCCTTTCTTATATATCGTCCATTGATTTTTTGAGCATGCTGAAATTTTTTTTCAGACATTTTCTGAACCTATCATAAATTTTTAATCGAGAAGCGAAGTTTTGGGTGTTTCTGCTGAGAAAGCTTTATAGCAACCAAATCTCAACATTTTCACCTGCTATACACCGGATTAATAATTATAACATGACTTGCATCTTTTCCACATAATTCGCATCTTTTCGGTTACAGTTCCACCCGTTAAATTCAATTGCTTGTCTCATTGTGACATTATTCAACATAAATATTGTGCTCGACCAGGCTTTTTTTAGTCAGTTTAGGGGCCTGGGCCCCTAGAAATTTGGGAATGGCTTCTTAAATTTTAGGCCTAGAAGCCATTTTGGCTCCTAAAACTTTGACTTATTCATTTATATAATAGTGAATTGTAGTTATTTTCATTCAATTGTAGATTTAAAGAAAGTGTTTTACAGGCTTTTAAATCATAAAACATCGAAAATTTTTCGCGCCGGATCTCATTCTATAATTTTTCAAATTGGTCTATTCACTGTTTTTCTACAAATCAAACTGTCTGGGGTAAAAAATTCTCGAAAAAGGGAAAAAATATGGGGGCTTGACATGGAAAAGATGAATTTTGGCGCATCTAAAAGATCAAAATTACAATTTTCCCATTTTTTGTATATTTTAAATATGAAGCCGAGTTTGAATTCACGATCATAATGCAGGTGATTTTCATAAATTTCAAGTTTAATTTGAATTTTTCAAATCTATGAAAGTATGAACATATTTTTTAGTTTGTAATGATATATACATGTTTTTGAACAGTGGGTGTTTATTGAATAAGTTATCGTTAAATTGATTTTCCAGCATTTTAGAGTGTAATAATCTAACAAAAATTTCGTTGCGTAGCGCCGGAAAGATATAGAAGACAACAGAACAATAAGAAGAGAAGCTGCACTTTCAAAACCCTAAACTTTTGAGTCAGAAGGAAATGAACTCAAGTGCTGGTTTGTGTCAAAATAAACGAAATATCGTGTTTTTTGCATGAAAAATTTTCTTTCCACAAAGATTTTTTGGCCGATCATTGTAGATCTAGAAAGAAGCCTGTAACCGAAAATGCTGGTTGGAAATCAAATTTTGAACAGCAATTTTTTAAACTCGTATCAACTGATTGAATATCTTTAATTATATATACGTTCTACAGTGCCCGTTTTTCGATATTCTTCAATTAAAAATTTTTGGCTCACAAAATTTCAATTTGGATCCTAAAAATTTAGGCCTAATAGCCATTTGGCTCCTGATTTTCAAACAAATAAACCTATGCTCGACATACCGCTTGATTTTTAATCTAGGTCATTTTAGCGTTCTTGAAATTACTTCTGAACGCATCACTAAGCCCTCAAGCTTATGCTCAATAAATAAGTAAGAAAGCCCATTTGTATATATATAATGCTCAATATTCAAGGGCGTACGCAGGGTGGCGCGGGCGGCTGTCCCCCTAGGCGTGTTTCATTTAATGGAAAATTATGCATTATGCACGCTTACAAACTTGAAATTGCCAACTGAATGATTTACTGTAGCGAATTTAATGAATTTGAATAAAAATTTTTGAAAAATTTTGCTTCCATCTTTCTGAATTTTGACTTCGGTTGTGATGAATCCAAGTTGCATTTTTTCTATTCTTAACTTCCTGCTATTTGTAAATTTGGCTACCTTACAAAACATGATAAATGAGAATATTACATACTGTCAATGCTGCAAGCTACTGAATTTCAAAGGCGAATGAAAGATCCACCACGTCTATCAATCTTCTAGACAAATCAAAAGAAAAAATAAAAGATGATAGAAATTGGTAACAACTTTAATGTTTCACAATTTCATATTAAAGAAAACAAAGCACCTTTATTCAATAATTTGCACATAGAAGCTCTAAATGTTTGAACATCAACAAAATTCAATCAACTTCAGAGCAAGCCTCATAATCCTGACATCAATCAATTTTCAAAATTCCTAATTAACTTATGACAAGTACTAACAGGTCATCATAGATGACATTATTAGAACCCCATTCATCGCATTCAAGGTCTAACTCCCTATACTTCACCCCCAGTTAAAGATGAATGAAGAATAGTAGCACCAAATGTTGACAAGCAACACACAACTTGAATTCTTGAACTCAATCAGAGAAATAAATTCTGTTCTTTCCGATAACATTTTGATTATTTCCCAAATGCAAAAAATTTATGTCCAGCAAAGTCAAAAATTTTTAGAGATCACAAAAGAGTTTGAAAAAATAATCTTGATGCAAATGCAAAGTTATGACGACATTTCTTAACCGTGGATTGGGAAGACTAAGAGCTACAAATCATTTGATATCCGGTGCAAAGGGCAGAAAAATTTCAAGTATTTTCGATTTTAGAAGCACGGAAAGATAAAAAACCGTGTCATGTGCCAAAAACGCAAAAACTACAAAAAAACAAAAACCGCAGTGAAACTGCGAAAAAGCTGTCAAAAGTGACCGAAAACTGTGGATATGGCGAGGAACCGCAACATCTTGCAACTGAGAGAGCACTAGCATTGATCTGATTGGTCGAAAAAATTTATCGAATTTTTGAGTTTCATTCAGACAAATTTTCTGGCTTTGGTTTTGGCATAGATTTAGGCCTAGAGTAAGACTTAGGCTTATATCTGCGGTTAAAATGCAGTTAACTAAATTTTTCCCACCAATTAAATTAATGCAGTTAATTTTTTCAACCAATGAAATTGTACCCAGGTATACCCGGGGAAATTCGGGTGCCGGCTGTGAAGCTCTACTCATGCATTGCACTGTCTGCACTTTTTGCTTTTTAATTATGTAGCCCATATATTCGACGTTTCAATGAGCTAAATGGAAAATAATTCATTTTAAACAAGCCCAGTACTACTAAGCCCGAGCCCGGCACCATGATGGGGTGTGGCCTGACCAGCCAGGCCAAGGCCGGGCCCGGGTACCCGATTGATCGCTGCGTCATAGGCTTGTCATTCAAAAAAGATTGTCTTCTCACTATAATCGACAGTTATCTACACAAAAACAAGCCCGAACAGTTAGAGCAAAGAAGACTAGGACGCAAGGGGCTTTCTACAGTCCTCTTGTTGGACACGAGAGAAAGGCTGTAGGACACAATTTATATGCAATTAAATACTAAATTAATGCAAATAATAGTACAACAAACATACTACAACAAAATTTTTCGGCGTTGTCTTTGCCATCATCAGCTTCAATGTTTGAAAGTATGTAGTTTTGTTACAAAATTTACAGAAAATGATATCTTAAGTTTTCAGAAACGCCCACATCCTCGGTGTCAGTCATTAATGAGGTTCCAACATCAAGATGTATGATCGCCAGTGTCATCAAGTATCTTCCGACAGTACATGAGAAAAAACGAGCCAAAAAAGTCCAGAAAACGTCTTTGTCATGCACTTGACGAATTTTTAATAGAACAGAAAGTTCTTGCTCAACCGAAAGAATTAAAAGAAGCAAAAAAAGTTAAAAGCACTAATGTGTGTCATGGGCAATTTACAAGAAAAAGTACAAAAAAGAACGGATGTGGTAACTGTTTCAGAGATGATTTGGTCCCACCTGTGATTTTATTTGTCAAGTTTGTGTTGCTCTTCCTTTAAATTTAGTTATCTCACGTATTTTTATCTTTAAAATGCACATTTATCATTGTTTTAGTGTACCTCACATTTTTGTCTGTTGACCAATGATACCCGCCATTGATGGGTTGTTATTTTCATTTATATTGATATTCCATGTACCTCTCAACTTGTTGTATCTGAATAACACAATACTTTTCACATCAGGCACTTTTTTAGGTCCATTGACCGAAGTTACCCACCATAGGGACTGTCTGGAGTAGATTTACGAACTTTTTTGCGGTTGATAATATTCATCATTTCCAGCTGAAATTTTGTGGCAGCAAAGATGATGAGATATAGCCATTTTACTCGTCGAAAAAGTAACTTGAATAGAAATTATAATGGTGACCAAAGTTGATAACTGTGGTGGGCAACACTGGTCACAAAGTGAGCTCTTCCCAAGGACCTCCGGTAAGTTAAATCTGCATGCTACTATGCCATGAAACATTTTTACAAATTCCCCTTGTATGACAAGTTATACATTGGAGAAGTTGGATCGGCTTGATTTTGGCCAGTTACCCCACTTTACCTTATTTCCCTTTTAAAATGCATATAAGCTAGAGGTCCCCAAGGTCGAAAATTAAGGTAGGGGTAAAATCGTAAATTTTAAGGTTAGTACTTGAAATATGCCGTGACCTTTTTTTTGCTCCCAGCTTTTTTGCAGAGGAGGGAGTTGCAGTACTGTAACCGCATACAACTTACAAAAACCAATAATGCCCCAAGTTTATGTTTTTTTACAGTCAAAAAACATTTACTATTTCAACTCCCTTTTCCAGCTCCCAATCGTGCAACTTCAATGCACTAATTATATGTGCAGAGTACTCACACTTTGAAGGTTGTCAAGCCAACTGATTCCTGCACATTTCAAGAATCGGACACAACATACTTTTGGAAACATTATTTGAACCAGCATCTGCAGCAGTATGGGCTTATTCCATCCCTGCTAAGGCTTGGAACAGTACTTCCAATTGAATGTCCTGATGCTGAATGCGGCTTTAGTATTATTAACCCCATTACATTATGAACTACGAGTTTGAAACCAAATACCACTCCTGATCCATGTCAACAGACCTCACATGTCTCAACTCATAGCAGGAAAATATGTCACAGCTTGGGTAACCATATGCGCACAGAAGACCCAATGCAGAAGCGGGGAAAAGGAAAGGAGAGCATGAAGAGGAAGAATTTCAAGAACATAATGGTTTTCTTCCCAAGAGGCGATTTTTTGATAAATTACATATACATAAGTCATTATTTCATCTCCCAATTATATATATAATGATTTCCTACAAGTAGCATATATTAATGTGCTGATATCGTTTCCTAAAAATTGCTATATGGCACAGAAGTTGCATCTTTTCCATTATGATTTGCTCAGTAAATGTGTCAAAAAGAGCAGTGAGTAATTCCTCACAATCACACATTGTGCAATTTTTCTCGAATTACTATAACCTACTGGGGAGAGGATGAGGTCAACCAAAATTTTTTGCTATAGTGAGCTGCTTTTATGGGGGTAGTAAATGAATTTCCAAATCTAAGACGGGGGTAATACCCCCCATACCCCCCATGGGGTGCTCTGATATAAGCCTAATGCATTTTCAGACGAGAAACTCTATAACCTAATCATAAGAGAAGAATTTAAAGTTTGTCAGGAAGTTTATATTTATCTTCAATTTTTGGCTACGAAGTTACCCCTAACAATAATGTAAAGATTAAATTAAGGATGTCTCTAATTGCGTCGGGTAAATTTTTGGTTCAAAAACAGTGTTTGAATCGAACACAAAAAAAATTTTCGGTTCTCTTCAATAGCACTGCATGAACAGAGTAAGTTAACAATTTATATTCAACGAACAACAGTCGTTGATAATCTCAAAGTCTGTTGCGATAATACAGATATACTATTTGAATGGAATTCGCTCGCATTTGAGACAAATACATGTAGTTACATACCTGTCATTGGGGAGGGGGGGGGGGGGTTTGGGCCTCCCCAACTTAGCCAACCCTATACCCAGCTCCCCCCCAACTTAGCCAACCCTATACCCAGCTCCCCCCAACTAACTTGGAAAAATTAGAAAAAATTGGCAAAAAAGTACTTTTTTTGGGAAAATTTTCGACTTTTTTTCTGTAATGGAGTGATTTGGGTGAAAGCAAACATTTGTCATTTATCGAGAAAGATCAGCAAGTTTGCGCCAAAGAACGAACAAGATTGCATTGAGAATACCGAAAGAGGCATGGCTACTGTTGCCGGCAAAGTGATGAAAGACTTTATTATTGTTTTTTGTTTTGTTTCTTTTGTGTGTTGTGCTTTTTGTGAAGGGAGCAGTGCGCAATATTTTTTGCATCAAAAATAAAACAAAAGCCAAACGTGTGGTCTAGGTTGAGTTAAACTTGTATTTGAAAAATAGTTTGAGTATTTGGGTTCCATTCCTAGAAAAGTAAGTTAGCGCATTCCAAGTTTCGGCATCCAAAAACCTTAAATGATTAAGGGAAGTTCCGTGGATTAACGACCTAGCACTCTCTACGAGCTCATCATTCTCTTGCGTTTTATTGTTGTTGCGTAATTTTCGTTTAACACTCCGAGTGTTTCAATCTTCAGCATTCTGCATGCACGTACACGATACGATTGTCTACGTGTTTTTTTTTACCGACGACCTTTTATCCTGAAAGAGCAAAACAAAGCATGCACAAAAATCAACTTTAAGATGACCCAAAAAATAAAATAATTTACGCCGGAAACGATATTATGCAATTAAATAACCACGACCTGATTTTTAAATAATGATTAACGAACGAAAAATAAAACACATTCAATATGAACTGAAAAAAATATAGAGTAAGGAAAATAAAGTCCTTAATTCAAAAATTAATCACAGGTTTATCAAGCCTACTAATTTTGACAATCTTATGCTTTAAAAAGTAATTCTCAAAAGCTTTTTGGTCCATGATTTCAAAAAGTCTAAGCACAGTTTTTTGCATATTTTTCCTAAACAATTCCCAAATATCTACCAAACTATCATTCTTTTCATACCGTTGTCTCGTCAGCCATACACAATTCTGTGCCATATATAAGACAATATTGGCCACAGTCAGTTCTTTACTACAAGAATCTAGTTTCAAACCAAAGACAAAACTGAGTATATATCTACATTGAAATTTTTATAAATTTTTTTTCAACAGTTGTACAATCTTTACCTAAAAATCTGTCAGTCTTGGAAGTTTGAATATTGGTAGTTATTCATATGATTAATTTTGGATCTAGTTAGAAGTAACTGGTGTACAATTGCAAAATGAAGATTTCTTGTAACACCGTCCAAAAATTTGCACTTTGATAAGCTTAAAAGTTTATTTATATCTAATAAACTTTCATTTAAATTTATTATCCAATAGAACATTGGCTTTTCATTGGTCAGATTTCCTTTTCTAATACAAAAATACAACAATTTTGTGGTTACTTTATTCAAACTGATCACTTGATTATTCAAGATAATTTCATTTTTATCTCTGTATCTGAGACCAGTTTCTATTTCTGCTAATCTAATTTTTTTGTACAATTCTGGAACATTTAGTGTGTTTAGTCGCCTTTTAGAAGCATTCCTAACATTTTCATAAAAGTATTCGAAAATTTGCATGTCCGTCATTTTCAACGTTCTGTATCTAAGTAAAAGCATCAAGCTCATGGCTTCAATTTTCGCAGGAACATCAGTAAGATTTATGTCTCCCAATTCTACTGGTAGTTTTAACGTTTCAATTGCAACAAAACTCCTTTGGCTAGATGTTGCATAAATGAAACTTGCAGAAGATCGTTCAATGTTTTTTACAAACCCTGGTGGGACCTTACAAAAAATGGATGCATATCATAGCTTGGAGAGATAATATGTATCAATTATTTTTGCTCGTGCATAATAGGAAACGTTGAAACTAATAGTTTTTGTTTTAATCTTCTCAAATTCGTGAGAAATACCATTAAGGTTTTCTAGACTGCTAGTGCCTAGTTTATTGAAATAGATTCCATAAATTTTAATCTTTTCTACAATAAATTCTTTAAAAATATCGGGAACCTGAATATTTACAGCATTTCCAAAAAGTAAAATTTTTGTCTTTGCTTTTTTTTAGAGTTGCACCACTAATCTTTTGGAACAATTCATATATTTGAAAGATTCTTTGTACAGATTGAAAATTCTCAACAAAGAAGTTTGTGTCATTGGCATAATTGCATAGTTTTACTGATTGGCTTAAAATTTTCATTCCATTAACTAAATTATCCCTTCTAATAAAATTACAAAGTATGTACCTCAGAAGCTAAAACATAGATTAAAGTTGAAAGTGGACAACCTTGCCTAATTCCTCTACTGATTTTAAAAGGGAATGTTTCATAACCATTGATCAATAAAGACGAAGTTACATATCCACTTTTGTATATCATTTTTATCCACCTTATGAATTTTGAACTAAAATTATAATACTTTAATGTTCGAAACACAAAATGCCATTCTATTATATCAAAAGCAGACATTTGATCCACTGAAAGTAAAATGCCAGTTAGATCTTTCTCATTTACATAATTGATTACATTGTAAATAGCAGTCAAACTATCTCTAATGTCTCTTCATTTACATAAATGTAAACACGATACAACATTTCGACTCCCTCCCAAATTTTGGGTTTACCCCCCCCCAACTGGTCGGACCTCTTACAGGTATGTGCAGTTAATATTATACTCAAATTTTGAATTTTCAGCCCCTAAAATAACTAAAAATGATGGAAATTTAGCCTTAGACAAGTCCCAAAATTTGTGCCAATTGGCACAAACATTCAAAAATTTTTGTGTCATTCCATTTTTTTGTGCCAAACAGTGTTTTTTGTACAAGCCTCTTTGTACATGTACAAAGATCGGCCAAAAACTCTTTGTACGAAAATTTTTTTTTTGTACACTGAAAAAAACCATGATTTTTCATGTATTTTCGCACAAAGTTTCTTCCTAATAGCACTCGAGTTCACGTCCTTCATAATCATCTTACAAATTAAGAAAATATACTCATAACTTTCATAAATCTGAAAAACTTCAAGTTGAATCTGAAATTTCTTAAAATTACTTCCATGATGCTTCTCAATTCAAACTCGGCTTCATGTTTAAAACTACAGTTGCAAAAAATTGGAAAAATAGATTTTAACGTTCTGAAATGGACCAAAATTCGTCTTTTTCATACAGGACCGCCAACATTTTTTCCCTTTTCTGGAAATTTTTTCTCCAGAAAGCACGATTTGTATAAAAATAGTAATAAAATTGCAAAGAATTATAAAATGCGGCGCCAAGCGCCGAAAAAATTTTTTGGTGTTTTCTGCTACTAGAGCCTGGAGAAGCATTTTCTGACCAGATAATGTCCACAAAATCTCTTTGTACCTTGTACAAAGATTCCAAAAAAATGTTTGAACAGAGCCAAAAATGTTTGTCTCGTTCAAAAAAAACACTGGTGCCAAAAATCGTGTTTTGGCACAAAAAACACTGCTGTCCAGGTTTTTTTGCACAGGCCAGATTGCAATGTGCAACTTGGGGAAAAATTTTGATTGCACACATATATTTAATGGTTGCTCACTCTAAAATCAATAAATTAGCTTAATTTAATCAGAAAAATTACCAAAAGCTAGTTTCCCTGTACTTATTTCATTCGAATCGCGCCGCTTTTAAGCTTTTAAAACCCATTTTTGTGAGTTTTGAAAGAGAAAATGATAAGGTTGGTATGATTAACTTGTTCGGCGCGTGGCCCCGAACATTTTTTGGATTTTGATACTCTAGATTGCTGGGAAATGTATCTTTTTAACTTTTATTCTAGAGTTCAAATTATTACGTGTTTAATTTTTAATTTAAAGTGAATTCAATGACTGAAAGAAGGTTTAATTTTTCAGAGAATTCAATGAATTTTAGTCGGGTAGACTACAATTCAAAAACTAGAGGAAAGCAACCAAGAATTTAGATTCTTCAACCAGCAAAAATCTCTACTTGGACTCGAAAAATTAAAAGCTATAAGCATTAGCAAGAATGGCATTTTCTAACCGCGCACTGGAATAATATAGAAAAATTATAGGGTAAAATTTTACCTACCGTTTATACCATAAATAGTTATTTTTAATTATTACTGGTAAAATGAAAGCGCGGAAAAAATGACGAAATTTGAACGACCGGTTCAAATTCTGCAGAGTTTTTCAATTTAATAGTATTTTAATAATTTCGATTTTCATCCATTTTTGTGATTAGTGAGTAGACATTTGATTTTCCTTCAAAGTTTTCCTTAGGCTTAGGGTACAGCAGCTGCGCCTGAAGGGCGCAGCACTGTTGAGGCTCTTCCAAATGAAGTTGTTAGTTTATATAGTATCAAGGGTCTTAAAGGAATATAGTGTTGATATTTTCTGGGGAAATTGTGTAGTGGTAAACGCATTAGGTCCATACGTAGGTTGGTGGACCAGGTTCGATTTTTGATGTAGGTAGGATTTTTCTGCAGGAACAATGAGTATATGACATGTGTGGAGATTTTATGCAAATGAGTTCCTGAATGCCATGAGTTCCTGGATTTTCGAACTGATCTGGTTGGCTGACATCTTGAGGAGTCCGAAAGTGTCAGTTTGGACCATAATTGGGAAGAGAACCGAAAAAATTCCACAATTTTTGGAACACTTTTAAACAAATGATGTAAATTTTTACATTTTCCTGAATATGTGAATTTTTCGGCCTAAGCTGTCTTTCCATGCTTTGATAACACGCCTATTCCATTCCCGTGTTGCAAAGTGCTTAACAAGCATTAATTTTGAATATTTGAAAAAATATGCAAATTTATGACCTTGCCTAAAAATGCCAATTTTTTAACTCAAACTCTTTTCCACGCTTTGAAAATGTGCTGGTTGGCTTTCTCAGTGTCAAACTACTTGAAAAAGCCCAACTTGAGCAAATTTGAGAGTTTCAGCTAAAATATACTCGTTCCAAATTATAAAACAAATGCGGCGCAGAGCGCTGGAAAATTTTCACTATTTTCCATTTTAAAACACATAAAAATGCATCTCCAGACAGGAAACTCTATAAACTGATCAAGAGGGCAGTCAGGCTTCAAGTTGCACTGTGCAATTTGACAGAAAAAATTTGGTTGCACTGCCCGAAAATTGGTCCCTGTGTGCAAAAAAACTCTGCTGCTCGTTTTTTCCCACATTTGCACTATAATGAGGAAAATATTTTTTTAGGTCTTCCCACAAATGTGAAGAAAAATTTGGGGTTTTCATATTGAAAAGATGAATTTTGGTGCATTTTAGGGAGTCCAAATCTCAAAATTTTCTGGCGCCTCGCGCCGGTTATAACTTTAATAATCATTATTATTTATTACCAAGCACAGGCGCGGCTTTTAGCATGTCTACCTTTACTTAACATTTGATCTTTAATAGTTTTCATAACCTTAAACGTATTATTTCAAGTTTAATTGGCTATTAAATGACGATTTTTCTTCATAGATTTTTTGAGAAAGATCAACACGTCAACTTTCTAAATTTTTTGAAGCGTTTGTTCCTTTCTCAACGTAAATTGAGTTCAACCAGCTTCATGAAAGTATTTTTGGAAAATTTCTACGCTTTTGACTCATAGCTTTTCGGCCAAATTTATGGAACGTTACGAACAAATTTATGGTTTTAAAATTTTTCGAATGATAAATTTCTAGAAATAAAGATTTATGAGCACAAAATTTAAATCTAAATTTGGAGATTATATGATCAGAACAGCGTTTTTTTGTGCATGGATATTTGTGCCAATTAGCACAAAGGGCTAAAAATATTTGTGCCAATGGCACAAAAAATTTTTTCCAGCCTAAAAACATACTGAAAACCTTTAAAAAGTTTTATGCCAAAAGTTTGATAAAAACATAGCCACACTAGTTTACATAAAAATCGTGCCAACTCTATTTTGTCTAAGCACGTCAATGCGATAAGAAAAACTGATCGAGAAAGCAGTTTATATGATTCGAAGAGAAATCGGACGCTTTTTTAAATATTTTCAGACGTTTTATATTTGCTTTAATTTTCGGCTATGAATTTTTTCTTAACACCGATGTAGATAAATTAAGGATGTCCACAATTGCTTTCTTCTGAAGAAAAACTGAGCCGAAAGTCGCGTCTCGTAAATTTTTAGTTGAAAAATTGTGCCCACAATGTATATTTTTCTGTTCGAATCAAACATCAAAAATTAAAATTTCGGTTTCCAATCACACTGAGTGAACAGTGCAAGTTAACCATTCCTATTCATTCTGCAGTCATTGACAATCTCAAAGTTTGTTGCTATCATACAAATATAGTATTATTCGAATGCAAATCTCTCAGGTTCTACACCAATAAAAGTAACTATATTCTTACTTATTGACTCGGCGCGCGGCGCCGAGAAAATTTTGCGTTTTCAGCCCCTAAAATAACTAAAAATCAAGGAAATTCAGCCTTCGACCAGCCAAAAAATTTGTGCCAATTGACGTTTGTGCCAAAAAGCACTTAGAGTGTTTATCATACCTGTAATTGGGGAGGAGATTGGGGAGGGAACCCCCATCCTCAACATGGTCGAACCCTATACCCAAATGTCGGGACCTCCATCACCAACTTGGTCAACCCTATACCCAACCTCCACTCAAACTCGGAAAAACTGGAAAAAATTGAGAAAAAAAACTGGCTTTTTTGGCCTTTTTTGGAAAATTTTTGAAATTTTTCCGACTTTTTTGGGGGTTTTTCGACCCCCTCCTCATAATTTTGAAAATATTGGGACCCCCACCCCCAAAATTTTGGGTTTACCCTCCCCCCAAACTGGTTAGACCCACTGTTTTTTTTCCACGAACTTCTTTCCGGGTCAAATTTTTTTTCCACATGTGGAAAAAAATTTTTTCGTCTTAAAATCCTCGTTTCTTTGCTTGAAAATGCTCACAGACGCTTTATCGCATTGCTTTTGAGCTTTTTCAAGCCTTCCGGTGTTTTTAGGGAAGTTAATTCATTAAAATTGAAGAAAAAATTGAAAAGCTCGACTTTAAAGCCTATCTACAAGCATTGTGGAATACATTTTCTAGCAAACTATCCAAGAGCATAATTGACTTTGAATTGCATGAGAAATCGATGGTCAAGTCCTCTGTGATCATACATGTAATTGGGGGGGGGAGTGCTATGGGAACCCCCCCAGAAATCGTCGACCCTATGGCTAGCCGTTGGGCGACCCCCCAGGATTTTCCAATCCTATGGCTAGCCATATGGTAGCCCTAGGAACCCCCATAGTTTTAGTCGGAAAAATACTGAAAATGTCATTTTTTTCATGAAAAATGTCAATTTTTGAACAAAAATTGGTCAAAAACGTCAATTTTATCGGCGCTTCGCGCCATAAGTACATATTTTATCATTTTTTAGACAAAAATTACTACTTTTTGAACCGGTTTTCGGACATTTTTCATGCAAAAATCGAATTTTTTTTCCTTCAGCGACCCCTCCCCCCAAAATTTCGGGAATTACTGACCCCCGGCCCGAAAATAGTGCTCCAACCCCCCAGACCTCGGAGTTCCGTTACATGTATGTCTGTGATGACAAGTGGAAGCCCATGAAAGATGGTAATCTAGTCTTAGCCCATAAAAGATGGTAATCAATTTTTTGGTTATATTGACATTCTGGGACGCTGGAAAATCAATTTTCAGAACATTTATTTCAAGAATTATATTCCAATTTTGTGTTCAAAAGTCGTAATTTGTAGAATTTTACTTGAAGAAATTTAAAATCTGTAATTGATTTGTAAACTCTCTTGGTCGAAAATATATGAGTAAGAAGAGTATAAATTTCCGAAAGATATTCCCATGAAACTTTTGAATTGATTTTACGTTAGCAAAGTTATAATCGCATCAAAAAGCATAGAGACTTGATCTTTCTCAAAAGGAAAAAATGCGAATCTTCCTTAAATATCATGATAAATTATTGAAGATTACAAATCAAAACATGAGATAATACGTTTAAGATGATGAAAACTATTATAAATTAAGTGATAAATAAAGGTAGACATGATAAAAGCCGCGCCTGAGCTACTTAATAAATAATGATGATTATTAAACAGTGTTTTTTGTACTTTACAAACGAAACGGTCCAGAGTACAAACGAAAATTTGGGCTTCGTTTGTACCAGTACAAACGAAAATTTTTGGACAAAAAACTTTTTGTTACTCAACAGTGTCAGTATTCAGTATCAATGGACTTTGTAGGACTAATTTGTTATGCGTCCACATCGAAAACGACAAACTAGCAGCTGTGGCATAATAATAAAAGCTTTTTGTGGAGTATTTCACCAGTGCGATCAAGTGTTTCATGTGTCTGAATATGTAGCCTTCTTATGTGTCTCGTGGAAATAGCCAACGTATTCATATTTCACAGCATGTTTGTTGCATTTTATAACAATGAATCTTTTTTTCAGCAATTTTTCGCAAATTTTGGAGTACAAACGGTTTTTGAGAGGTCGTTTGTACCAGTACAAATGGACCGAGTACAAAAAAACACTGTTATTAAAGTTATAACCGCCGGAAAATTTTGAGATTTGGACCTCCTAAAATGCACCAAAATGCAGAGTTGGCAAAAACCAAACTTTTGAAATTTCGACTTTTTGGTTTTTTAGTGGTTTTCTAAGGTTTTTAATGGTTTTTTTGGTTTTTCTATGGTTTTTTCTGGTTTAATTCTTTAGAATGTTTGGTACATTAAAATAACTATGTAAAAAACTGCTGGAAGCTCCCTGTATCATCTAAGACTAGTTAGGGAGCCGTAAAATGGCAGCTAGAAGTATTAATCTTATTGGAAGTGTCATTATTTTATGCTATAGGAAATCCCTTTTTAGCAACAGAAATACAGTAATGGTGGGCACATTAAAAAGGAACCATGAGTGAAGAACACAAGAAAAGTAAAAATGGAACAGAGCATGCGATATGTAAGGGGCAAATTCATGGAAAAGAAGAAAAATTACAAATAAAGAGAAATGTACAATACACAATGTACGTAATCAGAACTCAAAAGAAATCAATTACAGAATTGTATCAATGCATCACATATACACATATGCACAGAGAAGTTGAAATGACACAATTTTTAAGTATACCGTTTTCGATAAGAGGGTTTTAATTTGATAGATTATTACATATGTTATTAATATTACGAAATGCAGTTGAAGGTCACACATAGACATTTCAGATGTTTCCAAATTCATGCTTTTCAAACCTGTCTGCGAGATATAACTACAGCAAATGGGTCTTATTATATATACTATGCTCACTTGCATAGATACAAATTTTTGTACTATTTTTTCTACTTAGTAGCGACGTCAAGTCCCATAAAAATGAACCACTCAAAAGCTCCTCTCTTTGTTAACCTACAGTATGCTTAACTGATATGTATAAAATTTTATTATTGTTGTCTCATTTATATTTTGAAATTTCGAGCTAAGAAAATTAAAAAGCTTACCGTAACAATAAATTCAGTATATTAAACTCCATCATGTTTTATAACATTTTGATGATGATATGGATCAATGGATGTCACCCCGTATGGTCGGAGTACACTCCACGAAAGATTTAGTGTCTACTTTTTTATGAGCAAATTATAGCAAAGTTGACTCATGTACTAAATGTGTGGTTGCAAGATGGATACAAAGGATATCGATTGATTTATATTACATCTTTTGAGTACGAAATGTATCATAGAAATACGACTTTTTTATACTTTGTAGTGAAGTCAATTCAACTAAATTAATTGTTTTGTTGATTTAGATAGACACCAATATGCCTAGAAGATCAAAACCAAAACCAAAAAACTAGAGATTTTCCAATTTTTTGGTTTTTTTTTAAAACCAAAAACCAAAGCCTTGCCAACCCTGCCAAGATGCATCTTTTCAATATGAAAACCTCAAATTTTTCTTCCACAATTGTAGAAAGACCTCAAAAATTTTTTCCACATTCCAGATTTTTTTCCATATTACAGTGCAAATGTGGAAAAACAGTGGTTGGACCTCTTACAGGTATGGTGTTTATACTAAGCATTAGGGACGAAGTGTTAGCCCTATTTTGATTGGCCAATTTTACCGCCCCCTTGTTGATTGGTCAAAATTTTCGAGATGTCGAAAATGCATTATGTGCGTTTTAAATGGTTTTAACTAACAACTCCATTTGGAAGAGCCTCAACAGCACTGCGCCCTTCGGGCGCAGCTGCTGTACCCTAAGCCTAAAATGTACCCTAAATTAATGAAAAATACATATTGGACGAAAAACCGTCTGGGGGGCGGTAATTTCAGCCAATCAGAAGAGGGCTAACACTTCGTCCTTAATGCTTAGTGGTGTTTATGAGCATTTTCAGGCGATAAAACGAGGACTTTGAGACAAAAAAAAATTTTTCCGCCTGTGGCAAAGAATTAGACCTCTTCCCACACATATCTGTAAGAGATCCGACCAGTTGGGAGGGGGGGTTAATCCAAAATTTTGGGGGAGGTGGTCGAAAAAAGCCGAAATTTTTCCCAAAAAAGGCCAAAAACATCAGTGTTTTTTTTGTGCCAAAACATGGTTTTTGGCACAAAAAAATTTCGAATGGCACAAAAATTTTTGGGCGTTTGTGCCAATTGGCACAAATTTGTTGACTCGTCGAATGCCGAATTTCTTTGATTTTTAGTCATTTTAGGGGCTGAAAACGCAAAATTTTCTCGGCGCTTGGCGCCGAGTCAATTACTGAAGCATAATATTAGTCAAGTGTCAGGAATCTGAAAGAGTTGTATTCGAATAGTAGATTTGTATGATCGCAACAAACTTTGAGATTGTCAATGATTGAAAAATGAATTAGTTAACTTCCACTGTTCATTCAGTGTGATTGGAAACCGAAATTTTTATTTTCGGTGTTTGATTCGAACAGAAAAATTTATACCTTGTTGGCACAATTCGGCAAAAATTTGGCACAACGAAAAATTTACACGACGTGAATTCCGTTCTAGTTTTTTCAGGAAAAATCATTATGGACATCCTTAATTTATCTACATCGGTGTTTAGAAAAAATCCGTAGCCGAAAATTAAAGAAAAATATAAAATGCCTGGAAAATTGTATAAAAATATCTGAATTCTCGCAGCACCTGATTTCTCTCCGAATCGTATAAACTGCTTTCTTCATTAGACTCTTCTTATCGCCCCGACGTGCTTAAGATAAAATAGAGTTGGCACGATTCAGCGTTTTTTTTGTGGACAGACATTTGTGCCAATTGGCACAAGAGGCCAAAAAAATTTGTGCCAATGGCACAAAAAAAATTTTTTAACTAGAGACATATACTGAAAACTGCGGAAAAGTTTTAGGCCAAAAGTTTGATAAAAAGTTATTGTTTAACGCATTAATTTTTTGTAAAAATCGTTCCCAACCTATTTTTCAGCTAACCATGTCAGTGAAAACAGAAAAAACTGAGCAACAAAATAGTTCACGAAACCCCAAAAAGAAATGGAATGCTGAGACAATTTAAATAGCTCTAGAATTGTTCAGGAAGTTGAAATTGATTCAATTTTCGACTACGAACGAATATCTATGTTATGTATATTTAACAACCATGTAAATACTAGAGAAAATAAAGTCGAAAATCGTGTCAATTTTTGATCGAAACTTGGGGCCATTATCTACGATATCGGTTTTCTATTTGAATCAATCAAACGAAAAACGTAACAATTTCAGTTTAAAATCCGAATCTGACTGAATGAAGAGAGAATATTCAGAATTTCTTTTCACTCATCAGTCTTGACAGCCTTATAAAGTTTGCTGCAACGAAACTAATACACTGTTCAAAGAGAAATCGTTCGCGTTCGGGTCAAATATACGAATAGGAAATATTATATTGATTGATTCGGCGCTAAGCGCCGAAAATTTTTTGCATTTTTAGTCCCTAAAACGTCTAAAAATCAAGGAAACTTAATGTTTGACCAGCCAAAAATTTGAGCCAATTGGCACAAACGCCCAAAATTTTTTGTGCCATTCCAAATTTTTTTTGTGCCAAAAACCATGTTTTGGCACAAAAAAAAACACTGGCACGATTTTTTATGCAAATTAGTGCGGCAAAAGTAACCTTTAGTTATGTTTTTATCAAACTTTTGGCATAAAACTTTTTAAAAGTTTTCAGTATGTTTTAGGCTGGAAAATTTTTTTGTGCCATTGGCACAAACTTTTTTGGCCCTTTGTGCCAATTGGCACAAATGTCCGTGCACAAAAAAAAAACGCTGAAAAACACACTTTTTGCCAATTTTTTCTCATTTTTTACAAACTGGGGGGGGGGGGGGGGGGTTGGGCATATGATTGGCCAAGTTGGGGGGGGGGGCAACCCCCCCCCAATCACAGGTATGTTTCCACATTTGTGGAAAAAAGTTCGTGGAAAAAAACAGTGCTGCTCAGCGTTTTTTTGTGCACGGAAATTTGTGCCAATTGGCACAAGAGGCCAAAAAAATTTGTGCCAGTGGCACAAAAAATTTTTTTCTACTAGAAACATGCCGAAAACTGCGGAAAAGTTTTAGGCCAAAAGTTTGATAAAAAGTTGACGTTACGCATTAATTTTTTGTAGAAATCCTGCTCTACCTATTTTTCAGCTAACCATGTCGGTGAGATAAGAAAAAACCATGCAAGAAAACAGTTCACGACGTCTAAAACAAAGGGAGTGCCAAAAACCATGTTTTGGCACAAAAAAAAACACTGACGATCTCCCCCCCCCAACTGGTCGGAGGTCTTACAGCATACCTGTACTTGGGGGGGGGGGGGACCCCCAACTTGGCCAACCCTGTACCCAAAATCATTCCCCCCCCCCCAGTTTGGAAAAAATTAAAAAAATTTTTAAAATAGTGTATATGTTTTTTGGCCTTTTTTGGGGAAAAATTTCGACTTTTTTCTACCCCCCCCCCAACTGGTCGGAGGTCTTACAGGTATGATTAAGGATGTCCATAAGTGCTTTCTCCTGAAGAAAAACCAAGCCGAAGGTCGCGTCTCGTAAATTTTTGATTGGAAAATTGTGTCAACAATCTCAATTTTCCTGTTCGAATCAAACACCAAAAATTAAAATTTCGGGTACTTTTCTGTTACACCCCCCCGCACATATTTTTTTTTAAATTTTGAAGTACCAGAGAAATGCTGAATTCGTATATGGCCGAATTTATGTATCGCTGCGTTGAAAATGATCCAATCTTTACTTTTTCAGCTTTTTTGTGTATTATACTACCGCCACCTATGCGAATTTTCTGACCATGTTGGAAATATTACCCTTTATTGTCGAAAGTCAACGAATTTGTAAATCTAATTTGAGTTTAGTATTTTAACAATTTATTTTTCCTTTAAAATTCTCCTTAGGCTTAGGCTTAGGGTACAGCAGCTGCGCCCGTAGGGCGCAGCGCTGTTGAGGCTCTTCCAAATGAAGTTCTTAGTTTAAATATTATCAAGGGTCTTACTTGGAGGAATGTAGTGTTGATACTTTCTGGGGAAATTGTGTAGTGGTACACGCATCAAGTCCATAGGCTGGTGGACCAGGTTCGATTCTTGATGTCGGTAGGATTTTTCTGTAGGGGCCATTTCGCGCTTTGAAAATGTGCTGGTTAGCTATCTCAAGTGTTAAAACACTAGAAAAAGTCCAATTAATTGCGGTAGTATAAAGTGGTGCCGGGGGTATTGAAAAAAAAATATGTGCGGGGGGTATAACAGAAAAGTACCAAATTTCGGTTTCCAATCACTCTGTATGAACAGTGGAAGTTAACCATTCCTATTCATTTTGCAGTCATTGACAATCTCAAAGTTTGTTGCGATTTTTTTAGGTAGGGGTAAAATCGTAAATTTTAAGGGTAGTACTTGAAATATGCTGTGACCTTTTTTTTTTTTGCTCACCACTTTTTGCCAAAGAGGGGGAAGATGTAGTACTCTAACCACATACAACTTACATAAATGAATAATGCCCCTACTTTATGCTTTTTACAGTCAAAAATCATTTACTGGTTTAACTCCATTTTCCAGCTCCCAATCGTGCAACTTTAATGCACTAATTATACGTACAGAATAGTCACACTTTGAAGACTGTTGTGCCAACTGATTCCTGCACATTTCAAGAATCGGGCACAAACGTTTGGAACAGTATGGGCTTATCCCATCACTGATTAGGATTGGAAAAGTGCTTCGAATTGAAAGTCCTGATGCTGAATGTGGCTTTAGTATTATTAATCCCATTAGACTATGAACTACTAGTTTCAAACCAAGTACCACTCCTGATCCACGTCAACAGACCTCACATGTCTCAACTCATAGCAGGAAAGTATGCCACAGCTTGGGTAACCATATGCGCACAGAAGACCCAACGCAGAAGCGGGGAAAAGGAAAGGAGAGCATGAAGAGGCAGAAATTTAAGAACATAATGTTTTTCTTCCCAAGGGGCGATTTTTTGATTAATCACATATACATAAGTCATTCATTATTTCATCTCCTAATTATATTTATAATGATTTCCTACAAGTAGTATATATTAATGTACTGATATCCTTTCCTAAAAATCGCTATATGGCACAGAAGTTGCATACTTTCCCATTATCATTTGCTCAGTAAATGTGTCAAAAAGAGCAGTGAGTAATTCCTCAGAATCACACATTCTGCAATTTTTCTCGAATTAGTATAACCTACTGGGGAGAGGATGAAGTCTACCAAAATTTTTTGGTATAGTGAGCTGTTTTTATGGGGGCATACCTGTAGTTGGGGAGGGGGGGGGTTGGGGGGGGACCCCCCCCCCCAACTCGGCCAACCCTATACCCAAAATCATTTCCCCCCCCCCCCAGTTGGGAAAAAATTAAAAAAATTTGTCAAAAAGTGTATGTTTTTTGGCCTTTTTTGGGAAAAATTTCGACTTTTTCCTACCCCCCCCCCCCAAAATTTCGGATTTACCCCCCCCCCCAACTGGTCGGAGGTCTTACAGGTATGTATGGGGGTAGTAAATGAATTTTCAAATCTAAGACGGGGGTAATACCCCCCCCCCCATACCCCCCCCATGGGGTGCTCTGGTAACTAAGTACTTATTGACCCGGCGCGAAGCGCCGAGAAAATTTTGCGTTTTCAGCCCCAAAAATGACTAAAAATCGAGGAAATTCATCCTTCGACCGGTCAGAAAATTTGTGCAAATTGGCACAAACCACCGTTTTTTCTCCTCGAAGATTTTTTCCATATGAGAACCGGACCCAAAATTTTTTTCCTCATTTTCCAAAAATTTTCCACATTTTTAAAAACGCTTATAATGTGGCTACGGATGCTTTTTTATGCATTTTAGGGATATACCCAAGCATTTTGTTGTATTTGTAGTCAGAAACCTGCAAAAATGAGGAAAAAATTGAGGAAATTCTGGTCATGTTAGTCAAAATGAGCTCATGAAGAATATATTGGTGTTCTACAGGAGCGGATAAAGCAAGTTAATGATAGAGTTCTCATGAATTTATTTGCTATCAACATTTCTGTGATTCCGATTAGAATTTAGAATCATCGAATTTTATTTAGTTCTTGGTCCGGCGCGGAGCGCCGGAAAAATTATTTGATTTTCACTTTCTAAAACGCTGAAAAATGAACCTTCATAACGTTGGGAAATTATTTAAAATCAGACTGATGAAGTGTAATTAGCTTCCCATTCCGGCGCGCAGCGCCGGAAAAATTTTTGGGTTTTTGAATATTCTAAAACGCTGAAAAATAAATCTCTCCAACAGACAATTCGTGAACAAATGTTTTAAAATCGCGGTCTAGAGTAATGTCTTTAACTTCCACCTTCAATAAACGCAAAAGTTCAGATTGCAAACGTTTAAAAAATTCCAATCATCGAGAGAAAAATTGAGAGACTTGATGAAAAATCTCTATTTTCGGCGACATAATTGACTGTAAACGATTAGAAAATGAAACGAGCTAACTTGATTGATGGAAACTGTTGAGCATTAATTAGTAAGTCGAAGTAGATATGCTAACGGCCGCGACTGATAGAATATAGTTATAATTATACCCTTCGCGCCGGGAAAATTTTGAGGTTTTGACCTTTTAAAGTCCACCAAAACGCATCTTTTCGGTTTAGAGTTCCCCAAAATTTTTTCCACAATGAGAACCATACCCAAAATTTTTTTCCTCATTCCGAAATTTTTTCCCTCAAAAGACCCCATTTGAGGGAAAAAAAACGGTGGCACAAACGCCCAAAATTTTTTGCGCTATTCCAAATCTTTTTGTGCCAAAAACCATGGTTTGGCACAAAAAAAACACTGGTGCTGCTGCTTTCGCTGAAAGGCAGTGTCTATTGACCGGATCCGGTCAATATTTTTTCAGCTATTGACAGGATCGGGCAGGAGAAGATGCTATGTGAGCGTGATATTGACCGGACAGAAAGTACAGTAAACTTTTAAATCACGTGATTAAACAAGCAAAAAGTTCAAACCTGCAGATCATTTGCATAAACATACATGGCTGGCTCGGACGAGCTTTTTCTTCCATATAACATATAATACAACACGGTAGCCACTGTTTTCTGCGATTTTTTCGTAACCGAAATATATGCTCATAGGGGCGGGGGGCAGAGGAGGAGTAAACCTCCTTACCTGATACTCTGACTCCAAAAAATCGTGAAACACCCTCCTGAACGTCTTCCAAGACAGTTTCTTCAATGATTTTCCTGCATATTTTGTATGAAAAACAAGCTTACAGAACTTTTTTTCTGTTTTTTTTGCTCGCCCACCTCCTAGCCCATAATAAAAAGTCCAAGGACTCCCTCTCCTGGAAAGTTCTTGCCGTGCATGTCAGATATCCAACCTTGATTATGTGCCGAGACAAGAAAAAAATAGTAGTGCAAAAAGAAAACTTTCTTCAAGTCATTTTCCTCAGTGTCGGCATTAATTATTGTTTATCAATGGCGAGCATAACAGTAGACTTTATGTTGTCCCATTTGATGGTCGAGTTTTTAGTCCCGATAATTTTTTTGCCAATTTTTGTCATTACTAAGGGATCACTTGTGGACAAGATAACAAGATAGATAAAGACAGGGATGATAATCCAAAGAACGCCAAACTGCTAACTACAAGATCTAGTCTGTTTCTTTTGTTATTCTTGTAAACATTGATGGCACAAAGAAAGTAAGGTGTTATTAGATATTTTGTGATTTTATGCAGTAAAAACTACTTCTAAGCAATTTTTTATCATATTTTGATTAACAAAAATAGTTTAAGGTCACTGAATATAATAGTCCTATTTTGATTATGCTAATAATTGAAAAAGGGAAAGTAAGTACTGTCCCCAAAGTCGTTTAAACAAAGCCTTAATTGAGATGTATTACTCAAAAAATTTGCTGAGCATTATTTGAGTATGGTCACAAATTTGCTGCCTATGTGACATACAGTTTAGGAGAAAATCGTTAAATAGAAAATATTCCTTTCTCTCCAGTTCAGTTCTATTATTTGCCAGCATTTCAAGAAAAACAGACTTTAGTTGTGATAGCAGACAATTCGGACCATGGACAAAGAATCAGATATCCATTTTGCTTGGATTCATGCTGCATCGCCATTGTTTCTGAAAAAATATATAAACGTTGAAACATTAATATTCAAAAAGATATCATAGACACTCATAGCAATTCCCATAGCATGACCCAATCCTCAAAATATAAGGCTTGTACGACTTTTGAGAGAAAGGGTCACATTAGGGATGTTTGCTTCGTGTTGCAATCCCAAATTTCGGACACTGCTAATTTGAATGCGGCACAAATAAAAATACAATATATTCAATGTGATCACACATCCCACACTTCAAAATCAAACAACGGTATCAAATTATAACATCACTGTCACGTACAGACAAAATCAGAATTTTTAGTGTCGATAATTGAAGTAATATATTAATATTGAACATACAATATTGTAATATTAGTACGCTTCGATAAATGCAACATTAAAAAAGTGTATATGCCACATGGAGCACATAAATGCCATAAAATTGATAAACCAGTGGTTTTTTGTGCACGGACATCTGTGCCAATTGGCACAAAGAGCCAAAAAAATTTGTGTCAATGGCACATATAGAATTTTTTCACCTCAAAAATATGCTGAAAACCTTTAAAAAGTTTTATGCCAAAAACAGGTTTTTTTAGGCCAATTAGGAGCCATGGCTCCTAAAAATTCTGACTGGCTTCTAAAAATTTAGAGGCACAAGCTAAATTGGCTAGTAAAAATTAGAGCCTAACGATTCTTTCAATAAGGTGAGTTTCCTATCTGGAGATGCATTGCTATGCACTTTAATAAAGAAATACTAAAAATTTTCTGCAATTCACGACAGATTTCAAATCAGTAGTGAGGCCAGACCGTATAGGTCGTATGGTTAAGGATACCCCTATCTTTTGTGTACGACCTATAATTTGTCATTTTTGGCCGATTTATAGGTCATACAGTAAACATATACGGACGACTTTTGGCGGATTTACAGGTCATACAGTAAACATATACGGTCAATTTCTTCGTCGATTTATAGGTCGTACAGTTAAGTATACAGGTTTTAGAGTTACCGTAATAGTGGAATTATGGTAATATGTGTGTTACTGTAGATGAAAAAGGAATATTGATAAAAAAGGAAAACTAAAATGAACAAAAAATGGAAAAGAAATAAAAAGAGATCATATGTAAAAACGGCTTCCCCTCTGGGAAGAGAAAGCCCTTCAAAAATTTGCACCCCAGACCCCCTTTGTCAAAAGGGTGCCACCTGCAGGTGTAACTATGTTTCGGAGGTCCCATATCTGAACGATCGTTCAAGTCAACAAATGTCAGAATGGTCAAACTGGTCAGTAATGGTCTGTTTAATGAGTAAAATCTCGAGAGAGTCAATACGCGATGAAACATTATCCTTACGGGTGCATGCGTATAAAGTTTGATGTTCTGCCAAAAATGACCAAGAAGGTCTTTTATAAAAAATGACCAGAGCGAACTGGCCATAAAAAGCATGTAGACAAATAAGGTCTTTAATAGAAAATGACCAGAACGAGCAGGTCGTAAAAAGCATGTAGAAAATTTGGAGAGTTGACGTACGGTTAAGCATACACATTCGGGAGTTATCGTAATAGTAGAATTACAGTAATTTTTCTATTATGGTAATAGAGGAATTAGAGTAATAGATGTGTTACTGTAGATGAAAAAAGGAAAACTGAAATGAACAAAAATGAAACAGAATTAAAAAGCGATCGTGTGTAAAAATGGCTTCTCCCGTAGGCAGAAGAAGCCTTTCAAAAATTTGCGCCCCTGGACCCCCTTTGACAAAAGGGCGCCACCTTCAGGCGTAAATATGCTTGGACGCCCCATTCCTGAACGATTGTTCAAGTCAATCTCAAACGGTCAAATTGGTCAGTAATGGTCTGTTTAATGAGTAAAATCTCGGGAGAGTCAATACGCAATGAAACATTATCTTTACGGGAGCATAGGTATAAATTTTGATTGACTGCCAAAAATGACCAAGAAGGTCTTTTATAAAAAATAACCAGAACAAGTTGGTCGTAAAAAGTGTGTAGAAAATTTGGGGAGTTGAAAAAATCTTTACATATCAAAAAGAAAAAGTTTTTAATTCGATGCAACATTCTACTTTATTGTAAAAATCATTTAGTCCAACCATAGGAAATGTACAAAAATTACCTTTCAAAATACGTTTATCATATACTATACAAAATTTTTTCAAAGTTTTACGAGTAACAACTTTACGATCTTCCTGATGCTCTATACGAAGACTATGTACATCTACTTCTTCTTTTCCATTGTTTTTTACAAAAGCAAAAACCATTCAACGAAGCGAATAGAAATTAACTTTTTTCATAGTATCTGATGACAAAGTGATACCGCAGACTTTGATTACGTGACGGTATTGGTCTGTAGATGGACTGTACAACCTGTAGGCGTAATTTTTAAGACCTCCACTGACAAATTCGGTAATGTAAGATCCAGAACCATATTTACGTAACTCGTCAGTCATTTCACCAAGACGCCAACCAGTGGGTACCTGATATTGTTGTTTGTCAACTGCTGACAATTAAATAATACTATCCGTGTCAAAATACAATACTTGACTTTTTAATTGCTCAATGTAAGAATATAACTTTAGTCGAGCTTGAGCCGTTGTATAAGCTGCAATAACAGACACCAATTGTTCATTGATTAGTCTAACATTCTTAATAATGTTGGCCACATTCATCACAAGTTCAAAATATTCTTTGGGTGCATTGTGGATAACAGTCTTATCCATATTGTTTCATTGACCAAACTAAAAAACATAAAAATAATTAAATGAAATACAAAAAACTATGCAAAGTTACTTTTCCCCAGAAAGAATTTAGCATTAATTTCGCCAAAGCCCTCTTTCCAGGATTTTTTAAAATTTTCGAAGAATCCAATGAAATATTCTCACGATTGTAGACCTCCATTTCGTATTCACGTTTTTGCTCATCTGTCTGAGCTTTAGCAGGGTAGCATGCCGATCTATTTGTGCAAGAACGTTTTCTATTGAATCAATGTACTTTGAAAATTGATTTATACAGACACAGAGATGACTTTTGCTTGCAAAAATTTATATCTACTGACAACGAAGCTTATAAAATCGAGGTTAAAAGCATGTCTTTATTTATTAAAAAAGTTGAAGTTGCGGATAATATCAATCTAGCTATTGAATCCACATTACAAAATACCCTATTCGTCGATGTCATGTTACAATTCTATACATAACAACTAGTCGCTCAGCTCCTCTGAACTCATTGTTCACATGTCTTTTACCTCGTATTGGCGCTCGTTGATGGTTCGGCTGCTAGGGGTGATTATTATCAAAGCCCCTTCAATTTTAAGCATTTCGGATTAAACGAAATTAAAATAACAAGTGGCACTACAACATTACCTACAACACCATATATGTTAAATTTTAAAGAAAACAAATATTTGCGCACTTTTATACAATTATTTGAGGGTGTAGGAATTGGTACAGATAACAAGGATAATGAAATTACTCGAAATTCTTTCACAACACATAACACGGTTTTTGTTTTTGATTTGACTCCTTGGGGTATGGATGGTAATTTTTGGGAACTCGTACGTGAAGGAACCACTAGTTTACAGATGAATTTTGGCGAGGATATACCAGATGGTGGTATTGAAGCACTTATATATGCAGAATTTGACTCTCTCGTAATGATTGATAAAAATCGTGAAACCTTTACGGATTATAGTATTTAAATACGTTATATTTATATGTACATTTCATCTCATTTTTTAATAATAATAAAAATCACTTATAGTTGTTGTTGTTTATACAATCCTTCTCTTTAGCTATTGTTTATTAATATTCTTTTAATTTATTCCTAATTATAAATGAACTTCCTTTTATTACTCCTTCTTTCCTTTATTTTCTCCTTTAATTCTACAGTACTATGTAATTATCTTGTACGTTCTTTTTACCCTAAGACCTGTTTGTGCATATTCTCTACATATTGTTTACTCATACATCTCTAAATATCTGACTACAGTAAACCCTTTTTTATATTCCAGAAGTTGACCCACACACACACACACACTCATAGTAGAACTCTAAAGAAATTACCTCTACTATTAAACGCAATAAATAAAAAATTTTATTAATTTTAATTCAATTTAATTTATTTGAAACAAAATATACATATATATATATACAAAATTTAAAACAAAATAGAATAATTTATACATATATACAAAATTTAAAACAAAATAAAATATACATATATATACAAATTTTACCTGAAAATAAAAACATTAAGTTTCAAAAATTTTTACTTACATAGATAATATATATATATACGCAGCCACTGCCGCCGCCGCCGTCGCAGACCTCGCTAGAGGTTTCACGCGTATCCACTAAAGTTTTTACAAAATTTAATAACTATTTTAGTTAAACAAAAATTTTTTACTCTAATATATCATTTTAACTGTTAAGTAATAGGTACAAGATCTATCAATAGTCTTTATTTTATCATAAATTTTTATCGTATAAAATTGTGTAAATATTTGAAAGCTTCTAGAATATTCTAGAAATGTTCTTTGGTAAGTTTTAGACAACTCAGCTATATACCATACATTAATATACATGAATTAAAAATCTGTAACATACTATGGCTAGCACAATTTAACCTACACATTTTTATCTTGAAATATTATAGTAAAAGCTTATAATAATTTTACTCTCATTAAATATAAAATATAAATATCTACGACGTATTTTAACTATAACATCATAACTTACTAGAAACGTGGTAGCGTCAGTCCTATCCTCTTCTCGACGTAGCGATCCTCAGCATTTCTCCATTCAGCCCTCGCAATAGGGGGGAGGATATTCCACAGGTGCGAGGCTAGGTGGCGGTCGTCCAGCGAAGGGTTTTCAAACATCTGGCGTAGACGTTTCATAAAACCCCAAAAGGGTTTCTGTCTAGCCGGACATTCAACCCCTCGCTGGCTTTGCCACCAGCTCTTGAAGTCCATCGACGCCTCCTCCCAAAAGACGGACGCCCACGCGTCAATGTCGGCTGTCGTTAAAAACGGTTCTAAATTAATAATAATATTATAAAATAGTATCCATATTAATTTTTAAATCAAAATATTTGTAAAATTATCGTACCGTAAACCTCGTAGGCCGCTCTTAACGCTGAAATAAACGTAACGAATAGGGCCTCCATTTGTAGTCTCAGGTGTCGCGCGCAAGTACAAAAATAAGAATGGTTCTTCTTCTTCTATTTTTTCTATTTATACCTCTTTACCCTCATTAAACCTTTCGGGTTTTTTCTGCCTTTTGGTTGAATCTTTTCCGTTTTTCTTTGAAGGTTGTCGACTCTAGGTTATTCTAGAAAACTATCAGAATAACAATAATCACCACCTTAATTGTTTTGGTATTGCGTCTCTTTAAAGGCTTTAGGCTCTAGGTTATTCTAGAAAACTATCAAAATAACAATAATCACCACCTTAATTATTTTGGTAAAGCGTCTCTTGCTACCGTGTTTTATAGAACCTTTGACCTTTTCTAGCATTTCTAATTGGTTTTACAATCTAAATGGTTTCAGCTGTCTAACCTTTCTATGTTTGCTCTGGAAAACGCTCTGTATACAAAACCGTATCTACCTGCATAAATCATCCAATATAATGTATTAATTTTCTATACGTAGAGTAATGTTCATGCATAGCTACCCTTGATGATTTAGTTCTTTTCTTTTCTTCTTTTTCTTTTCTTTTCTTCAAATATTTTTGTGGTATCAATTACTTTTTTACATCTATAATATTTTTCATCTCAAGTGTTCACTTTTCTACATGCGCTTTATGCCCCACTCTTTTGGGTCATTTTTCTATAAAAGAATTTGGTCATTTATGACCTTATAAGTATAAACCCATAGGAATAATGTTTCAAGTTTTATAGACTCTTTCAGTTTTTATATGTGGAATTGAGCATTCTGATCTAAAAGACCATTCTAATTTGGACGATCGTTCAGTATGCAGGGCTTCGGATTAGCGATTCTGTGAACCTGCAGACGGGGCACCTCTTATTTTAGAGCCCGAGGGCGCTTTTTTTGAACGACTTCCTCCGTGGGTGGAGGGGGTCTATTTTATAAATGCTCTCTTTTTTTTGTTTTCCATTTTTTGTTCACATTATCATTATTTTTGTATTTAGACTACAGTATTTTGGCGATAAACAAAAATAAAATAGTGTTTCAAAAGTTTTATAATAATAAGCTAGAATGTTGCATTGAATTAAAAATTTTTTGATATGTAACGATTTTTAACTCGTCAAATTTTCTACACCCTTTTTATGACCGGCTCATTATGGCCATTTTCTATAAAAGATCTTATTTGTCTACATGCTTTTTATGGCCAGCTCGCTCTGGTCATTTTTTATAAAAGACCTTCTTGGTCATTTTTGGCAGAACATAACTTTATACGCATGCACCCGTAAGGATAATGTTTCATCGCGTATTGACTCTCTCGAGATTTTACTCATTAAACAGACCATTACTGACCAGTTTGACCATTCTGACATTTGTTGACTTGAACGATCGTTCAGAAATGGGACTTCCAAAACATATTTACACCTGCAGGTGGCACCCTTTTGACAAAGGGGGTCCGGGGTGCAAATTTTTGAAGGGCTTCCTCTTCCCAGAGGGGAAGCCGTTTTTACACATGATCTCTTTTTATTTCTTTTCCATTTTTTGTTCATTTCAGTTTTCTTTTTTTATCAATTTTCCTTTTTCATCTACAGTAACACACATATTACCATAATTCCACTATTACCATAATCGAAAAATTACTGTAATTTCACTATTAAGGCAACTCTAAAACCTGTATACTTAACCGTACGACCTATAAATCGATGAAGAAATTGACCATATATGTTTACTGTATGACCTGTAAATCCACCAAAAGTCGTCCGTATATGTTTACTGTATGACCTATAAATCGGCCAAAAATGACAAATTATAGGTCGTACACAAAAGATAGGGGTATCCTTAACTGTACGACTTATACGGTCCGGCCTTACTACTTAAATCATTTATGATTCTTGGTATCATTTCTCTTGTGCGGTTGAAAAATGTTGTCCTAGCTTAGGCCTACAGCTTTTAAACATCAGGATGTTATGGATGAATATTTGACCTTGTATTGCTTTCTAACATATTTGACGAAAACCTAGATCATTTTCACAAAATCGTTTTGTGGTCCTTTAGAATTTTCGACTTTCATGAACATAACTTTTTGCATTTGGAAAATGATTAAGACATCATCAGCACAGAAAAGTTTGAAAACAATCACGAATAATTATGATTGGTATAAATTACTGGCTCCAGATATATTAGATCAAAAATGATAGAGAAACGTTTGAACGCCTCCGCCAACTATATAGTGAAAACATCGCAATCGGTCATCAGCAGTTGCAGTAGAATGTGCTGAAAAATGCATTTTCCGACATTTCAGAGGCATGGAAATCAAAATTTTTTATGATTTTTCCTTCAAAACTCAGGAAAGTCAGTTCTAACAGTCTGGAACTAACATGAAGTGAATGAAATACAAGAGAAGTGATTTTTTATCATTTTTCTGATGAAACTAAGCGAATTTATCAATTTAAGTGTGATCAACTAAAAATGTGCAGCCAAAAAAAAAAAAAATTTTGCAAAAAAAACCTGATGATTGATTTGAATAATGATTGATCTAATATATGATCATTGTTATTCTTTGCTTGATTGACTATGTATTCACAATGATTGATCCGTTACGCGGGCTTCTACTGTGATTTTGAATAGCATTTTTGAATAAATTTGTTGAAAGAAGCATTGTTTATCAGGGTTGGCGGGCATTGGGTTTTTGGGTTGATGCGTTTTCTTGGGTTGGAAAATTGGACAATTCTGGGTTTTTGGGTTTTTTAAGAAAAAAATTCATTTTTTTCCATTTTGTTCATAGGAATAAAGTTTCTTCCTGATTTAATAATCAAAATGAGAGTTGAGCCAACTTTAATAACTGCAATACCTGAATATTAGGCAGATTTTACTGCTCATGAGCCATGAGTACTTATGAGCAGTGCTAGTGAGCAATACACTACACAGCATTACCTGTGACTGCTAAAGTCTGCTCACAGCCATCAGCATTTGGTGAGCCGACTTGAGCAGCCCTAAAATTTTGAGGGAGACAGCAGACCCACTGGAGAAAGAGGCAGCTGACGGGTTTTGGGTTCAAAATGGATTGAAAATGGACCACCAACCAAGTATTCTGGTTGAATGGCTGTAAGCAGTATGAATGTTGAAGAAAGAAACATCAAACTTCTTTCAGCCTGCGAAAACACAATTTATAAGCAACTCAATGAATAAATGATCTCGGCAAGTGAAGATGATGAAAAAAATACGTTTCGTTACAAAATGCTGGAGAGTGGCCAAAAATCTGCTATGCAATATTGGTTGACCGAAGGCAAAACGTGGCCTTCATTCCAAAAAATTGTCTTGAGAATACGTTTTTTAAGACTATTAATGGTGAATAAGCGAAATTTATTTTGTCATGTCAGAATCACATGTTTTCCATTTTAGTGTCCACTGCGTCATCAGAGCGTAATTTTTCAACATTTCGCTTTGTTCACAGCAAGTTGCATAGTCGATTGCCATCTGAATCAGTCGGAAAGCTAGTCTTCATAAAATTCAATGTGCCAAAAATTTTTCGGAAGGTGCACTAGTTATGATTTTATTTGTTGTGGTAAGGAATCTGTATTTTTGCTTAAAATCAGGAAAAATGATATGAAAATGTCTTGCATTACGAAGAATAAAACTTTAGATATGTTCCACAATTGTGAAATGGAAAAAACCCTGATTAAACCCATAAAAAACCCAAATTCGAAATTTTGAAAATGGGTTTTTTCCCAATCCTGGCTGCCAGAATTCAGATATTTTTATAAAATTTGTCAGGCAGTCAATATTTGTGTTTTGACTTTCTTTTATATAGACTTTCTTTCTAAAACCGACGTAAATATTGATAGTCCCGTCGCGTAAATTTTTGGTTGAAAAATTGTGCCAACAAAACAATGTTAATTTTTCTGTTCGAATCAAACACCAAATTTTGGTTACGAATCACCACTGAATGAACAAGGGGAGGAAGTTAACAATTTCTACTTATTCATCAGTCATTCACAATGTCCAAGTCTGTTGCGATCCTACAAACAGAATTCGCTCGCGTTATAGACAAATAGAAGTAATATTACAAGACTGGGCGCGAAGCGCCTCGAAAATTTTGCTTTTTCAGTCCCCAAGATGACTAAAAATCAAGGAAATTCAGTGTTAAAAAAGTCAAAAAAATTGTGCCAGTTAACACAAACGCTCGAAACTTTTTGTGCATTCCGATTTTTTTGTGCCAAAAACCATACTTTAGCACAAAAAACCACTGGGATAAACATGAAAAACGTGTTTATAGATTTCATACCTACAGTAACTGAATATTGCAACATCGATTTGCTAAAAACCATTGCACTTTATTTTGTATAGTGTTGACACTAAAACGCAGTACTCGCCTTCTTCGACCGAGCATAATCATGACGTTATATATATCGAATGAGATTTTCACTAAGAAACAGAGTGTATATTTCTGAGTATGAGCGCCATGTTTTAATGTTTTGCATGTTTGAATCACGTGATCAATCAATTTACTGTATTTTTCGTCCGGTCAATATCATTGACAGGATCCTGCCCGGATCCTGTCAATAGCTAAAAAAATATTGACCGGATCCGGTCAATAGACACTGCCTCGCTGAAATACATGTATGGGACATTCACAGTAAACTGCAGCATGCAGTAAACAAACTTTAAAACCTGCAAACAGAGTATAAAATTAACATTACTATATCGTCAATGTACATAGGTATATTAACTACTGTAAACGATATTCATGAGATGAGTATGATGTATCAAATCATGGTTATCAGATTTCAAAAATAGAACTTGTTTTCATCACATTATTTTTTCTTCAACTCAGTCAGATGTTACAAACGAAATATCGCTTGATAATCAAAAATTAAGGTGAATGTATTGTCTGTTTTTCTTGGAATGCTTCTAAATAATGAAGGCGGGAAAGCAGTGGTATTTCAGATTTTCACGATTTGCTGATGAACAATATATCACACACGACTCGAAATTTATCATCATACTGACCTAACCTTCAACAATTTTTGGTGTGAAAATTTTTACAGTAAGAGCTCTATGTAAACGATTTGGACGACAGTACTGATTTGTGTCACTTTTTTATTTGGAAGAATTTTATAAAAATGGAAGCGCATTTTATACGGCTCAACGATTTGCAAACAGTGCCTTATAAACAATAAATCATATTTCGACCTTCGACGAGTTCTTGATAACCAAAAGAAAGGTTTTCTAACAGCCAAGCAGCAATTTCCTCCATCTATAGTAGCCAAATATGCGAAACTATGCGCATTATCAGCACTTCTTAAAGTCAAAGTCATTCTTTTGGAATCAAGTCGTCAAGAAAATTCGTTCAACTGCAGCATAAATTTCATTCCTATGACGTCTTTTCCTCCTTCCTTCTCTAATTTCCCTTAATCTTGGTCAATGTGCTGGAGAATAGAATCTGCTGGGGTCAGCAAGCCTCTGCTGGGGTCAAGACTCCCCCATACCCCAATCATGCATGTATTGTCATTTCACTCAGAATTTTCAGCGTGTACATCATTGATTGCTATTGAAAAATAATAAACTCAATTGCTGTTGTCGGCCTTGATAATTAATTGCTGAAGATCTATTTTCAAATAAATCTTATGGTAGATATTGTTAACCGTGCTGGTTTTAACGTCCAGTGTGAATCATAGTCAAGCAAAACTCGTCAAATTACGGAATGATTCCTCTTCATGTGTGGGCCAACATTTTTTTCAAATCGTACTGCCTTATCAAATGCACTTCGATCTTTGTACGAATGCATATCTATATAATCTGTTTTTTATAAAATGCATCTGAATAAAAAAATGACACAAATCAGAACTGTGGTCACATACAGCTCTTACAGTAAAATTTTCCACTCGAAAAATTTTCAAAGATTAAGTCAGTATGCTAATTCATTTCCAGTCTTATGTGATACATTGTTTATCAGCAAATCATGAGAATTTTAAATACTACTACTTTCTGCTTTCATTATTTAAAAGCATTTCAAGAAAAACAGACAATACATCTTCTTCGATTTCAGATCATTAATCAATATTTCATTGTAACATCTGTAACAATGAAGTGAAGAAAAAATGATACTGTCAGGTGCCAACCAATTTCCCCAAACATCACGTGATTTTCATCCTGCTGATAGTTTATGTTTTTCGCAACTTTTTATTTCACATTTACTTACTTCTTTTCCGTTTTGTTCATTATGTTTTACATGCATTTTTGTGTTCCGTTTTTGTTGTGTTTCGTTTTGTTTTTCTTTCGCACGTAGGCTGCAGTATGACCCTTTAGTTAAAACTTCTGCCAAACGAGCTCTACAGGCTCATGGCTATAAATGGTGCACTATGTGCGCCTCTTATCAGTAAAACTAGCATCATTTTTGTGACACAAAACGGCTAGTCAAGAAGTTTTCATTAAAGACGTTCATATGTTTAGCATGGCGTGAAACTCACCTCCAATGCTAGACATATTCGAACTGGAAAATGTCTATGTGACCATAGGCATCTTCTGCACCATTTGCCTCTGCAGAAGTTAGCTTGGCCATCATATGCTCCGCCCAGGCCATACTGCAAGCCCATGAAGGTCCTTTAAAGGACCTGTTTCTTTAGTTTTTCGCCCATTCTTGGGTTTCTCCCTCAGCATCCAGTTTTGTTTTGTAGCTCATGTCCGCCACCTTATATTTTTAATAAATTTGAATATTTTATTCTCCCTTGCATCTGCCGCTCGAATTTGCATAAAAGCCACCCATCGCCTACCTTGTGTCAGTTCTCCACCCATACATTGAGTAGAAAGAGAGAGTCATCCCATTTTTAAAGCCGCCCGCTGGGCCAATACTGTGAATTTTGGTGAAAATTTACAGATAACATTTGTAAATTTGGTTTGCTCAATAAAATGGGCTTTTGTAACATTACTCTTATGAATGAGCTCTGCAGTACCTGCTGCTCAGTACCGATTTTGTGGTCCTTCAAGAAGCGGTCACCCACACGAGCTACCTCAAAAAGTAGAGTGTAAACCACCAAAATCTTCGAGTCCATGATGCATGAATGTCACAGTATATGTTCCTAGTTCTGATCCAATTGCAACCTTAGCATGGAATTGCACATTGTGCAACCACAAAGTCTGCACCAACACTGGTTTCTTTGGATCTGGGGACATCACAGCTGACGTCATTACGACTCAGCAACTAGCGCCTGCAGCTTGCATGCTGGCACATTGCACTAAGATGTTTGGCTCACAAAAGCTTGTTGGCATCCACCCTGGCTTTTATAGCATGAACCAAACATTGGAAGTGATGTACAAATGGTGCTGCAGTGATGTCTGCAAGACAGTGACTAACCTCTTCATCAAAGAGGGACAAATCGCTCCATGGGATGGCACTACGGCCCTAAGTACCTTAGGTGACGTAGGTGGATACAGTCCCACTGTGGGCCAGTGCACTCTGCTTGACAGGGTCATTGTCTAGCCTGCTACAAACTTCACAGTATGGTGTCACCATCTCCCCAAGGAAAACTACACTGCATCTGTGTCAGGGAACCACATTATCATTGATGATCTGCAGGTTGCCCCCAAGCTACCCGGAAACTCCTGTGTCTTCCAGTTGTGTCCAGAATTATGTTCTACCACAAGTCGGACTGATCAGGGTCTTCTCCTATGCATCCATGGGAGATACAACCTGACCCAGAGTATGTTTGGTTTGGCAAAGGATTCACATCCTGACCCCATCAATGCCTAACTAAACTACTTGGCTCAGCAGATCAAGGAATCAGAGATTAACAATTTTTTATTCATGTGGCTTCAGCTTTGCTCTCACACTCAACGCTACCTTGATCTGACTTGGGAGTTGCTTTGTTTCGACCCTGTCTTGGGTGCCCAGGCATTTCTTCAGTGGAATGACCTGACCGCAGAATTCACAGGTGATGCACTGACCATATGGCCATGTCATAAGGTCAACGCAACATACATTTACCATTTGTACTGGGTGGGAAACATCTGCTACAAGTATCTACCTGTACAGGTTGGCAGTATTATCTATTTTGCCACCCTTCGTGGACCAGACCTCATCAAAGCTAGCCCAATAGTGCCATGCAATCACCACTTTACAGGGATTTTCAGAAATTGCTTGGGCTGGTTTACTGAGCCTGGCACTGTCCATGTGAGCCACATCCCACCAGAACTCTTCTGGAAGCAGGGCTTCAACGTCACTCACTTTGAGGCTCCTGCGCTCTTCCATGACCAGTTAGGGATGATCCCATCAAGTTTTGCTTTCTTTAAAATAGTAGGTTTACAAGATTGAGCAAATTGAAACAGTTTCAAACCAGCTAGAGAATTTTACTGATGGCCTATCCCTGCAACCAGATGCTGTCTATCAAGCTTTTTCAGGGGTAGAAACTGACATCAAGGCCTCTCTGGAAGGTGTCTATCTGGCAGCAAATGCTGTGATTACTGGTCAATAACACAACCTCATCAAGGGCTTGCATGCTGTTCTGAGAGGACCAGTTCAGTTGATCTTTAACACCCTGGTCCCCTTTGCAGTGCTGGTTGGTATCAGATATCTAGCCTATCTTGGTATATCTTACTACCTCAGTTACTGCCTGTCGAACAAACAGGTATGGTTTGTTGGCCGCTTTTCCCCATTGGCACTGTACCCCAGAGCCCAACACTGGGTTGGTTTTCATTACCTGCAAAAGGACATGCAGTCCCAGCTCAACTGAATCACTCCGTGCTTCATCATGCTGCTGGACGCCAAGGAAACCCCTGCTTTCCTTGACACTGGTTGCCCATGCACTCTCATTAGCCAACGCCTTTACAAGGCCCTGGTTAAAGAAAGTTTGAAGGTGGCAATGGCATTCCAGCAGCATCATGACTTCAATCCCTTGATGAGCATCAATGGCAAAGCCTTTCATACCCTCCTTTCCTGACTGTATGAAATCATGCTGCTAGGGAATTGCCAGCCAAACACATGGATCAATGTACATCTCCATGTGTGCAAGACTACATCTCCCTTTTGGGCGCCAGCTGATTCGATACTTGGACTGGACTTTCTTGAACAGTTCAAGAACATTATGTTTGACTACCAACATAATGTTTGTCTGTTGAACCCCGTAGAACTACCCCTTCTTCTTACAATGGCAGAGATTGACTAGATAAACCCAATGGCAGAAATTGACCAGATAAAAGAACACACGTTCACTATCAAGGGCTTCATACAGGTCTAGGTCCCAATCATGGTCCAGGACTTTTTCCATCTCTAGGCCACACTTATGTGCATCCTAGGTCACCTCATCAAGTGGGTCAACCAGAGGATAATGGACCTCTTCCAGGCATGCAAGTCTTTGTTCACTGACCATGCAAGGGTTGAGTTGCCCTTGACCCCCACCTGCAAGCTCTCCAGTTACACTGGAAAAGGGCTGTTTCCATGAGGAAAGTGATTTAGATGCTCCAGCATCACCTCTTATGGCAGTGCCACGATTGTCAGACACAGAGATTGAATCACTAGGAGCTACGCAGAGTCCAAAGGACAGATCCGACCATTTACTTACAGTGCAGATTGATTTGAACCCAAGGAACCATCCTGGAAACATCCATCAGCTACGCTCTTGTGGGTCTACTCCATCCCACTGGGCTGCCGATTCCAAGGCAATCAGGTATGGCAGGGCAAATCCTTGGTGCCACCACATCAGATCCAGGTCATGTGGTGTCAGCCTTCTACCCAAATGATATGCGGACACCCCATATCAAGGTTCTCTTGAATAACTGAGTAGAAGCCAAGGCACTGGTCCACACAGGAGCCGTTTTCTCACTACTGGACCACAAGTTGGTGGTTAAACTGCCCAACTTGGTGCTCATGCAGACTAGGGCTCTTCCCATAGCAGCAAACGGGTCCCCGATCCAACTGTTAGGTGGTGCCTATGTCATGGTGACAGTAGCCGATGTCTCTGAAGGGATCCGGGTCCAAATACAGGAGAACTGTTCAGCTGAACTGGTCCTTGAAACAAACATTCTCCAATGGTTCAATTGTGTTAGCTTGAATTGGGAGAAATCCTTTCTCCAGTTCAAGGATCAGAAAGTTCTGTGTGATTGCGTCATCCACAACCCTCCTTCTCCCCATGGTTCCTTACCCCTGGAGGATTTGGTTGTCCTTGAGCCTTACTTGCTAAGACAATTTTCTGTCCCCATACTACCAATGTATACAAATGTACCTGAGGTTGCTTTCTTCCTTAAGCCTCCCATGGGAGCTCACAGCAATGTATACTTTGCTGGCAGTGTAAGTATTATGGCTAAGGGCCACATACCCTTACAGGTGGTTAACCCAAATACACATTCCATGGTTCTCTATCCGCACATGACCATCGGTGATGAGCAGATGCACACTGATCTCTCACGTGAGTCAGAGGTCAAATCGGACCTAGTCCTTGACCGAAAGTGGGTTGAATCCAATGCTGTGATATCCTCCGATATCTGCTCACAGGACTGGACAGCATTCATTGACCTACTGATCGCATACACTGACCTCTATGCCATAGATGAGAAGGACACAGGTTCTACTGATCTCATTCAGCACAAGATCAGCATGGATGACACCCGCCCAGTCCACCAGTTTCCTTATTAGACATCACCTAGGGAGAAGGACCTCATCATGCAAGAAGTCAGAGCACTCCAGGAAAAAGATATTATTCGGCCGAGCACATCACCATGGGCTACTAATATCATCCTGGTGCGCAAAAAGAATGGTTCGCACCATATGTGTGTTGATTTTCTCGGCCTTAACAAGGTCACAAAACAGGATGCCTACCCTCTCCCATGGATAGATGACATCCTCCACAGACTTGACAGTATGAAATACTTCATTACCCTTGATTAGGCTAATGCCTATTGGTCCATACCAATTGCTGAGGCAGATAAGGAAAAGATGGTGTTTAACACATCCATTGAACTTTACGAGTTCAACTATCTGCCTTTTGCTCTGTGCAAGGTCCTTGGGATGTTCCAGTGCTCCATATGGGAATACAGTGGCGTACTGAGCTGACTTACGTCGACGACATCTTGGTGTTCAGCAATTCCCACATCAAGATGCTTGATCACCTGACAGATGTGTTCTCTCATCTCCACCAGGGTGGAATGAAGCTCAGACTAAGCAAGTGCAAATTCTCACACTCTGAGGTAGAATATCTAGGATACCAGTTCTCACAGAGCAGCCTGGAACTGGATAATGTCAAACTGGCTGCCATCCAGAATCTACCCATTCCAGAGAACACCAAAGACATCAAGTCCTTTCTTGGCCTGATGTCTTACTATAGGCGTTTCATCCCTGCTTGTGCTCAGCTCAGCGAGCCACTAACCAAGCTCTCAAGGAAGGAAATAACTATCCAGTGGTCAAAACCTCAGCAGGAGGCATTCGATGAACTTCGAGGATTGCTGACAAACCCTCCCATTCTTCACCATCCAGACTTTACAAAATCCTTCATCCTCCAGATGGATGCAAGTATTTCGGGAAAAAGGACGGTTTTGAGCCAGTTGGATGATAGTGGACATGATCATCCTGTTGCGTACCCCAGTCGATGGTTAACAGCAGCTGAGAAAAACTACTCTAGCACAGAGTTGGAATCTCTTGCTGTTGTCCATTTCCTCAAGCACTTTCAACCGTACTTCTTTCAACATGAGGTGGTCATGCAGACTGACCATACAGCAGTCAAAGCAGTGTTGGAGAAACGTAATCCCTCTGCTCAGATCGCTTGATGGGGACTTGCGCTCGCCAAATTGAAACTGAGAATTCTGCTGTGAAAAGGTCGGTCTAACAGTAATGCTAACGCATTATTGTGCCTGCCGGATGCTAATTCCCTCACTCGTCAGAGTATTGACGATACTCACTTTTACAGACCTGAAGGACATGTAACGATGGTCACCAATGGTGTGCAGCACCTGGTGAGGTCAGAGATTTATGCCAAGATATTGGTAGGTGTGCAGCACCCTGACCTTCTCGCAGCTCAATTTCAGGATCTGGAACTAGCCTCCATTCTTGGACCACTAAAACCTTATGGTGATCAGAATGATGTTGATGGCTACCATCTGTTGGATAATGTCCTCCAGAAGTGGACAGGCGAGTCCAATAAGATTGTCATGCCTAGATCCATGGTTACTACCCTTATCCAGGCCCATCATGATGACATTTTGGCTAGACACTTTGGTGCTAAACATACCGCGTGGCTCATAGCTCGCAGGTACCACTGGCTGTCCCTCAGTCAGGACATCAAGTTCTTTTGTCAGCAGTGTGACCTTTCCCAACAGAATAAGCCCACTTCACAGAAGACCTGAGCAGCCCTGAAACCTATCACCATTACTGGATCATTTCATCTGGTAGGGATGGAGTGCATGGGACCCATAACCACTAGTGAGGCTGGCAACCGTTTCATTGTAGTCTTTATAGACTACTTCACGAGATGGGTCAAAGCTTTTGCTACTCCGGATATCACTGCGCAAACCATGGCCTGACTTTTTGTCATGAAAATTGTCTGTCAGCACGGGGCACCCCAGATTCTTCAGTCTGATTATGGCACTGATTTCTTATCAAAACTGATGGCCGAAATCACTGCCATCTGTTCAAGTAAGAAAGTCTACTCTACCGCCTATCACCCCATGACAAATAGCCAAGTAGAGAGAGCTAATCAAATGCTAGCCACACGGCTGCGTATGTATGTCCACCAAGGCCGTATTGATTGTGATGGACACCTATTATATGCTGTGCTTGCCATCAACATTAGCACGAATGAGTCCACAGGTACTCCCTATTCAAATGTATATATGGTCGCACACCCATGCTACCTGTTGACACCGCGATCTCATTCAACCCTCTGGCCCATGTCATTGACATCTCCATGTACGATATGGAGGTCAATTGTCATTTCACAAATTCCTTGACCTTGATGCAGAGTTGGATTGAGAAATCACAGGCAGCTTATGCTCAGTCTTATGACCACAAGGCATGAGATGTGTCATAAAAAGTAATTAATCAAGTGCTCAAACTGCCAACTTCCAGTGAACATGGTCTCAGGCTTAAATTGCTGCCCATTTACGATGGGCACTATCTCCTAACAAATGTGACACATCCTAATGCCACCATTCGTCTTGAGACAGATCATGAAGATACTGTGGATGTCAATCAGCTTCGACACTACCTGTCACCTGATACGCCGAAAGGAGCAGAGGAGTTGCCTTCAACTTCACAGGCAGTCGAGTCCGCATCCTTGTCATTTCCTTCAACAAGCTGGGATTTCACACCCAATTTGATTGACCCACATCTTGATGCAGAGGTCTCCAATCCCTAATCAAGACCTACTCCTCTTCTTTGTCCCCGCTTATGGACGAGGATGTCCTTTTTCGAAGGACCGCCATGCCCCTCACAGGATATCCATTCTGATCCATGCTGGATCACTAGTGGAACGAAGAGAATGAGCAGCGACCAGAGCATCTGAACAAGGGTATACGCACATCTCCGGGATAGCCTCATATCTCAGGTGCATTTCTGCGATAGCCTGCATCTTGCCCCTAAAATTTTTCTTTTCCTCTCATTATAGACTTCCACATAGGCCACTTGATGCTAGCAACTCCATGCATCACTGACCTCCAAGGCCATTTGACACCAGCAACTCTGCGCACCACCGACTTCCAGTCACCCTATCACCCAATGAGCCAGAGTCTGTTCCGCACCCCAAAAATCCAACGGACCTTTGACCACCCAGCCATTGCACCCTTGGACAATCAACCACCACAGACATGCTGCATAACCCCATACCACAACAAGGATGAGCACATCCTTTTTCGAAGGCCCGCAGTATCACGTGCCAACCAATTTTCCCCAAATGTCACATGATTTTCATCATGCTGATAGTTTATGTTTTTCGCCACTTTTTATTTCACATTTACTTACCTTTATTTCGTTTCATTCATTATGTTTCATGCATTTTTGTGCTCCGTTTTTGTTGTGTTTCATTTTGTTTTTCTTTCGCACCTAGGCTGCAGTATCACCCTTTAATTAAAACTTCTGCCGAATGATCTCTATGAGCTCATGGCCACAATTGGTGCACCATGTGCGCCTCTTATCAGTAAAACTAGCATCATTTTTGCGATGCAAAATAGCTAATCAGGAAGTTTTCATTAAAGACGTTCATATGTTTAGCAAACATATTCGAACCTGAAAATGTCTATGTGACATTGTCTGCACCGTCTGCCTCTGCAGAAGTTAGCTTGGGCATCATACGCTCTGCCCAGGCCATACTGCAAGCCCATGAAGGTCCTTTAAAGGACCTGTTTCTTTAGTTTTTCGCTCATTCTTGGGTTTCACCCTCAGCATCCGGTTTCGTTTTGTAGCTCGTGTCCACCGCCTTATATTTTTAATAAATTTGAATATTTTATTCTCCCTTGCATCTGCTGCCTGAATTTGTATAAAAGCCACCCATCGCCTACCTTGTGCCAAGTCTCCACCCATACATACATGTCGAATAGAAAGAGAGAGTCGTCCTGACCTCCCACATTTGCTTGTCAAAGAATGGAGTGGATCAACCCTCCTGTTCATCGACCCCAATCTGCAGGATCCACAGGATCAAAATATTTTTCTTCTGGATGATGTTAAGAGTTCAGAAACTCGCTCTTCAAGTTCAAGATTATTATATTACTGCATTTTTCGGCTGGCCTGCATGATAATAAACGTTCTGCAAGGTCGAAGTTTCCTGCAAGAATCAAATCGAGTTAAGGCCTTGTCATACATCATCGCGTGGCACCGCCTGGCGCCAGTTGTTCTATCCATACTAAAAAGCAGCGCTGGCAGGCGCCGTGCAGTACCACCTTAGAAGTATGAATATGTTTTTGTAATTTTTGCGGGGCCGCCATCAAGTTTCAACTGTTTTCGAAATTTTCGAACAAGTAATGTGTTGTTGTAGCATATTGTTGCATACTGTGGTTGAATCATATTTTTCACTTGAATGGTGATTTCTGACACTTGTCAAATTATTTTAACAAATTGATTACTTAATTTTCAATGAAGATTAACTAAGAAGTTGATCATTCAATTTGCAATGAAGACATTAATGTGTAAAAATTATGAATATGCAAAGTAGGTGTAAACATGTTCCTACAGCAAATGTACTCACACATTTCGATTGTGTCTTTATTCCCCCAACGTCCATTTTCCGCAAATATCCCGATTGTCCGAAAGTCTATATTCTCCATAGGTCCCGATTCCCCAGATAATGAATAAATTTTCTATTTCCCCGAAAAATGCATTAGTCCCTATTCCCTGAACGTCCCGACTTCCCGAATACTAGGGAAAGGATGGATCCACTTTGAATCTGGGTCCTAAACAGCATGTCCGACCGGACCCAGATCAGATCTGGATCCTGTATATAGCACATATCTGAATGAATAATTGTGTCTATACAGGGTGTGCCAAAAAAAGCAACCTTTTTGAAAAGCAGCTTGAAACTACAAGAGAGCCGCTTTAAGGCGGAATGTCACTTCACGCTTCCTGCGTCACGCTACAGTAAAAAGAAAAAATTGACCAATCAAAGTCGAGCCTGAACCGCTCGCCCGCTTAGAAAGTGACATATACCAAGTGAGCAGAGCGCGAGCATAGCAGGCACCGCTTGCACCGAATCGTTAATTTTAAACCATTTTCATCGTGGTTTTGTGCAAAATTATTGTTCATTCGGCGATTTTAATCGAATTTGTTGCTAAAATAAATCTTCCCGACGAGTTTAAATTAACAATTCGTAAAAAAGTGCAGAATTTCTTAAATTCCGATTTTTTTTCAATTTAAGCACAAATAACTCATCCTGTATATTCAATTTTTCAAAATCAATTTATATAAAATTGATTTTTCTCAGTAGTTCAAGAGCTACTAATTGTTGGAATGAGAAGCAAATTGAAGCAAGAGCCCAAAATCTTTAAACTAGGCTTTTCTGCAAGCTTCTATCTGCACCATGCAGGAATGATTGATTTTTCTTTTTCTTTTGCACTTTCTATTTTTCGATTTTCTGGTATTTTTCAACTTTTTCGCATTTTTCGTATTTCACATTTGTCAAGACGAGCAATACATTTTTTTGAGAAAGCTAAATCCGAAAGTAAAAAAGCGGCACCGTATGGCAAAGTATGACAAGCCACCGCGCCGCGCCGCTTGTTAATATGAATAGGACAACCGCCGTCGCGTGGTACCTCGCCGTGGAGTATAACAGGGCCTTTACAGTGTGCAAGCATTTTCGGGAATGTATAAAAATTTAGTATTAGAAGTTTGAAATAAATCTGCAGTAGAAGCAGTCTAATATGAATATATCGGTTTGAGATCCCTATTAAACTTGATCTACTTCTCATGCAACCTGTTGCATCATGGATAGGCTTTCAAACGTGACAAGGTTGATGAAATGATGACTTTAATTTTGAAGGTATTGTAACGTACCTGCTAAAGCAGTACTGTAAATATATAGCATACTGTATGTGATAAACATTTATTAAATATTATTCATTTTCGTATTTTATCGTCTCAAGGGCGTCTGGGATTCACACCCAAACATTTCTATAAAATTACGTGAAGTACTTTATTTTGATCCGTTCACACCCCAGTAGCCCAATTAAGACGCCCTAATTAATTTGCACAAACTGCAGCTGGTTCCCTAGAACCTACACTAAACTACACATTCCACGGCTACCGTAATCCCCCGTAAAAATCGTAAACAACACCTGCACACAGTAAAAATAGGTAGAAGCCCCGCCAGACAGTAGTCTCAAGTGTAACGGTAGCGGCAGCCCCACAAAACATGTGTATACAGAGAAACCGATACAGGAAGCATGCACAGAAGCACAGAGGTATGGCTAAGCCTACCATAGGAAGCAAGCAATACACAAAAAGCATACCTTGCTAGAAAAGCGTTAAAGGGCGTGACTAAGTGAGCATGGAAAGCAAAACAGGAAGCGACGATTGGCGGAAGAAGATGGACAGAAGCACGACCTCCCGCGACGCCCAGGGAGTGGCAAAAAACGTCGTATAAAAAGAGAAGCAGAGCGTGATTTTGTTAGTTATTGGGTTATTGAATTCTTCGTTTCTCAAACTGCATTCCTTTCCGTTTTATATTTGCAAGCGGCCATTTTCAGGAAAGCATTTGAACCGAGGCCCGTTCATTATTTTTAGGCCGAGACCACGTTTTTTCGTATTGTTGTTGACGTCTCAAAGCAGCCGTTGAAGCATTTAAGCAGAAATCCCAGCGTAAACCAAGAATGACCCCCCAAAGGCAAGATCATCTAGGAGAAATCGTTAGAGAGCAGATAAAAAATTTATTTTCTGAATATTTTCATACTCTATGCACACAATTGAATCAGAATACAGTAAACCCTACCCCAATAGACGATCTAAGAACAGCAAACATTCGTAATAACATGGCAAATAATTTTTATGCGAAACCTACAGTATTCACGGGCGGCGTGACCCAACATTTTGGTGAATGGAACAAACCTTTAGAACAATTTATGGCATTTCAAGGCATGAAAGATACAGACGTACCGTTAAAGTTGGCATGTTTAGAGATTCATTTGGGAGAAGCCGCGTTAGCAAAATTCAAAAGTTTAGCCAACTCCGAAAACCCTCCCCACACATACAAGCAGTATAAAGCTGCATTACAGGCCTTTTTCCCAAACAATCGAGATAATGAGCTACACCAACAATTTTTACTCGAGAGAAAACAAAAGCGATCAGAAACAGTAACTGAATTCTTGTTTGATCTAGAACACCTCGCCTTGTTTGATCTAGAACACCTCGCAATCCTAGCCTACCCTAACTTTAACACAGACGCATGAGAAATGATCATAAAACCCCTCTTTGTAAAAGGCATGCAAAACGAAATCAGGGAAGCAATTAAGTATAGAAGGTTCGCAACCCTAAAAGAAATGTCAGAGGAAGCAGGTTATATTGAACAACAAATCCTTAGAAATGAGTTAAAGTCTAATGCTCTTCCATTTATGCCCCCAAAACCCGAACCCATCTTTTCCCTAACCAAAAATACAGACCAACAGGACCTCTTGCATCAGTTAGAACAACAAGTAAAAGACCTACAGTTGCAGATCAAACAAAAACCCCAACCCCCACAACAGAGTAGCTACAACAATTTCAGTAACAACACTTACAGTAGGAATAATGCTTACAGGAACAATACCACCCCTAGGCAACCCACATGCTTCCAGTATGGACAACTCGGACACGTAGCTCGTAATTGTAAATCAGTAGGCAACAGGAAATCATGTGAAATTTGTTTTCATAATAATCACAGTACGCGTGATTGTAAAAGCCGATGCATCCACAGCTCCCAAACAGGACATAGATCTGATAACTGCCTTTCAAAACCCTACTCAAATTTTCAATGTTTCCTATGCAAGCAGAGAGGTCATACAAGTAGGTACTGTCCGAATCAACAGAGTCGTAATATTCAAAATTGCATTGAGTACAGGCAATCCCAACCCCTCATGGACATTGATGACCCCGCATTTTACTCAACATTACCCGCCATAACTAATGGCCCTCAGACTACTTTAGGAACCATTATGCCCAATACCCACCGATGTAGTCAGGAGGAGTACATCCTCGACCTGGACATACCCCATTCCTCTGCCATGTTACCACCCCCCATGCCCGAAGCTGCTGAACCCAGAAAATTGCCACCAACCATACCGGCAGACTACAAGATCCCCCGAAAACAAGACACCAAGTCGCCCACCGCCCTTGAAACTCCATCGAAAACAGGTCGCAACTTGTTGTCCCTTCTCCACGGCCTGACTCCCAAACCCTACCAATTCTGCCCCTGCCAAACACTGCTACCAACCCCCACAAGTAAGCAAATCCAAACCCCATCCCATGCCTCAACTTCTAAAGTTTTACAGACTGTTCAGATTACAAACCGGCCACCCCCCCCCCCCAGCTCAAAACCGCAAAACACCAATGGCCTGGCCAAACCAGCCAGAACGAAAATATACAATGCCCCGCCGCCTCCAATAAAACATTGTATTGACCGATGTTTTGTATTTTTCTTTGTATAATAATCCCCACATCGTGTAGTGCCCAATTTCAGATCTGTGGAACTTCATTGAGCGGTCACTCAGTCAGCATACCAAAACTTGTATCATGCATGCCCCCTTCCACAGTAGACAAACTGGTACAGACATTCGGAAAATCTATATCCCCTCCACTAAACCTCACATTCTAGATGCATACAAATGCAGTGTTCGCAAACGGAAAATTTGTACTAATACAGGATTTTTCGGCTCGAAAGGTATTGTCTTTGACCAAACCGAAATGCAAAATCTAACCCCGTATGTTTGTAAGGCAATCATTATAGACAAAGAACACAACGGTCAAGAATTATATGAAACTCAACCAGGATTTTGGTCAACAAACAACTCCCTAAGCATAGAATACACATGGTGTTGTACAGACCACTGTACCTCGGTCACTAACGTCATCATAGAAATAGGACAAATAGCATCTTCGAATGGAAAATCTATGACAGGTACATTAGGTGACCTGGGGTCATGCAAACTGACATCAGGTCATTGTGTAACAACTGACGGATACATTATCTGGAATGAAACAGCATTTGAAAACTTATGCCCCTTCAAATACAAAACCACACATCCCATAAAACTCAGGCAAACCTACATGATAATAGAAGAGCTACAAGGTGCATTCTCCGTTAAAAACACACTCTTCTCAAACCCGAACTGCCCAGAAATCCAAGACAGCATTCTAACCGAACAAGGCATTGTTGTACAATTAGACAAAAGCACCCCACATCGTAACACATTTTTAACCCCAAAAACCAACACAACTCATACTACACTCTACGATTTTGACGATTTTCAACCGATTAACGCGAAACTAAATTATCTAGCAGAAAAAATCCAGGAATTCGAAATTCAAAATTTCAAAAACGTATGGAGTGAATTATGCAGACAGGCACAGCATCACCTTGATCTCGTATGGCAAACTCTACTCCTTGATGCAACCCTTGGGGCGCTTGCATTCCTACAGCGAACCGACATAATAGCAGACTTCATAGGAGAAGCCCTCACCGTCTGGCCCTGTAAACAAGTAAATGCATCTAAAGTCTTTTACAACCATAAAATCAACTAAACATGCTACAAACTTTTACCCATTCTCGTAGGAACCAAACTCATGTTTTCGAACCCAGGAGGCAATGATTTGACCTCTTTTTCACAAACCGTTGACTGCCATCACATGCATGTAGCTCTTTACAAACAGAATAATACATGGGTCAGTGAAACAGGATCCCGGCATGTCACAAATTTACCCTTAGAAATCGTCTGGAACCAAAATTTTTCCCTTTTCCATTTCAATACACCCGCATTTTTTCATGATCAACTTGCAATTATTTCGACAAACTTACTCTTTTTGAAACAATACATTTATAAAACTCAGACACTTGAAAATGTTGTTAAGAAACTCGTCAATTACACGGCCCAAATGTCCCTTAACTCAGATACAGTTTACAATATGATCTCAGGCACTGGCCAAGCAATCAGAAATACCCTATCTGGCGCCGGTCAAGGCATAGAACATGTAATAACTGGCACCACCCAAAGTCTCACAGGCGGGTTAAACAATTAACTCAAAAGGGCCCCTACAAATCATTATCAATCTAGCCGTTATTACTGTAGTTATCACAGGCATCTTTTATTCTTTTCTCATTCTTCGAAAATATTTCCCTTTCCCAAAGCATCAGGTCACAAATGAACATGTGTACGAAATACCATCACACAACAGACATTTACATGAGACCATTCCCCCATCATTCCATCATGCTCTCTTAGAATTAGCTAATCGTCGTGTGGCAAAAACACAGCAGAAATATGACCTTGTTGATATCGATATCCCCAGAACCCCTGCAATCGAACTCGTTAATCAAATTCACCAATTTGGATCAAACAAGCCACCCCAGAATGTACCTGAGAAACATACCCCTCACATTCTGATCACACTTAATGGCAAGCTAATTACAAAAGGCATGATTCACACTGGAGCAGTCTACTCACTCATTGATTCCCGAATCGCTCAAATTCTACAGTTAGACATGAAACCCCCGCTAGTCCGAGCCAAAGCAGCAAATAACCTTCCGATCCACTTTGTAGGAACCACTTTTGTTACCGTCACAGCCCAAACCATCCAGGAAACAATAATGGTTCATGTCCAAAAAGATTGCACAGCAGACATCCTTTTAGGCAAAAACTTTCTCAGTTGATTTTCGGAATACAATATCAACAATCAGAAATCCCAGGTCAAATTTGGTAATGTTATACTACCTTGTGATGGCCTAGAATATAGCCCCCTTTTGACCCATGGTGGAACTTATTTAGACGAAAAATTAGAATTACCACCCTGTACAGTAACCGAATTCACTGTCCCCTTGCCCAAATCATACCTACAAGTTAAACAGCTTGAATTTACCCCAAAACCCAAACAGAATCCCAAAGTTCATTTTGCAGCTTGTGTCTCTGAAAACCAAAACAGTCGCATAGGCATATCTGTCTTAAACACACAAGACACAGCCCAAATTCTTTACCCTGGAACATGCATTGGTACAGTCTCATGTTACATCCCAAAACAAGATGCTTCTGCTAAAGTAACCCCCTCCACACAAAACCAGCCAAACTGTTTTGATGCATTCACATGGTTAAAACAAAACGTTAATTTAACCTCCAGTGACCTCACAGAAACCGAAAAAACTCAACTTCTACACACCCCATCCAAGTACCCTATGTTATATGCTAAATCCAGAATGGACATAGGTAGAACCACCCTTGTTTCACATACAATTGACACCAATGGCTCCCAACCCGTACGCGGGCACCTTTTCCGAACCTCCCCAAAAGAAAAGCAAATCATACAAGCAGAAGTTGAGCAACTCGCAGCAGCAGGTGTCATAAGCCAGAGCAACTCTCCATGGTGCACCAACACAGTTTTAGTCCCCAAAAAAGATGGAGGCCATCCTTTATGCATTGATTTTAGAGGCCTCAATAAAGTAACCAAAAAAGATACCTACCCCTTGCCCCGTATAGATGAAATTCTAGACACCCTCCGTGGAATGAAATATTTCACCTCCCTTGACCAATCAAATGCCTATTATTCCATTCCCATAGCACAAGCAGACAGAGAAAAAACTGCATTTAATTGCTCAGCTGGACAGTATCAGTTCAACTACCTCCCCTTCGGTTTCACCAACGCCCCAGCCACATTCCAAAGGTTAATGGATGTTATTCTTTCGGGTTTGCAATGGAACACATGCCTTGTCTATCTGGGCGATGTTTTAGTTTTCGCAGACTCCCATGCCCAAATGCTGGAATGTTTAGACACTATTCTTGCCCGACTTTCACAAGCAGGCCTTAAACTAAACATACAAAAATGTAAATTCTGCCAGCCCCAAGTCCAATACTAGGGCCATGTCATTTCTCAGCAAGGCATTTCACCAGATCTCCAAAAGGTACAGTCCATTTATGACATACCCACACCCAAAAGCTCAAAAGAAGTCAAGTCATTCCTTGGCGTACCCTCTTATTATTGTAGATTCATTCCGAACTGCTCCCAAATTTCAAGTCCCCTCACAGCCCTACTCAAAAAGAATTCCGAATCTTCCTGGAGCCCTGAACAGCAAAACACATTCACTAAACTAAAAGAATTGTTAATTCATGCCCCAATACTGCAGCATCCCGATTTCACCAAACTGTTTATTTTGCAAACTGACACCTCAAAACTCGGAAATGGCACCATTCTCAGTCAGCTAGACAGTAAAGGTCAGGATCGCCCCATTGCTTTTGGGAGCCGCACACTAAAACCCGCAGAACGCAACTACCCGATAACTGAGTTGGAAACCCTTGCAGTAGTTGAGTTCCTCAAGTATTTCCGCCCCTATCTTTTCCAGCAACATGTTATTGTACACACTGACCATACAGCAGTTCAGGCAGTCTTACAAAAGGAAAACCCGTCCCCTCGCATTGCCCCTTGGGGATTACCCTCTCCGGTATTCAACTCAACATTCGACCTAAGAAAGGCACTGCCAACCGCAACACAGATGCTGTTTCTCGATTCCCCTCACAGACAGCAAAACAATCCTTTGGATATTGAGCAACTAGAAACCCGCCCTGAAATATCAACCATAAATTCTGTTCTTGAGGCCGAAGCAACTGAAAAAGAAGAACAACAGAAAAATTTTGCTGAACTCCAACGCACTGACCCAGCTGTCAAAAATATTTTTGCAAAAATCGCAAAAAACACCCCCTTACTACGATCAAATTCGCAGTGCATCAAAACATCCTCTTTCGTATAGTCAACAAACAAGCAAAACTATACATCCCCAAGTCCCAAGTACAGCCTCTCATTGCCTCCCATCATGACAGCAAATTCACAGGCCATTTTGCTGCCAGAAAAACTTTACACTTGCTCAGACAAAAATATTTTTGGCCCCAAATGAGCCGTGATATCAAACGTTACTGCAAAACTTGCCACCCATGCCAGACACAGAAATCCCTCTGGCACAAAATACATGCAAATCTCGTACCAATTCAGCTCACTGGCCCATTTGATAGAGTCGGTGTTGATTGCATGGGGCCGTTATCCCTCACTGAAGATGGCAACTGATTCATTGTCGTTTTCATTGATTATTTCACCAAATATGTGGAGGCATTCTTGACCCCTGACATCACTGCAGCCATTATCGCCAAGTTATTCGTAACCAAAATTGTTTGCTGTCATGGGTCCTCAAAAATCATCCATTGTGATCGTGGCTCCAATTTTGTATCGGATATCTTTTCACGGATCACTAGTTTATGCAACACTCAGAAAATTCATACCACCCCATACCATCCCATTGCCAATGGGGAAGTTGAGCATTGCAACCAGACCTTAGCCACCCGTATCCGCATGTACATCAATTCAAATCACACTGATTGGGATACTTATCTCCCGTATGCCGTTTTTTCGATCAACATTCATGAGAATGATAGCACCTCGTATCCCCCATTTGAATTGCTCCACAGTAGACAGGCTAATCTTCCATCAGACGCAGCCTTAAATTTTTTCCCCACCTACTACATGGTTGATTTAGACAATTACGCCCTTCGTGTAAAATCGCATTTTACAGAAGCACTCTCAACGGTGCAGAAAAGCTTACAAAAAGCCCAAGATCACTACACCCATCAGTATAACAAGCATGCTCAGAACATACATTACACGGCAGGTGATCTTATTCTTTACAAAAATCATTCGTGTAAACAAGGGCTGACTCCCAAATTCCTCCCTCGCCAAAACAGGCCCTATACAGTTATAAATTTCATGTACCCCAACGTTACACTCAAACACCCCCCTAAGAATATAACATTTACGGTACATGTAAATGAGACAACTCCTTTCCACCCTCGACAGCCTTGAACAAGATCGTTCAACTCCGGAAGGAGGGAAATGTAACGTACCTGCTAAAGCAGTACTGTAAATATATAGCATACTGTATGTGATAAACATTTATTAAATATTATTCATTTTCGTATTTTATCGTCTCAAGGGTGTCTGGGATTCACACTCAAACATTCCTATAAAATTACGTGAAGTACTTTATTTTGATCCGTTCACACCCTGGTAGCCCAATTAAGATGCCAAATTAATTTGCACAAACGGCAGCTGGTCCCCTGGAACCTACACTAAACTACACATTCCACGACTACCGTAATCCCCCATAAAAATCGTAAACAACACCTGCACGCAGTAAAATAAGTAAAAGCCCCGCCAAACAGTAGTCTCAAGTGCAATGGTAGCGAGGGCCCCACCAAAATGTGTGTATACCGAGAAACCGATACAGGAAGCATGCACAGAAGCACACAAGTGTGGCTAAGCCCACCGTAGAAAGCAAGTGAAGCACGGAAAGCATACAGTACCAGGAAAGCATTAGAAAGGCATGACTAAGTAAGCGTAAAAGGCAAAGCCAGAAGCGACGATTGGCGGAAGAAGATGGACAGAAGCACAACCTCCCACGATGCCCAGGGAGTGGCCAAAAACGTCGTATAAAAAGAGAAGCAAAGCGTGATTTTGTTAGTTATTGGGTTATTGAATTCTTCGTTTCTCAAACCGCATTCATTTCCGTTTTATATTTGTAAGCAGCCATTTTTACGAAAGCATTTAAACCGAGGCCCGTTCGTTATTTTAAGCCGAGAATGCGTTTTTTGTATTGTTGTGGACGTCTCAAAGCAGCCGTCGATTGGTATTGTATCACCCCGGTATTGTTGAATCGCCTGTCACCCCTGCACCCAGTTTCGTTGCTGTAATGTCCATTTGGTTAAAGCAAAGTGCTTCGCACAAAATCTGGTCGTTACAGTTTCAACGATCTTTTTGGCCATTCGAATTAGACCGAGTACTGTGGGGTATGGTTTCAATGATGTATCAAATGACATATTCATATTAGCTCACTAGCGTACACTACCAGGCGAAACTAACCCTCAAAAATTCGCCTCCAGAAGGCGTCTTTTTCGGCAGCACAAAGAATACTTTCATCTTTCTTAAATTGACATTCATGCAATAACTGTCAATCATGGTTTTTTCATGTGTAGTGGATATGCACCTTGTTTTGACCTACAGTATGACAACAATTGACCTTTCGTTTATATCTGGTAAATAATGTGTGCTTTCTATAGGGAGGTAAGAAGGAAACATCAGCAAAATTTTTTGGCTTTGTGTGACACAAGCACATGGCCCGTCGATTTTATTGTCGGTATAATGTGCTGATCGCATCCGAGTGCTCGACGGGCATAGAGGGTTAGTTTCGCCTGGTAGTGTACTTATTGCCTTTGGCCCAAATTACAGAAAGTGGGTTAAACATGGGTAAGAGTAAGAGTAAAATTGTAATGACCAGATTTTGTGTGAAGCACTTTACTTTAACCCAATGGAGGTTACAGCGGGAACAGCTATAACGGAACAGGGGCACGGCGGTACAGCTACGATAATACAAGGAATGGTCAACGGTCGCTTGAACGTCGACAACACAAAAATTAGACAGCGCATTTCCTTGTGAATAAAATACGACTCCGTTTAACTGCTTTTGAAAACGGTTGCTTGCAAATAAAATGAATGGCCGCGGAAACCGTCGCTACCGTTGCACTTGAGACTACTGTCTGGCGGGGCTTTTACTTATTTTACTGTGTGCAGGTGTTGTTTACGATTTTTACGGGGTATTACCATAGCCGTGGAATGTGTAGTTTAGTGTAGGTTCTAGGGGACCAGCTGCCGTTTGTGCAAATTAATTGGGCATCTTAATTGGGCTACCAGGGTGTGAACGGATCAAAATAAAGTACTTCACGTAATTTTATAGGAATGTTTGGGTGTGAATCCCAGACACCCTTGAGACGATAAAATACGAAAATGAATAATATTTAATAAATGTTTATCACATACAGTATGCTATATATTTACAGTACTGCTTTAGCAGGTACATTACAAGTATGCTATATATTTACAGTACTGCTTTAGCAGGTACGTTACATTTCCCTCCTTCCGGAGTTGAATGATCTTGTTCAAGGCTGTCGAGGGTGGAAAGGAGTTGTCTCATTTACATGTACCGTAAATGTGATATTCTTAGGGGGGTGTTTGAGTGTAACGTTGGGGTACATGAAATTTGTAACTGTATAGGGCCTGTTTTGGTGAGGGAGGAATTTGGGAGTCAGCCCTTGTTTACACGAATGATTTTTGTAAAGAATAAGATCACCTGCCGTGTAATGTATGTTCTGAGCATGCTTGTTATACTGATGGGTGTAGTGATCTTGGGCTTTTTGTAAGCTTTTCTGCACGGTTGAGAGTGCTTCTGTAAAATGCGATTTTACACGAAGGGCGTAATCGTCTAATTCAACAATGTAGGATGTGGGGAAAAAATTTAAAGCTGCGTCTGATGGCAGATTAGCTTGCCTACCGTGGAGTAATTCAAATGGGGGATATGAGGTGCTATCATTTTTATGAATGTTGATCGGAAAAACGGCATTGGGCAGATAAGTGTCCCAATCAGTGTGATTTGAATTGATGTACATGCCGATATGGGTGGCTGAGGTCTGGTTGCAAGGCTCAACTTCCCCATTGGCAATGGGATGGTATGGGGTGGTATGAATTTTCTGAGTGTTGCATAAGCTAGTGATCTGTGAAAAGAGATCCGATACAAAATCGGAGCCACGATCACAATGGATGATTTTTGGGTGTTGAAATGAGACTTGGGGTTAGATAGAGAAATATAAATAAAGGATTTGATACCAAAAATAGACCTAATCAGTCACTCACAAATTCACCTAATCAGGCCGAAACCTTAGGTAGAATAAGCTTGCAACAGTTCAGTCAGTCTCAAGTTCAACAAAAATCTCCTGCTTTCGTCCCGAAGAACTGCAGAAGATAAGATAACACCCTGAGCTCAAGTAACTTCAAACCAGGGGCAAAATCAGAAGTCAGGCCGAGAACTGAGTTGTAAATGTAGACTTGCACGCTGGGTGGCTCTCCAGAAGTCCGGGGTCTAACCTGCGTTCCCTCCGCTTCGAGTGTTCCAAAGGCGATCGGCCGAGGGTCGTTGTATTCCAGGCGGAAATGCTCCACCACAAAATAAAATAACAAATAATATAATATTATGCCCTACTGGGCCGCCGATATTCTCTTTCAATAAAAAACAAACAATAATCACTGAATGACCAAAAACATGGACGACCGGCATATTTATGCACGGTGTCTATGCAAATCGGCGTCGACGCAAAACGCGTCGACTTCGGCTATTTCTTCACAACTTTGAGATAGACTATGTCCATCCCTGACATCCCTCGAGCCTCGAAACTGACCAACGGGAGGTTAAAAAGATTCATATTACGCCGCAATGACAATTTTGGAACCTTTTCAGGCCCTAATACAGTCAAAGCAGTTTTCTGAACCTTTTTGGTCATTCATGCCCCCTTGCGGAAAGCTTTCCGAATGACCACCCTCTTACGTCAAGTCTTTTACCAGGCATACCGGAATGTCCACAAGGCCGTCCGGGTGCGCTACCTCTTGGTCTGGACGCCGACGGATCGACGACTCCGCGTCGGCTTGACTTTGTTGGCGTACCGCCGCAATCCAATTTGACCTGCACCAGGGCCGAGGGTCTTCGGTTGCCGTCCATCCCGTGACCTTTCGTTTCGTGCTTTACGCTGGACGCCAGGGACAGAACATTTGTCTGTCTATCTCTTTCTGGTTGTGTGTTTCGCCGTGAAGCCTCCGCCTTTTTTCCAACGTTGCCCTCGCCAAAAAACATTTTCTAAAATATCTAAATAATTTACAAAATATATACATTAGTACGCATATCACAAAAAAAATCAAAAATCTCCCGGGCGTATCGATTTGAGCAAAAAAAAGAAAAAATAAGGCGAGATTTAGATGAGATTAAGTGAAAAAATAAATTTTTTGTACATGCCCGTTTGGCGATGCGAGGTACGAAAACGAATAAAAAATTTAAAGCACGCAACAAATAAGAAAGATTTTTTTTTGTATTTTGTGTTTTGTATTTTTTTTGTATTTTTGTGATTTTGTATTTTTTTGTATTTTGTGTTTTTTGTGAAAAATAAATGCGAAAACAATATTTTTTGGCCAAAAATTATGCGGCTAATTTACTGTTGCGGCCCGCCGCCTCCTTGCGCCCCTCTCTGGGCTCCTCCACGACCTCCGTAAGGTCTCCATACCCACTGGCCCTGCTGGCCTCCTCTTCCTTGCACCTGAGGCGCGGCACCTCTGCCACGCACCGCTCCACGACCACCCCGGTTGGGGTTGTGGAACTGAAACTGGCCTCGGCCTCGGTTACCAGTCTTTTGCACCTTTCCTTGCGTACTCGGAGCTATTTCCTGGCTTCCTTGGCCTTGACCCTGACCTTGAGGTCCGGGAACCTTCAAAGTAGCGCCAGTTTTTCCGTCTTGAGCTTTACTGAACTTAACAGAGCTTTGCAAGTCTGAACTGGCACTTCTTTTGGCTCCCATCACTCCGACCTGGTGATTGCTACTAAGCATCACAGATCGAAAGGCCGTTTTATATTCCAAGGGGGTATCGTGGTTATTATACACCCTCAACAGTCGGTTATTCGCCGCCACCATCGCCCTGGCATAAATGTTTCCAATATGCATCGGGGATAGCGGGGCGCATTCCAACACGAGGAATAGCATCATAACCAAATACCTTACCGAGGAAAAAGCATCAGGTGCTCTCTCCGACTTGAGCCACCTGGGGAGAAAGTCATACATGACCCTCTCCCAGAGTTCTTCAGGTAAATTTGTCCGATCATAGAGAAACGCTCCCTGGACTCTGAACTGTTGTTCGTAGTCCCGGTAGATTTCCCTAACGGCGTCGTTTACCATGAAGAAGACTCTTTCTGACTCAAATTGCTCGAAAGCAAAATATTTGGCCACTGCACTCGTAAAAAATGATATTGGGCCAGCTTCTCTGGCTTTTGGCTGGTAGACATCCCAGAAGTCCAAGAGACTGTCCTTAAATTTTTCCGCAGTCACTTCCGGCGTTTCAGTTACCTGAGCAGCCTGTGCCTGCTTAATTTTGCTAGGAGCAGTCCCTTGCACTTGACTAGCTGCCACTCCAGGTTTTTGGTCCTTGCTGGGTTTTGCCTGACCTTTCGGTATCGGTTTCCCCATCGCAAGGCCTATTGCGCCTGAAGCTTGACTAGTTGTGGATGTGCTATCCAGAGTTGCAGTGACCACTGAAGATGTGGCCAATGAAGGTGTTCCAGTTGAGGTAGAAGTAATTTGGGAAGTGGGGGTAGTAGTGGAGGTAATCGTAGGAGTTGAGGTCGATATGACGGACGAAGACGCCGTCTTACTTTCTTCCTCTTTCGCTTCTACTTTTGCTCCCTTAATACCCTTCTTCCTCTTTTCCTTCTCCTTAATTCTCATTTTCTTTTTCCTCTCAGCCATAAATAATATTTTCTCGTCGTTCCAACCCTTTTCTCTCATACTTTGAACGACTTTGGCTGAGTATAACCCTGGAACACCCCCATCAGCAGAAAACGCTATTACCTCCCTACTTTCCGTCATCTCCGAATCCGGCGTTTCCGCTTTCGTTTCGTCAATAACCAGCTTATCGGAGGACATATCGTCGTCTACCTTCATTGGCGATGGTGGCTCTAATACGACTACCTTTGTTTCCAATTCGGGCGCTGCGGTATCATCTTTTTGGAGTCCGAATTGAATTGACATTTGGCGAAGTTTTTCGTTGTAAATCGCCGCGTTCTTTGCTAATTCTTCCTCCATTTGTTCACGTTGGAGCCGAATTCTTTTCTTCGCCTCCTCTTCCATCTTTAGAATGATTGCAAATCGACGTTGGTTGTCGAGGTCGGACTGCGTCTGAGCAGTTTGAGCTTGCATCAGTTCCGTTGCCGGAACTGATTGCTCTTGCTGCTGCTCATCTTCCGACAGCTCAGTCACGTCCTCGTCCTGAAGTCCTTGGTCTGGCGATTCATCTTCAGCCGGCAGTCCCACTGCATCGCTGAAGATTTCGCTTTCCGACGTTTGGACTTCCTGACCTGAAAGTATCGGAAATTCAACAACACCGACATCAGCCTGCTGTTTGCTCTCATCTTTCAGACTATCAGTCTTGATGGGGCTAATCTTGCCAGCTAATTTGGTGACAACACCTTCACCCGTTTTATAACTAAATGTGTGTAGAATTCCCGGTAAATCCGAGGCCAGAGGTCTAAGGTCAAAGATCTTTGTAGGGAAGGCTATACTATACTCCCTATTTTCTGCTTTTGACGCATAGACGTCTCCAACCTTGTCGATTTTCGTTTGCCAGGTTGCCCCATATCTTAATGATGGCGTTCTTTGTGCCAGCTCGATATGGTAGAACCTAACATAATAATACGGATTTGAGCTATAGCTCTTACTGTCCGTAGTTATCGTGTCAGGGCTGCCAGGGATCGGCGCGCACACATCAGCATTTTTCCACAATCTTAATCGAATCGGCATAAATCCGAATCGATTCATCCAAACATATATTCCGGCACCTTTGCGGGGTACCTCATACTCTATATTTGGAAGAGTTTTCGCCAGCATAAGATATTGGGACAACCTCTCATCTGACCGCCAAGCCATTTCTTTTATTTTGCCCTGCAGCTCTGGGCTGAACGATGTAATGAACCTGTAACTGAACATTTCGGCCATTACAAAGTCCAGTTCCTTTCTGCTGTGGGGCCAGATCACGTGAAAGGCCAGCGGGACTAAGGCACACGCGGCTTGCAGTTCCGAGAACCGCTTTTCCTCGAATGCCTTAGCATACTCCGCCAACTGAGGCTTCCAGTGATCTTTGTCAAAATAGCCTACCCCAGGATCAATATCAATAGGCACATGAACCAGATGATTTTTTAGGGCATCTAGTAGTGCTTGCTTTTGACGATCTTGGGGTAGCTTGACAACTTTCCTGGCTGTATCGATGAACCAAACTAAAGATGCTGGTTGAGTGAGTTCCTGATACTGCTTTCCCTGCGCCATCTCCTCCACTAGCTGTAGGCGCAACCTATCCTTGGCCGACAGGCGCTGTTCAGGCCTAATCATTTCGTCGTCATCGGGATCACTTGCCTCATCATAGGAATTGGGCTTTAATTTTTTACCCTGGCGATAAGCACTTGGATAAATGCCTCGCCACGGCAAATTTTCTTTCCCCTTCCTAGGATTGCATATGTCCCGATGGCAACGAAAATTAGGCCCTATTTCTTGCACTTGTGTGGCCCATCTTGCGTACATTTCTTGGCGCATCATGTGGTAGGTGGCCTCAGGCTGCCTAACCACAATATCAGGTGTACCCACAAAGTTACGTAATTTGTAGTCCGTAACTATATATGAGTAGAACTGATAAAATTTATATGAGAGTATTTCAATCTGGGCCGGATCGACTATATCGTGAGGAAAGTTGGCAACTCCCCCACATAGCTCAATCACGTACCCATAGTGAAATGCTCCCATAAAAATTGCCAACGAAAAATACGCGTCCATACCAGCATACTGCAGCATTTCTTCAGGAACTCTTTCTTTGGCAACACTTTGTCTATTACGTAAGAGACTGAAATCAGTCTGGTGAGGACCGATGTCAGCCAAATACATTTCGGCAAAGAGTCCCTTCAATTTCAATGTCTCAGGGCAGATACCTGCTTTCCTGGATTTGGTAATCTCGCTTCCCATGATCTGCTTTGCCGTGACGCTTAGGTCATAGTATCTTCCTAGATTTCCATCTTTGATACTACACCTAATCGCGTCAGACAAATCGCGACCATCGGTGCTTTTTCCGCATCCACGGACATTGATAATTGAAACTATGTCTTCCAAAACGGCGTAACCGACTAACAACGTCGCTGAGCGTAAAAAGTGTAACAATATGTTCCACTCTTGCTCTTGCAGCAACGTTAAATCGATTACGAACGTTTTGCCATTTAGATGGGCGAACGAAACTAATCTGGCAAACTGGTTGCCTTTTTCGTTTTCGCACCCCCACCTAAACAGCTTTCCAGCGTCCTCTCGGTTCACCTTCTCTACATCGAAGCCGATAATGCTCATGCCTCGGAAAGTGCTGCTTTCTAGGTGTTTTATCACCCTTTCCACACTTCCCATGGGAACAATTATCGGCTCGATGGGGTTGGTCGGCCAGAACTCAAAAGTGGCAAAAAACCACCTTTCTAACTCCGCTATCCGCATTGCCCGACGGATATTGTGGTCTAAAAAATTCAGGAGAGATTTAAATTTTAGCCAGACATACTCTACTAACTCCTTATGTGCATTTTCGTGACCCTTTTTACACTCTTTGGGTAATTTTACCCATTATTACTCCTTTAACTCTTTGGGGAAACTCTAGCACCTTTGTGCAGAACACCGTTTTAACTTTTAAACTTTTGAAATTTTGGAGCGGGAACTTGATTTTTAGCCTTTCTGGCCGTTGGGTGTCCCTTTATAGAAACCAAAATTGATAGGCAAAAATATGTGAAATTAGGTGTTTTTCACTCTAACCCAACACACCTTTGCTACTCGATCAGCGCTTAATCGATCACAACCTTGATCTCCGCGACTAACTCCTGCTAATCCCCTTCTTCGCCGCTTTGCGGAAACCAGAGGGAGCGGGAATGACAAAAACCTCCCCTAATCGGATCACCTAATTCGACCGAAGTCTTTTTCGGATCACCTAGGTTCGGCCCTTGCCCCCCCTTCTACCTAATTTTTTGTGTTAAATTCTCAACTCCCAGTTGGTAGCTCGTCCGAGAAAGGGCACAGAAACAGTCTTACAAAACACCCCTGACGAGCGTAACCTCCGCTCATTTTCTTACCTAACTATTTACAAATATAAAATGGTTGCTTACCGTCGACCAAAAAATAGCGATTGTTCTGCCGCGGGTGCGGCTCCCCAAATTGGACTTCATCGTCCGTCGCGTTGTACGTCCGAGTACAATCGTTCGGCGTACCCATTCGAAATTTTTTCTGGGCCCGATTCTTTGCACCGAAATAATTTTTAAAATTTTTTAAAACCGAATCTGCAGCTGTGAAAAGTAGACAGATGTATAAAACATTTACAGTCTATTCCCTTGCGGCTGCAAATTACCTCACGGGAGGGTTCCTCCGTTCACAATTTTTCGAAAAGATTTGAAAATGAAGAGCAGACGCGGGACACGACTTTTGAAACTTTTGAATGATTTGGAGTTGTTAACCAAGAAAGTGTAAAATGAAAAAATGTACGAAAACGGGTCTTTCGCTTTAAAAGCTTTTCCCCCGCTTCGTTAAAACACAATCCTACATTTCAAAAAATATTAAAACGGATTTCAACCGTTACAAAACACGATTAGAATAAATATTTATTAAATACAAAAAATAAATACACGCAAATCGGCAGATTTTGCCGCTACGAAACTACATCAGGCGTCGCACTACTCTCCGCTAATTGCGAAGGTACAGTAAGACGATTCGATCGATTTTTTACGTAGTTCTGCCATCGTGTAGTCTCGTAGCGAAAAATTTTCAGCCTACTTGCTGAAACCTTTTGCCGTAGCAAAAGATTATCATAACGTGCGATTGTTATGACATTATCCTCTAACCTGGAGACATCAGTTATAATGAAGGGTCCTTCCCAAGTTAAGCCTAGTTTCTTTTGCTTATCAACTTTAAGAAGTACCCAATCATTTTCTTTAAAAACCGAGGTTTTAATTTTCTTGTCGAAATATCTTTTGCTAGCTTCCGCTGCTTTCTGGATATTTTCGGCAATAATACTATAAAGCCTGGTTAAGTGGTCTGTTAGGATGAATTTGTATGCCTCATAATTCATGGGCATTACTATTTTAAGGGCTTTTGACAAATTCATCCCGAACTTTGCCTCATGGCCCCGTAACAACGCAAATGGCGAGGCCTTCGTCACTGCGTGTGGGGTAGCATTGTAGGCAAAGACCACTGATTTGAGATATCTTGGCCAGCTATCGGGTTCACCGATAGCTACTTTTCTCAGTTGTTTTATTAGAGTTTGGTTGAACCTCTCTACCATACCATTACCCTGAGGGTGGTAAGCAGTAGTGAAGATCTTCTTACACTCTAATAGATGACAAACTGATTTCATTAAATCCGAAGTAAAACAAGATCCATTGTCACTTAGGAGTTTCGTTGGTGTTCCATGCCTAAATATTATGGCTTCTAAGAACGCATTCACAACTGAATTTGCTGATTGATCTGGGATCATTTCAGCTTCAACCCATTTTGTGAAATAGTCCTGAAAAACTATAACATAAGGCATTCTTTCTCCCAATGGCGAAATTCCTACTATATCCACAGATACAATGTCGAATGGACCTTGTGGCACAATGGGTATCAACGGAGGAATGGATGGCTTTCCTGCAGTTGCCATTTGACAGACAACGCAGTATTTTATCCATTCCCTGACATCTTTTTCCATGCCAGGCCACCAATAGTGCAATTTCATGACACTCAGAGTTCTTTTGAAACCCTGGTGTGTCATTATTACAGCACCATGATGCTGATGCAGTACAGAGTCCCTGAGGTTTGCGGGTACGACCAATTGGTCTTCGCTTTCTGCCTCAGTTTCCCTATACAATACACCATTTTCTTCGTAGAACCCACTGTGATACTTCGTGGTGCTATTTGCACCTAATCTATCCCAGATTGGCTTTAAGCTTTCGTCTGCTTTTTGCAGTTTGCTCATCAAGTCATCTGGGATCAGGCCAATAGATATCTCTTCTCCTCCTGATGTTCCTGGTTTATCAAACTCCTCTTCTTTTCTAGGGTGTAACCACTGCACATTGTCTTGTTCCTTAGGTATCGCAGATCTATCAGTTTCCTGATTTTCTTTCTGCACCTTTTCAGAAACACGAGCTTTGCTTCGGGTTACTACCGCTTCTACTCCTTTAGGATGCTCTCTTTCGTCCCCAGGACTATTTCGAGCACCCTCTTCTTCCTTTTTATCCTTGTGGGATTTATTCTTTTCGGGGATGTTGTTCCTCTTGGCCTCCAAGGAAATTTGTTGTTGTTCTTGTTGTTCTTTTATTATTCCTTTGACATCGGAGGAAACAACATCCGACTTGAACATACTTTCCCACTTCGGTGGTGATTTCACCACATCCTCTGGCTCATCCTTTCTAGAGAGAAAGTCAGCCATAGCATTTTGTCTACCTGGCACGTATTCTAATTTGTGGTTGTATTGATTTATGATCGCATACCACCGTTTCAATTTGTCATTTGTTGTAGTGTTGACTTTCATTGATAACAGTGGTCTGTGATCTGTCTTAATCAATACTTTCTGCCCCAATAAATAGTGCCGATAGATTTTGAGGCCGTAGATAATCGCGAGGCACTCCCTTTCGGTTGCGCACCACTTTTTCTCGTCCTCTTTTAGCACACGGCTATTGTATGCTATGACCCACTTATCGTCTCCAGACTCTTGATACAGAACAGCCCCTAGTGCTGTTCCACTGGCATCGGTTTGTAGAATGAATTGGGCTGAGCCATCCATTACTGGGTACCTAAGAAATGGAACCGATACCAGTGCTTCTTTCAAAGCATTAAATGCTTTGTAGTGATCCTCTGTGACGAGCCATTTATTCCTTTTCTTGGCCGTCAGCTTATACAAAGGTTCCGCGTGCTTTGCCAGATGTGGTATAAATTTTTTACACCACTGGAGCATTCCGAGAAACCTTTGCATACGCTTGACCGAGTCCGGGAACTCAAACTCCTTAATAGCTTGCACTTTTTTCGGATCGGGCGAAATTCCATTAGAATCCAAAATGTGACCAAGAAAATGAACCTTCTTTGGTAGGAATTCGCATTTTTCCGGTTTAAGTGTAAGCTGGGCTCGTCTCAGAGCATCTAGGACCAATTTCAAATTTTCTATGTGTTCCTCGAACGTATTCGAGAACACTATGATATCGTCTATGTAAACTAGACATATCTTCCACACATGAGGATGAAGGATTCTCTCCATCATCCTCTGGAACTCGGCTGGTGCATTTTTCAGTCCAAAGGGCATTACTTTGAACTGAAATAACCCTTCTTGACACAGGAAAGCAGTCTTTTCTTTACTGCCTTCTTCCATTGGCACTTGCCAATAGCCAGACTTAAGGTCAAGAGTCGTATAAAATTTTGCTCTCCCGAGGCAGTCCAGATAATCATCCATTCTTGGTATTGGATATCGATCATCCTTCGTAACCTCGTTCAAGCCTCTGAAATCAACAACCGGCCTGAGCGACCCATCTTTCTTCCCTACTAGGAATAATGGCGCCGCCCAGGGCGATCTTGATGGCTCTATGACTCCTTTGTCTAGCATTTCCTGCACATGCTGTCTGATATATGGTCGACGTTCAATGGCAGCTCTGTAGTAATGTTTCGCCACAGGGCTAGCATCACCTGTATTAATTTTACAAGTAAGATGGGGAGTAGTTGTCAGAGGATCATGAGGTAGGCTAAATACATCTCGGTATTTCACGAGTTGCCGTATCGCCATCTCTTTCTGTTCCTCTGACACTGTAGCTTTAGAGGTCATTTTGTACAATGCTTCCAGAAACACAACTCCCTCGAATTTTGATTCCTTGGCATCGGAAATGCCCTCTAGGCTACTTTCTCCACTATTTCCTGCCTGTAAAATTGATACACCTGATTCTCCCCGAAATACGGAGTTACAGTAGCCAAGAACTTGATTAGGTTCTATCAGGCAACCGGAACCCGTATTATTGGAGATCATCAATACAAAGTCCTCCTTTGAACCATCAACTATAGTATCATCTACTCTGAATCTCGTTTCTGAATCATCTCCTTCGACGATGATTCCATTTATTCTATTTGCCGAGGATTTATTCCACAATTTAGCTTTCACTAGCTGATCTGTTCCATGTGGAATGTAAATTCTATTACAAGCCACTACTGGAACTAGATCTTCCAGCTGCTCAATTGTCGAATGTTGATCTTCTTCAATAGAATTTTCCTGTATTGATTCTGCTATCATCGGATTATGCATCCCAACTATTGGAATTGCTTTCTTATCCGATGTTAACAAATCAATACTTTTCTTCACACCCATCATAGTCATTGAACCTTTTCCAAAATCTATTACTGTGTTGACTTCCGGATGCGCCAGGAAGTCTGTTCCCAATATCAAATCCTCTGCGGACCCTGGTATTATGATAGCTTTAACTGGAAAACGGCCATAATCACATTGCATTTGAAATTGAACGTAACCATGTGCACTAACTACTTTACCATTGGCTACAGTGACTTTTAGGATCTTAGGGTACGCTGTATACTCCAGTCCAAGTGATTTTTTCAAGAAATCACCCGACATCACCGAACACTGAGCTCCCGTGTCAATCAGTGCCTTTGCAGTAGTAGCACACACAGTTACTTTAATGTGAAATGGCTGTGTTCTAGGGTACTTTGCTAACATATCCAGTTCCTCTGCAGTCGCCTTCCTACCATACTCGGCACTGCATTCCATTTCCGGCACATTCTCCTCTTTCTCCATGGCACAATTATGTAAACCACACAACTTCATCTCCATCATTGGCTCTTGCTGTACACTATTGATACCACTACTTGGCGGTTGGTCTGTCTGCCCGGAGGCTTGCGACGGACTAACTACCTTTTGCGGAACCAACAGGGTATTTGAACTCTGATTTGCGATTACTGGTTGTTGGTCCATTAGATTCGGTCCTGGTAACATCAGCTGGGTGGTCGCCTGTAACAACCTCATTTGCTCCCTGAGCTTCTTCAACTTTACGTATTCCTGAAACTCGGCATATTCTTGCAAATTTTCCGCCTCGTCCTCAGGAAACGAAACTTGATAAGCTCCCCTTTCGCCTTCGTTACCAAAACCTCCTCTACTTCCTCCGTAATTTCCTCTGAAATTACCTCTGAAATTTCCTCTACCTCGGAAATTTCCAAAACTTCCTCTAGGACTTCCTCTTCCAAAGCCTCTTCCACTATTTCCACCCCTTCCACGATTTTGCAGACCTTTATAAAAATTCAAGGTTCTACAATCAATCGTGTTGTGAGTGTTATTTTCGTGGTAAGTACACCATTTTCGCTGCTGAACCTCTTGTTGACTTTTCGCTTTCGCTTTATCAACTTTCTGAGTTAAAGCAGTTATGGCTTCCTCTTGAGCTTTGGTCGAGTTCCTAATCTCTTCATAACATTGTGCCATTTTGATAAACTCCTTAGATAAAGCCACCATGAGGGAGTCCTTTTTTGGCTCCTCAACAGGCTGTTGCCGAGGCATTATGGCCTGTTGCGGAGGTACTTCAAGTACTTCCTCATCTGCTATATCTATCAATTGATTTTGCGAAGATTGCATTGGAGTTTGCCTTTCTGTGTTTGGTCTTCTAAAGTCCCTATTGCGTTTTTGGGCGCTTTCATAAGGTCTTTGGATTACATTCACATCGGCTTGCTGCTCCTCAGCAATTTCCGCTTGTGCCGTATTTATCATCATGGGCTGCTCTCTTGGCCCAAATGTTCTGATCGCATTCCGGTACTTTAACTCTATCTCATAGACTGCCTGCGAAAGATCATACCAATTTTTGAATTTTGCTATGTCTTTCTGCAGTTCTAATTGATAAGTCAAAGAACTCCTATAGAAAAAGGTTTCAATGATTATTTTATTTTTAAACTCCTTTGTTTCACTCTGATAAACGAGATTCACATGTGCTCGAACCCTTTTTAAAAATTTGGTTGCTGCTTCGTCGGGTTCCTGCTTAATATCTAATAAATCCCGTTTGAGCATGTCAGGGTTACAATCTGGAGCACAATAATTCAAAATCTTGTCTCGGGCCTCCCTATATGTCGTTGACTCTTCGGCCAATTCTTTCGGCAAGTCCCTTGACAAGCGGGTTAATGCTTCTAGTTTCACCTCATCGGGAGTATTCTTACGAAACTCACCTTCTAGTTCCACTAGAAAAGCAAGAACCTGTTTACTTGGCATATCAGATTGCAGTAATTTCGGTTTGATCGCCCTTTCAATGTCATAGACAGTTGGGCCTACTTGAGCCGGATTGACCCATAAAGCTGGATCAATCGGAACCATTGTAGGCATGACCTGCTGCCTGACACTTGGGGTCTCTCCCCTAATACAACTGCTCTGCTGTGAGATAGTTGGATTTATCAGACTTGGGTTTTTTAGGCCTTCGTCAAAACCACAACTACTCACTCTCTGCTCCACTTTTGAGGTAGTGGGCAAATGAGACATATACTGCTCTTTAGGACCGAGACTTGACTTGTGGTCTTTCCGTCTACAGTCTTGCTGAAGAGTGATGCCATCATTTTGCCACGCTAACTCTTCCTGGCCCTGCTCAAACTTCAATGCACCACCTTGTTCCAAACAGCCAGCATTGCTTTGCCTAGGTTCATTTGCCTTAGTGGCTTTCTGTGAACCTGTATTAGCAATGCTGGCAAATATGCCATCATAAACATCTAACCTGTTCATGATCTGGTCCAATTTGTCTTCTAATGAGCTCTTTCGAGGATTTTCTCGATGTTCCTCCCGCTCGTTATCCCAATATAATCGATGGTACGTGTCGAATAATTGGGCGGGTTTATTAATTGGCCGGCGCTGCTGTTGATCCAAAACCGGAATGTTCATCTTCGGTAATGGACGCGCCGGTCCCATAATTGGCGGATGTAAATATTCGCCTCTCTTGGGGAGGTTGGTCGACGACGGAATTTTAAAAATTTGATCTTCGTTGGCCGATAATATCGCGTCGTCGTCCTCCCTCTCGACAGCTGTCGAGGTCGTAGGTCGGTTGCCTTCATTTTCCACCGATAAAGGCCGGTGATCTGAGCAATTGTCCTCTTCAGCTGAAGTTTCAGCTGAAGTCAGGACAATTAACTTTTCTGCATCACGGGCCTTTTTTCCCGGTGGTGTTCGGGGCAAACCGGAACTCTTGAGGCCACCTAGGTTGTCTTTATTCATTTTGTAACCTCCCAGTTCTCTATAAAAACCAATAGGTTTTTTGACTCCTCGAGTTTGCCTCTGATTTTCCGTTACTTTGAGAGTCAGAAGCCACCACTTGTTGAAATGAGACTTGGGGTTAGATAGAGAAATATAAATAAAGGATTTGATACCAAAAATAGACCTAATCAGTCACTCACAAATTCACCTAATCAGGCCGAAACCTTAGGTAGAATAAGCTTGCAACAGTTCAGTCAGTCTCAAGTTCAACAAAAATCTCCTGCTTTCGTCCCGAAGAACTGCAGAAGATAAGATAACACCCTGAGCTCAAGTAACTTCAAACCAGGGGCAAAATCAGAAGTCAGGCCGAGAACTGAGTTGTAAATGTAGACTTGCACGCTGGGTGGCTCTCCAGAAGTCCGGGGTCTAACCTGCGTTCCCTCCGCTTCGAGTGTTCCAAAGGCGATCGGCCGAGGGTCGTTGTATTCCAGGCGGAAATGCTCCACCACAAAATAAAATAACAAATAATATAATATTATGCCCTACTGGGCCGCCGATATTCTCTTTCAATAAAAAACAAACAATAATCACTGAATGACCAAAAACATGGACGACCGGCATATTTATGCACGGTGTCTATGCAAATCGGCGTCGACGCAAAACGCGTCGACTTCGGCTATTTCTTCACAACTTTGAGATAGACTATGTCCATCCCTGACATGGGGACCCATGACCGCAAACAATTTTGGTTACGAATAACTTGGCAATAGTGGCTGCAGTGATGTCAGGGGTCGGGAATGCCTCTACATACTTCGTGAAATAATCGATCAAAACGACAATGAATCAGTTGCCCTCTTCAGTGAGGGGTAACCGCCCCATGCAATCAACACGGACTCGATCAAAGGGGCCAGTTGGCTGAATTGGTACCAAATTTGCATGTACTTTGTGCCAGAGGGCTTTCTGTGTCTGGCATGGGTGGCAAGTTTTGCAGTAACGTTTGATATCACAGCTCATTTGGGGCCAAAAATATTTTTGCCTGAGCAAGTGTAAAGTTTTCCTGGCAGCGAAATGACCTGTGAATTTGCTGTCATGATGAGAGGCAATGAGATGCTGGACTTGTGACTTGGGAATGTATAGTTTTGCCTGTTTGTTGACTATACAAAAGAGGATATTTTGATGCACTGCGAATTTGATTGTAGTAAGGGGGTGTTTTTTTGCGATTTTTGCTAAAATACTTTTGACAGTTGGGTGAGTGCATTGGAGTTCAGCCAAATTTTTCTGTTGCTCTTCTTGTTCAGTTGCTTCAGCTTCAAGAACAGAATTGATGGTGGATATTTCAGGGCGGGTTTCTAGTTGATCAATGTCAAAGGATTGCTGGGCTGTCTCTGAGGGAAATCGAGAAATAGCATCTGCCTTGTGGTTAGCAGTGCCTTTCTTAGGTCGAATGTCTAGCTGAATACCGGAGAGGGCTAATCCCCAATGGGCAATGCGAGGGGACGGGTTTTCCTTCTGTAAGACTGCCTGAACTGCTGTATGGTCAGTGTGTACAATAACATGTTGCTGGAAAAGGTAGGGGCCGAAATACTTGACAAACTCAACTACTGCAAGGGTTTCCAACTCAGTTATGGGGTAGTTGCATTCTGCAGGTTTTAGTGTGCTGCTCCCAAAAGCAATGGGGCGATCCTGACCTTTACTGTCCAGCTGACTGAGAATGGCGCTGATCCCAAGTTTTGAGGCGTCAGTTTGCAGGACAAACTGTTTGGTGAAATCAGGATGCTGTAGTATTGGGGCATGAATTAACAATTCTTTGAATTTAGTGAATGCGTTTTGCTGTTCAGGGCCCCAGGAAAATTCCGATTTCTTTTTGAGTAGGGCTGTGAGGGGACTGGAAATTTGGGAGCAGTTCGGAATGAATCTGCAATAAAGAGAGGGTAGGCCAAGAAATGACTTAACTTCTTTGGAGCTTTTGGGCGTGGGTATGTCATAAATGGACTGTACCTTATTGGGGTCTGGTGAGATGCCTTGCTGAGAAATCACGTGGCCTAAGTATTGGACTTGGGGCTGGCAGAATTTGCATTTTTGTATGTTTAGTTTAAGGCCTGCTTGTGAGAATCGGGCAAGAATAGTGTCTAAACGTTCTAGCATTTGGGCATGGGAGTCTGCGAAAACTAAAACATCATCGAGATAGACAAGGCATGTGTTCCATTGCAAACCGGAAAGAATAACATCCATTAACCTTTGGAATGTGGCTGGGGCATTGGTGAGACCGAAGGGGAGGTAGTTGAACTGATACTGTCCAGCTGAGCAATTAAATGCAGTTTTTTCTCTGTCTGCTTGTGCTATGGGAATGGAATAATAGGCATTTGATTGGTTCCAGGGAGGTGAAATATTTCATTCCACGGAGGGTGTCTAGAATTTCATCTATACGGGGCAAGGGGTAGGTATCTTTTTTGGTTACTTTATTGAGGCCTCTAAAATCAATGCATAAAGGATGGCCTCCATCTTTTTTGGGGACTAAAACTGTGTTGGTGCACCATGGAGAGTTGCTCTGGCTTATGACACCTGCTGCTGCGAGTTGCTCAACTTCTGCTTGTATGATTTGCTTTTCTTTTGGGGAGGTACGGAAAAGGTGCCTGCGTACGGGTTGGGAGCCATTGGTGTCAATTGTATGTGAAACAAGGGTGGTTCTACCTATGTCCATTCTGGATTTAGCATATAACATAGGGTACTTGGATGGGGTGTGTAGAAGTTGAGTTTTTTCGGTTTCTGTGAGGTCACTGGAGGTTAAATTAACGTTTTGTTTTAACCATGTGAATGCATCAAAACAGTTTGGCTGGTTTTGTGTGGAGGGGGTTACTTTAGCAGAAGGATCTTGTTTTGGGATGTAACATGAGACTGTACCAATGCATGTTCCAGGGTAGAGAATTTGGGCTGTGTCTTGTGTGTTTAGGACCGATATGCATATGCGACTGTTTTGGTTTTCAGAGACACAAGCTGCAGAATGAACTTTGGGATTCTGTTTGGGTTTCGGGGTAAATTCAAGCTGGTTAACTTGTAGGTATGATTTGGGCAAGGGGACAGTAAATTCAGGTGACTGTACGGGGTGGTAATTCTAATTTCTCATCTAAATAAGTTCCACCACAGGTTGAAAGGGGGCTATATTCTAGGCCATCACAGGGTAGTATGACGTTGCCAAATTTGAACTGAGATTTTTGATTGTTGATAGTATATTCCGAAAATCGACTGAGAAAGTTTTTGCCTAGAAGGATGTCTGCTGTGCAATCTTTTTGGACATGGACCATTATTGTTTCCTGGATTGTTTGGGCTGTCACTGTGACAAAAATGGTCCCTACAAAGTGAATTGGGAAATTATTTGCTGCTTTTGCTTGGACTAGCTGGGGTTTCATGTCTAACTGTAGAATTTGAGCGATTCGCGAATCAAAGAGTGAGTAGACTGCTCCTGTGTCAATCATGCCTTTTGTAATTAATTTTCCATTAAGTGTGATTGGAATGTGGCGGGTATGTTTCTCAGGGACACTTCGGGGTGGCTTGTTTGATCCAGATTGATGAATTTGATTAATGAGTTCGATTGCAGGAGTTCTGGGGGTATCAATATCGACAAGGACGTATTTCTGCTGTGTTTGTGCTCCGCGACGATTAGCTAATTCTAAGAGAGCATGGCCGAATGATGGGGGAATGGTCTCATGTAAATGTCTGTTGTGCGATGGTATTTCGTACGCATGTTCATTTGTGGCATGATGCTTGGGAAAGGGGAAGTATTTTGGAAGAATGAGAAAAGAATAAAAGATGCCTGCAATAACTAGAGTAATAACGGCTAGATTGATAATAATTTGCAGGGGTCCTTTGAGTAAATTGTTTAACCCGTCTGTGAGACTTTGGGTGGTGCCGGTTATTACATGTTCTATGCCTTGACCGGCACCAGATAGGGTATTTCTGATTGCTTGGCCAGTGCCTGAGATCATGTTGTAAACTGTGTCAGAGTTAAGGGACATTTGGGCAGTGTAATTGACGAGTTTTTTAACAATGTTTTCGAGTGTGTGAGTTTTGTAAATGTATTGTTTCAAAAAGAGTAAGTTGGTTGAAATAGTTGTGAGTTGATCATGAAAAATGGCGGGTGTATTAAAATGGAAAAGGGAGAAATTTTGGTTCCAGACAATTTCTAAAGGTAGATTTGTGACATGCGGGGATCATGTTTCACTGACCCATGTATCATTCTGTTTGTAAAGGGCTACATGCATGTGATGACAGTCAACCCTTTGTGAAAAAGGGGTCAAATCGTTGCCTCCTGGATTCAAAAACATGAGTTCGGTTCCTACGAGAATAGGTAAAAGTTTGTAACATGTTCCATTGATTTTATTGTTGTAGAAGACTTTAGATGTGTTTACTTGTTTACAGGGCCAGAGGGTAAGGGCTTCTCCTGTGAATTCTGCTATTATGTCGGTTTGCTGTAGAAATGCATGCACTCCAAGGGTTGCATCAAGGCGCAAAATTTGCCATACGAGATCAAGGTGATGCTGTGCCTGTCTGCATAATTCACTCCACACGTTTTTGAAAATTTGAATTTCGAATTCCTGGATTTTGTCTACTAGATAATTTAGTTTCACGTTAATTGGTTCAAAATCATCAAAATTGTATAATGTAGTATGAGTTTCGTTGGTTTTTGGGGTTAAAAATGCATTATGATGTGGGGTGCTTTTGTCTAATTGTACTACAATGCCTTGTTCGGTTAGAATGCTGTCTTGTATTTCTGGGCAGTTGGGGTCGAAAAGAGTGTATTTTTAACTGAAAATGCACCTTGTAGCTCTCCTATTATCATGTGGGTTTGCCTGAGGTTGATGGGATGTGTGTTTTTGTATTCCAAGGGGCATAAGTTTTCAAATGCTGTTTCATTCCAGATAATGGATCCGTCAGTTGTTACACAATGACCTGATGTCGGTTTGCATGACCCCAGGTCACCTAATGTACCTGTCATAGATTTTCCATTCCAAGATGCTATTTGTCCTATTTCTATGATGAGGTTAGTGACCGAGGTACAGTGGTCTGTACAACATCATGTGTATTCTATGCTTAGGGAGTTGTTTGTTGACCAAAATCCTGGTTGGGTTTCGTATAATTTTTGACTGTTGTGTTCTTTGTCTATAACAATTGCCTTACAAACATGCGGGGTTAGATTTTGCATTTCGGTTTGGTCAAAGACAATACCTTTTGAGCCAAAAAATCCTGTATTAGTACAAATTTTCCATTTGCGAACACTGCATTTGTATGCATCTGTAATGTGAGGTTTAGTGGAGGGGATATAGATTTTTCCGAATGTCTGTACCAGTTTGTCTACTGTGGAAGGGGGCATGCATGATACAAGTTTTGGTATGCTGACTGAGTGACCACTTAATGAAGTTCCACACATCTGAAATTGGGCACTACACGATGTGGGGATTATTATGCATAAAAATATACAATACAATGGCCAATATAGTGTTTTAGTGGAGGCGGCGGGGCACTGTATATTTTCGTTCTGGCCGGTTTGGCGTGGCGGCTTTTGGTGTTGTTCGGTTTCGGGCTGAGGGGGTGGTCCGTTTGCAATCTGAACAGTCTGTAAAATTTTAGAAGTTGAGTCATGGGATGGGGTTTGGACTTGCTTACTTGTGGGGGTCGGTAGCAGTGTCTGGCGGGGGCAGAATTGGTAGGGTTCGGGGGTCAGGCCGTTTAAAAGAGACAATAAGTTGCAGCCAGGTTTGAAGGGTGTCTCGGGGGCGATGGGCGACTTGTTTTCCTGTTTCCGCGGGATTTTGTAGTCCGCCAGTATGGTGGGCTGGGATTTTTTGACTTTGGCTGCTTCGGGCGTGGGGGGTGGTGACATGGCGCTCCAATCGGGTAGGTCCAGGTCGAGGACGTATTCGTCACTACCGCGGTGAGTAGTGGGCATAATTGTTCCTAAAGTAGTCTGAGGGCCGTTAGTTATGGCGGGTAATGTTGAGTAAAATGTGGGGTCATCAATGTCCATGAGGGGTTGGGGTGCCTGTACTCAATGCAATTTTGAATATTACGACTCTGTTGATTTCAACAGTACCTGCTTGTATGACCTCTCTGTTTGCATATAAAACATTGAAAATTTGAGTAGGGTTTGGAAAGGCAGTTATCAGATCTATGTCCTGTTTGGGAACAGTGGATGCATCGGCTTTTACAATCACGCGTACTGTGATTATTACGAAAACAAATTTCACATGATTTCCAGGTGCCTACTGATTTACAATTACGAGCTACGTGTCCGAGTTGTCCACACTGGAAGCATGTGGGTTGCCTAGGGGTGGTATTGTTCCTGTAAGCATTATTCCTACTGTAAGTGTTGTTACTGAAATTGTTATAGCTACTCTGTTGTGGGGGTTGGGGTTTTTGTTTGATCTGCAATTGTAAATCTTTTACTTGCTGTTCTAACTGATGCAAAAGATCCTGTTGGTCTGTATTTTTGGTTAGGGAAAAGATGGGTTCGGGTTTTGGGGGTACAAAGGGGAGGGCGTTAGATTTTAACTCATTTCTAAGGATTTGCTGTTCAATGTAAGCTGCTTCGTCTGACATTTCTTTCAAAGTTGTGAATCGTCTATACTTAATTGGTTCCCTGATTTCGTTTTGCATGCCTTGTACAAAGAGGGGTTTTATGATCATTCCTCATGCGTCTGTGTTAAAGTTAGGGTAGGCGAGGGTTGCGAGATGTTCTAGATCAAAGAAGAATTCAGTTACTGTTTCTGATTGCTTTTGTTTTCTCTCGCGTAAAAATTGTTGATGTAGCTCATTATCTCTATTGTTTGGGAAAAATGCCTGTAATGCGACTTTATACTGCTCGTATGTGTGGGGGGGGGGGGTTTCGGAATTGGCCAAACTTTTGAATTTTACTAACGCAGCTCCTCCTAAATGAATCTCTAGACATGCCAACTTTAACTGTATGTCTGTATCTTTCATGCCTTGGAGTGCCATGAATTGTTCTAAACGTTTGTTCCATTCACCAATATGTTGGGTCACAGGGCCTGTGAATACTGTAGGTTTCCCATAAAAATTATTTGCCACGTTATTACGAATGTTTGCTGTTCTTAGATCGTCTATTAGGGTAGGGTTTACTGTATTCTGATTCAATTGTGTGTGTAGGGTACGAAAATGTTGCGAAAATAAATCGTTTATCTGTTCTCTAACGATTTCTCCTAAATGATCTTGTGTTTGGTGGGTCATTCTTGGTTTACGCTGGGATTTTTGCTTAAATGCTTCAATTTTAGCTTCATTCTGTATTCGTTTAAATGTATCGCTTAATGTTTGGTTGGAGGGGATTTCCAGCTTGCTTTCTAAGAATACTGTCTTACTGTAGGAAATGATTACTACTGTATTATCTAATGCTTCTAAATGCCCGGATAAGAGTACACCTAATTGGGGGCAGGGAGTTCCAGTGGTTAACGGTATGGTATGGTCACCAAAATATGTAACGACCAGATTTTGTGTGAAGCACATTACTTTAACCCAATGGACGTTACGGCGGGAACGGCTATAACGGAACGGGGACGCGGCGGTACGGCTACAATAATACAACGAATGGTCGACGGTCGCTTGAACGTCGACAACACAAAATTAGACAGTGCATTTGCTTGTGAATAAAATACGACTCGGTTTAACTGCTCTCGAAAACGGTTGCTTGCAAATAAAATGAATGGCCATGGATCGAAAATGAACAATTACAATAATCTAAATAACTACCAAAATCAGGCTTTGCTTCTCTTTTTATACCACGTTCTTGGCTACTCCCTGGGCGTCGCGGGAGGTCATGCTTCTGTCCATCTTCTTCCGCCAATTGTCACTTCTGGCTTTGCCGTTTATGCTTACTTAGTCACGCCTTTCTAATGCTTTCCTGGTACTGTATGCTTTCCGTGCTTCGCTTGCTTTCTACGGTGGGCTTAGCCACACCTCTGTACTTCTGTGCATGCTTCCTGTATCAGTTTCTCTGTATACACACGTTTTGGTGGGGCTGTCGCTACTGTTACACTTGAGACTACTGTACGGCGGGGCTTCTACGTATTTTACTGTGTGCAGGTGTTGTTTACGATTTTTACGGAGGATTACGGTAGCTGTGGAATGTGTAGTTTAGTGTAGGTTCTAGGGGACCAGCTGCCATTTGTACAAATTAATTGGGCATCTTAATTGGGCTACCGGGGTGTGAACAGATCAAAATAAAGTACTTCACGTAATTTTATAGGAATGTTTGGGTGTGAATCCCAGACACCTTTGAGACGATAAAATACGAAAATGAATAATATTTAATAAATGTTTATCACATACAGTATGCTATATATTTACAGTACTGCTTTAGCAGGTACGTTACAAGTATGCTATATATTTACAGTACTGCTTTAGCAGGTACGTTACAAAATGGCGGGTAAAATCGTAGGTAAATAAAAGTCGAGTAAAATTTTGGGTAAAATTGTAGGTAAATAAAAGTCGAGTAAATCTCGGGTAGAATTGTAGGTTAAGGCTGGGTAAAAATCGGGTAGAATCGCGGGTAAGACAGTGGGTTAAAGATGGGTAAAATTGTCGGTAGAAAAAAATAACCCATGATTTTACCCATATCGAGATTACAGAAGGTGGGTAAGGTAAAAGTTAGGTAAAAAGTTGGTGAAAAAGACATGAAAATAACCTATGATTTTACCCTCCTATTAGCAGGGTTATATTGACAAGAATTTTATATTTTTCACGTAAGGCTCGGATCTGATTGGTTCTTTGCATGTCGTCGATGTGTTACAGGTTAAACTGAATCTGATGTTAGTAATTGCAATGACCACAAGTCCGAAAATTCAGATTCTTCAGAAATTCAATGATCATCATTGTACAAATTTCAGTACAACAGCATCAGCATAAAGTTGTGATACCAGTGGGTTATTGTCGAAGAACGCTTTTTCGAGCTACACTATTACTCGATAGTGCAACAATTTTGGAACACATCTTTTGCTTTTCAAACTCCGTTGAGATGAATCAACAGGGTTTTTTCATCAAGATTTTAATATGTGAATCTGATGAAAATTGTGGCTTTTGATGAAAACGTTTGAAGCCTGAATAATCTCCCAGAAAATTCTCCTTGGGCTCAAAAAAACAATGACTCCTACGGTCTTTGAGTTAATAAACAAATACCATCTATGCTATAACAACTGAAATGCACTATAGTCTGTTTTTATAGAATGCTTTCAAATCGAAAAATCAACACTGTCTTTAAAATCGTTTGCACTAAGTCTTTGCTGAAGAATTTTTTTACTCAAAAATTCTTGTCAAGTTTTACAAATTTTCACTCTTAAATGACATATTGCTTAGCAGAAAATCTTAAAAATATAAAATATGGCTTGTCTTATGGTATTAGTAGTTGCAATCAAAAAACACAGTGAGTTCACCATCTGGCGCATGGCGACTTCTAAATAGTGATTATTAAGCAAACCAGTACCCTTTACGCTCACAGTAATCCAGTCAGAAAATTCCCTTGTGTGAATTTTATTCCTGCACACAATACAGTAAAGCATAATAATTATTTCAGGACAGCTGCAGTTACAGGAGCATGAGCGGATGGCTCACATAATCAGGGAAGTAGCGCATAGTCATGAGAGCTATTGCTTAGAACCGTAAGAAATGTTTCATTGTGAGATATCGGCATTTTAGTTTTTGGGATACCCTGTTCATATGACTAAAAACATGCTCACCATGAAAAACATGCATAAAAATGATGGGTTGGGTAACCCGCCACTTACCTACGTTCTGTAATACGAAAATTAAAAAAGTTGGGTAAATTTCCAAGTATGGGTAAAATCGTTGGTAAAAGACGGGTAAAATCGCAAGTAAAACTTAGGGTTAAAGATGGGTAGAATCACGGGTAAAATAGAAGGTAAAAGGCGGGTAAAATGGCGGGTTAAACATGGGTTACATTACCCGAGATTTTACTGCTTTTATTTTACCCGCGTTCTGTAATTTGGGCCTTTGTTAACAAATTGTTTCATTGAACATCCAACGAAACATATTTTTCAACTTCCTATAAATGATGGCATAAAACTAAAACTTTTATCACTAAAAACTGTGAACTGATAATATGTTTATTACACGAATATATTAAAACATGAAACGCAGAATTAATGCCCCTTTCTAAGTTATGTTTTGTTCGCTGTCCCAGCATACGGCTAATAGACGCTGCCGACGAAAAACCTGGTCTGTGAAGAATTTGAAGTTGATTGAACAACCTGCTATTGATGTTGCGATATGAACGATTATTCAAACTGAGTCAATGGGCTCAATCACGCATGCACGGGGAGATACTGGGTGTAAAAACCGCATGTTTTCTACGGACAAAGATTTTAAATCACAAAATTAACAGAGTACCTAAAAAACAAAAACAACGAAATGTTACTCATTTCATTATCATTTTCCTGAATTCGTCGTTCGATTTCCCAACATTTGTGCCCGATCCATTGACCGTTGTTGATTGATTTTCGATCATGGAATCTCCGCCATTTTGTCTGTTCATGCCGCTATTCAAGTGCGGCCGTTTTTGCGTAGTATTCGACGACAAAACTCTAGGCGTCATGCTAAGGTTGATGGCTAAAAATCAAATGAGAATCCACTGATCCGAACTGTAGATAACAATGATACGGAAGAAGCATATTTTTAAACTTAATCTCATATTTCATATGATGTATTCCATCAAAAATGAATTTCGCGATAAAAATCAAAGAAAGCGTTTCCTAAAATGATTTTTATCAGGCTGTCTGTCAAGTTATAAAATTTGGAATAAAAATCAATTTATAGTAGAATTAGAATTCTTACTCGCTGTTGATGGCGACCTATCGCGCTGTATCTGATCGTCGCCGCCAATTTTTGTTTGTTTAGGCGGCGGATTGCTTATAGCCACAGTTATCCGACGACCCATCAACGTCGATTGATCTGTAGCCATCAGAGCTCTATTGGCCGACTGTTCGTCGGCGAATTCTACGTAGGCCAGTCCTTTCGACTGGCCGCTTTTATGAATGACCAGACGGACGCTGACCAAGTGACCGTAAAGCCTAAAGAGACAGGAAGAAAAAATAGGACACGTGTCACGCAACGAAAAAAACGAAAAAATGCGCTGTTGTTGAAACTGAAAAATTGAAAAAACTTTGTCTTTTACACAGCTTTTTTACATTCTTGCATATTCCGGAAAAATAAGTGGATTCAATTTTGAGGAATATTTACTCTGAAAAATTTGTTCGATATTGTATATAGTCTGTTTGTTTTGGAATGTTTCTAAATAAATAAGAACAGAAAACAAGCATCTACTACAGTCGAACTTCGATACTAGACACTTGCATAATGCCTACGACCCACGGTCCCAGTCGAGTTTATATCAATTAACATGGCAACTATTCTCGATTAAGGCTCACTCAGTTATTGCACAATACGTCCGGTTTAGGAAGTACTTGCCTATACATTGGTTCTACGACAATTCGCCCCCAGTAATTTGCCCCCATTCGTCCCCACTGCAGTTCACCCCCGGACAATTCGCCCCTGGTACTATACTTACCTGGTTTTAGATTTAAAAGCAACTCCATGAAATGTTATGTAATATATCTGCAGATATTCTTTTTCCAGCTTTATTTCTTGTAACTTTTTATCGGGATCTATGGAGAGCAATTAAGATTATGAAAAAGTATCACAATTATTCTACGTGTGACTCTATCGTGTTCTTCACTATCTTTTTCGTGACAACTTTTCGGTGTACCAAAAACAAAAAAGAATAAAAGTATAAAACATAGAAGAAAAATATAAAGGAAAAAATCAGAAAAGGAGAATGAGTAAAAAGTTATCAAAAAAAATATAGAAGAAACTAAACAAGAAAGATGAAGGACAAAAAAAAGGAATACAAGAAAAAAATTAAACGAAAAAAGGAACAAAAAACAGAAAAAACAAATGCAGATCGAAGAACATAAAGGACTCGCAATTCTGCCTATGATATCCGTGTTACAAATTACAGTTCTGCGTAAATTCTCCCAGGTATTCACGCCATTAGACTAAAATTTGGCGTGGTTTCTGCGGATTAGGACACCATCATTACAAACTTGAAAAAATATAAATTCGCAAATTGCCAGTGTTGAGATTTTTCACAAATTTTTGGTCGAAATTGATTATTTTCAGTCCCATAAACTTTAGCTGCAAGCTTTCATTTTGAACTCGGCCACATATTTTGTTTCGAGAGGAAAAACAACCGGCCACTTCAATTATAGGGAACTACTGCTCAAACGCTGTATTGCTGACTGTACGAGTAAAAAATGCTTATACTGACTTAGTACTAACCACATCAGTAAAAAAATCTTACATTCGAAGAAAATTTTAAAAAATTATTCGTGGACATTTATTTGGAACATTGCTGTAGATCAGACTACCCCATAGGGAGGGGTATGAGGGGGGTATTACACCTGCCTAATGTCCTGAAAATTGATCACTAGTTGCCTAATTTTAAGACAAAATGACGTGTTTAGCGGACATTTAGCTACACTACCCCGCAAATTTTCAACTTTACCCCTACCTAAAAAATCTGACCTTGGGGACCTCTACTGTAAATCTTTTTCTTCTTGTACATAATACTTGCACTCTGCATGCAGAATTCATAAATAAACATGCTATTTCGGCTGGGAAAAATCTATAGATATTGTGTATAAATGTGTAGAAATGCTATTACATAACTGCTAACAACCTAGGAATTATTTTTAAATCTGAATTTTTTAAATTAAAAAACAGTGAATTGGGGGCCAATTACTGGGGGAGAATTGTGGGGGGGGGGGGGGGGGCGATTTGCTCAGGGGCGAATTGTGTTGGGGGGGGGATTGTCCGGGGGCGAATTGTGTTGGGGGCGAACTGCAGTGGGGGCGAATTACCAGGGGCGAATTGTGGGCGACGAATTGCTGGGGGCGAATTGTCCGTATCCCCTATACATTAGCATGCATAAAGATAAATTTCGGTAGAATGTGCGTCAATTTGGATAGCAAGTACGGCGGCTTTTTATAACGAAAGCGTCTAAATCTTTGAGAAAAGAAAAGTTTGCATGTTTTTTAACAATATTTTTGTCAATGCAAATGCGCGACTTGAAAAGATTATAATTTCGTGTTAGGAAAACTGCAAAACAAAATCGAACATATTCGGTCAGTACGTGCACCCGGTTAATGCATTCCACTGGAACTAGTCCTCAGGAGGACATAGTATCGAAGTTCAACTGTATTTCATATTTTTATGATTTTCCGGTTTACGTCATATCAAACTGAAAATTTGTGAGTGTTGAACCAGTTTTAACTATTTTTGAGATGTAACGCACTTTTTTAGTCATTGGTAGGTTTACTGGTAGGAAGTATGTCCTTTCACAAAAACTCAGGTGAGGTAAAAGTAAGACACTCGACTCAAACTCTAGCTAACTGAACCTAATTTCATATTACGAATCAAAACACGCAGACGCACGGTAACACAACACACACGCGCGCGCACGGCAACACACTATCCTTAATGAAATAACACACCTACTAAAGCTTTAGGAAAATTTGGATTTTTTGGCAATAAAAGCCAGCTAAATTCAATTTCATTTCATTTCATATTTTACTTTTTTAAATCACTTTGTGAAAATTAGTCAAGCCGTTCTTCACTTTAAAAAAAGTTATAGCCAGCTATCACTTTGAGTCTGCCTGTGGGAGGGAGTAACGTGAAACCTTATGCACTTGGGGTTCGCCTAAGGAAAGGGTAGTGTGTATGAAATGATCTACAGAGTAAAAGATATTTGCTACAATTTTAAACATCGTCACTTCTCAATTTCGGAGCATTTTATATAAGGCAGAACGTTGATAAGAATCTCGAAAAATGTTAGTCTTTGAAAATACAGAAAATATTCGAAAATTTAGAGAAAATTGTGGAAATATAATATCGTAGAAAAAATTTCAATACCACAACGAATTTGGGTGCCCTGGAATACTAATTCTGCGAAATACCAACTTGTTGTCATTTTTGAACAGATAAAAAGCATTTGAGAGAAAAATGATTAAATTATCTTTTATACTTATTGAAAATCTGAAGAACGAGAATAATGAAAAAAGGAGTCACAAGTAAAAAAATCTATTAGGAAGCAGAACTAATTCGATTCCAGTTCTCCTGGACGTTATTTGACACTCATTTTCTGTAAATCAAACTTCTTGAATTTATGCAGTACTTGAAAATTTTCTCCAAATCGGCTTCAGTCGTTCGGCCATTCAAATTTTTGATGAACAATTTATTCTTCTCGATTCCCGTACTGTACGTGAAACCGTGCGGAGGAATATTCGAGGACGACGAACTTTGTTGATCGTTCGATTTTTTGTCTACGCACTTAGAAACGTACATCGGTCGCCCGTCGATTTTGTAACGATCAAGTTTAAGGGCTTCGATCAACAAAGATGGCTCCTAAGTGGAAAAAGTGATTCCTTCAAAATATGTAAATTCCCTAGAAAATACTATTGAAATCGTCGGGATGAGTAAGCGAAAACATAATTCATACTTCAAAAATAGAATGTTCTGGAATTTGAATACTTTAACGATAACTAGTCTATCTTTCGAAGGTTCTTATAATCTTCACTTAAGAATTCCAAGAATGTATATATTTCTTCATTATTCCGAAAAATTCAAAGAAAGTTCATAAAGTCCACGTCTTCTTTTCTGAATTCTAAAATTCTAGTTTTGGAATTATTCTGATTCTAGACTTCTAATTACAACATTAACCTTGAATTCCACATATCCGAAACCTTTACTACGGCCCGGCCTCAACATAATCAATCGAACGCTCGTCACTTGGCCGACATTTTCTTCAAAAATCGTCCTGATTGTTTCGTCGATAACGGCGAAATCTAAATTGCTAACGAAAACCGTTCGATCGTAGTTCGACGAATCGATTCCGGCTTGGGTCGTGTTGAGTGGTGCTTTGGAACCGGCCGGTTTACAACTAATTGGTTTTTGGGGCGGAGTTTGGCCAGCTGTTTTGGACGTGGGCGGAGCCGGAGCGACAAAGTCAAAATCAGTTTTTGATCGAATGGGCGGTGGTGCGTGGGTTTCAACAATGTTCGGTTTCTTGGGGACGTAATCTGGAAATAATTTTCTACAAATTTGGATTTTGATATTTTATGACTCATGAATCCGTATTAACAATATAAGTCTTAAACGAAAATTTCTCTATTGTCTGCCGATCGGTGAAATTACTTCGATTATTATGCAACAGATTAAATATATATAAATATAAACAAAACTTTTAAAATTTCATCCAAAATTAACAGGCTAGTTGATAAAACCCGGCTCCCCAGGTTTTTTGGGTCCGAATTATGCTGCGAGATAACGTCGGAAATCTACGAATGGATGGATCGGTATTCGAAAAGAAAACCTCCGCTTCTTTCCTGAGTAAAAAAACTTCGTGGTCTGTTCACACATGACACAATGTTATACTTCGGTTATTGTTGTGAAACAGTTTTCGTTTTGGAGATCCGTCAGAGAGGCCTGATTCAAAAATTTGTAATACTTCTAAAAAAGACAAAGCAAAAATTATGATTTACTGGAAAATATTGCGTGTTTCAGAAGGTCGGTCTCGAAAAATTCACCTTCCAACATTAATTTCAGGGCATCTGAGCTGTCCGATATCAAAATCAATGAAATTCTCTGAACAATAACTGATGTACACGTCAGCGTGCTGGTAAGGAAGCTCCGAGGATCATTGGATCATGCTAGGGGGTCACAGAAAAAAATGTATGCAAACGGTTCTACAAATAGAACTTTAGTCTAAAAGTCATATAAATATGTATTTATGACGCAAAGCCCTGAAAGAATTGACATTTGACCGTTTTTGTTTAAAAATGACAATTTTTCTATCAAAAACATTGACGTTCATCAGTTTATTAGACCAAAGGGATAAGGTTCTTTGGGGGCACGATATGACTAGGTTTGGAGATGGTTCTTATGGCACTTCCCAACTTCCCAATTACATGCACGCATGAGTTCATTCGGTATAAAATGGTCAAATTTAACAATATTTTTACGATATATCAGAAACGCTAGAAATGAATAGGCCACAAAAGGATTGTAAAACAAAGATTCCTCGTAACATTCCAAAAATAAAAATGATCAAATTCCATCAAATGACTACGTAATGTTTAGAACCTGTTTAAAAAATCATGACATAACTTTTTTTTACAAGATTCGAAAAAATGACCTAGATTTTTCGTATCCCTGGGGCGAAAGACGATTTATCATATTTGCAGAAACATCAAAATGAAAGTCGGCGATCGCCCAAAATCTAGAATAGCGACCATCAAATCTAATTAAATTAACAATACCTAATGCTCTTGTAGAATTAGTGATTCAATCATAGCTAATTGGGCAACGACGCCCTACTACCGGAATCATTAGAGTGTTAAAATTTCCAGCAATTAGACTGTGAAAATTGATCATTTATATAGAAGATGACCTGTTGTTCATTAAATCAGATTTAAAAAAGTCATGCCCAGGTTAGCACATTTTTCAGCCGGATTAACCGTGGTGCTAAGCATCGGTGCAGTTCTTTCCTGTGTAATTTTTATTTTACTATTAAACCGGAGTGTAAAGAAGACTACGTTGGACATCGAAGATGAAGTCGATCAATTCAACGTAAGTTTAGCATTCGTTGAGTTCTGAATAGTGAAGTTTTACTCAAAAGATTTTATAGACATTCAAAATAAGCCGCTTCATAGTTAAAAAATGAAAAATTCGTAAATTTTACCAGGCGGCGTAATGAAATTGTACGATGTATAGTCAACTTACGAATACGAGTCTGAAATTTCTCTTCAAAAATGTTGGTGGACGCTTACTACTTTTCAGACATTAGCGGAAGCTGCTTGGACCGAAATCCTGTCCATTAGGGCGAACCAGCCACCAAGACCGAGATTGGAACGTCAGACGGTTGCATTTTGTTGTGAGCATCGAAATCTCATATTTCAGATGCAGACATACACGACAACAGTTTTCCAGGGGGCAGGGTCCTTGGACTTTAGGGGTGGAGGATGAGTGAGCAAAAAACGAAAAAAGTTCCACAAGAATGTTTATCATACAAAATATACATGGAAATAATCAAAAAATGTTCTTGAAAAAAAGTTCAGGGAGAAGTGTTTGAGCCTTTTTCCGGGCCAGGCAGGAGCGTCAGGATCTCAGGTATTTGGGTTTACCCCCCCCCCCTACCCTCAATGTGCATCAGAGCACCCCATGGGGGGGGGGTATTACCCCCGTCTTAGATTTGAAAATTCAATTACTACCCCCATAAAAACAGATCACTATACCAAAAAATTTTGGTAGACTTCATCCTCTCCCCAGTAGGTTATACTAATTCGAGAAAAATTGAAGAATGTGTGATTCTGAGGAATTACTCACTGCTCTTTTTGACACATTTACTGAGCAAATGATAATGGGAAAGTATGCAACTTCTGTGCCATATAGCGATTTTTAGGAAAGGATATCAGTACATTAATACATACTACTTGTCGGAAATCATTATAAATATAATTGATAGATGAAATAATGACTTATGTATATGTGATTAATCAAAAAATCGCCCCTTGGGAAGAAAAACATTATGTTCTTAAAATTCTGCCTCTTCATGCTTTCCTTTTCTCCGCTTCTGCGTTGGGCCTTCTGTGCACTAAAGTTACATTCAGCATCAGGACTTTCAATTGGAAGCACTGTTCCAAGCCTAATCAGCGATGGGATAAGCCCATACTGCTGAAGATGCTGGTTGAAACAATGTTTCCAAACGTATGTTGTGCCCGATTCTTGAAATGTGCAGGAATCA
>CAWUHX010000369.1:0-51600 GCA_963922205.1 Romanomermis culicivorax
AGCAGTGGTATCAACGCAGAGTACTTGCAATAGTGTTTAAGTAGTATTTTAATTGCTTTAAAGCATATTTAAATAGCATTAAAACAGTATTTAAATAGTATCGAATAACATTTAAATACAATTAAAATAACACGTATTCAGCGTTTAATGTTTGAAAACCATTAACAAATATCACATTAAAATAACATTTAATTAACATTAAAAAAGCATATAGTGTTTGAATAGGATTTTAATAGCTTAGTGCTATTGCTTAAATAATTTTAAAATTTCATTAAATAGTATCAAAATGGCACTAAATAGCATCAAATTTTATTTAGCACATAAAGTTTAAATAGAATAAAAATAACATTTATTTAATATTAAAATCAAATATAGTGTTTAATAGCATTTAAATAACAATAAAATTACATTTGAATACTTATAAATAGCATTAAAAAAATTTAAATATTATTTAAATGGCATTTATCAAGCATTTAATTTCTAGATAGGATTAAAATAATTTTATCTAACATTAAAGTCGAATATTGTGTTTGAAATAACATTAAAATTGCATTTAAATAGTATTAAATAACATTAAAATAGCATTCATTAAAAATTTAATGTTCAAATACAATAATATAACTTTGGTTTAATATCAAAATCGAATATACTGTTCAAATAGCATTTAATTAACATTAAAATTACATTTAAATAGTATTGAATAACATCAAAATAGCATTTAAACATTATGTAAATCGCATTTATCAAATATTTAATATTTAATATTTAAATACAATTAAAATATTATTTATTTAATATTAAAAAAGAATATAGTGTTTGAATAGCATTTGAATATTATTAAAATAACATTATGATGGCATTTAAATGTTTTTTAAATAACATTTATTAAGCATTTAAATTTTGGGTAGAATTAAAATATCATTTAAATAGTATTGAAATAACAATGAGATATCATTTAAATATTATGTAAATCGCATTTATCAAATATTTAATATTTAAATACAATTAAAATATTATTTATTTAATATTAAAATCGAATATAGAGTTTGGATAGCATTTGAATATTATTAAAATAAGATTAAGATAGCATTTAAATATCATTCAAGTGACTTTTATTGAAGATTTAATGTTTGAATAGAATTAAAATATCATTTAAATAGTATTAAAATAACAATAACATATTATTTAAATATTACGTAAATTGCATTTATTAAATAGTTAATATTTAAATACAATTAAAATATTATTTATTTGATATCAAAATAGAATATAGTGTTTAAATAGCATTTTAATGTTATTAAAATAAGATTAAGATAGCATTTAAATATCATTTAAATGACTTTTATCAAAGATTTAATGTTTGAATAGAATTAAAATATCATTTAAATAGTATTAAAATAACAATAACATATTATTTAAATATTACGTAAATTGCATTTATTAAATAGTTAATATTTAAATACAATTAAAATATTATTTATTTGATATCAAAATAGAATATAGTGTTTAAATAGCATTTTAATGTTATTAAAATAAAATTAAGATAGCATTTAAATATCATTTAAATGGTATATTCAATGTTTGAATTGAATTAAAATATCATTTAAATATTAGTATTAAATGTCATAAAATAGTTTGCGGTGATTTACAGGGTCGAATAATCCCGCAAAATTATTAGGTTGCGGATTCGGTGGCGGGGCTTTTATCCACGGGGCGTTGGGTGGCGCAGCGACGCTATACCTTGAAAAAATAAAATTTAAAAAAAAAATCTAAATAAAAAAAAATTATATTAAAAAAAATTATATTAAAAAAAAATTTAAATTAACAAAAAATTTAATTCGAAAAATTTTAAATTGACAATTTTAAATTGGAAAGAATTTTGGATTTAACAAAATTTAAATTTTGAAAAAAAACAATTTTAATTAAAAAAATTCAGATTTTTCTACATCTTACATTTTACATTTCACATTTTTATTTTACAATTTTCAACCATTTTTTTAAAACTTTGACATGTGCTTACAATTTTTTTGGTAACTTGGCAATTAATTCTTACGAACATTTGCAATTTTCCAGCAACTTTTCGATGCAAAAATTTGCCAAAAATGGTCGAAAAATGTAAAATTGTTGAAAAAGTGTAAACCTGTTGAAAAAGTTTAAAGTTGCAGAGAAAGTGTAAACTTGTTGAAAAAGTTCAAAGTTGTTAAAAAATACGAAAAATTTAGCGCAAAATTGCTGAAAAAAATGTAAAATGTTGTCACGAAGTTACGAAAATATTGTCGAAATTTGGCGAAAATAGTCGAAAAGTGGTCTAAAGTTGCTTGAAAATGCTAAAAAAATGCTGAAATTTGTGAATAAATTTTAAGAAATTGTTTAAAAATTGTCAAAAATTGTCGCAAAATTGTAAAACGTTGTCACAAAAACGTGGAAGATTTGTTTGAAAGTTTTTAAAAAATGTAAAAAAATACCAAAAATGTGAAAAACTGTCGCAAAGTTCTGAAATAATGTAAACAGCGATTGAAAATTTCAAAAATGGCTGCAAAAAATTTTAAAAAGTTGTAAAAAAAATTACCAAAAAATGTAAAAAGTTGTATAAAGTTGTTTAGGAAAAAATTGCGACAAAGTTGTCGAAAAATTGTGAAATTGTCAAAAATTCCCAAAAAAATGTAAAAAATCCTCAAAAAGAAATGTGAAAATTGTAGAAAGTTTTCGAAAAAGTGTAAATTTGTTGAAAATTGTCGAAAAAGTGTAAAGTTGATAGAAAAATGTAGAAATTGTAAAAAAATGCAGAAAATTGCGAAAAATTGTCTCAAAGTTGCCGAAAATTTGTAAAAAAGTGTAAAGTTGTTAAACTGTAGTCAGAAAGGTGTAAAGTTGTTTTGAAATTTTTAAAAAATATGTTAAGTTGTTGAAAAAATGTCGAAAACTGTAAAAAAATTTAAAATTGCAAAAATTTGTCACAAAAATGCCGAGAAAATCTTAAAAAATTTTAAAAAGTTTAAAGTTGTTTAAATTTCTGTGAAAGTGTAAAGTTGTTGAAGAATTTTCGAAAAAGTTTAAAGTTGTTTGAAATTTTTGAAAAAGTGTAAACTTGTTGAAAAATTGTCGAGAAAGTGTAAAGTTGTTAATTAGTAGTCTGAAAGTGTAAAGTTGTTTAAAAATGTTCGAAAAAAGTGTAAAGTTGTTGAGAAATTGTCGAAAATTATGGAAAAATAATAAATTGGAAGGAGTTATCACAAAAATACTGAGAAGATGTAAAAAGTTGTCAGAAAGTGTAAAGTTGTCAAAAACTGCTGAAAATTCTAAAATTTGTCGAAAAACTGTAAAGTTGTTAAACAGTAGTCAGAAAAGTGTAAAGTTATTCAAAATTTTTTGAAAAAAAGTGTTAAGTTGTTGAAAAAATGTCGAAAACTGTAAAAAAATTTAAAATTGCAAAAATTTGTCACAAAAATGCCGAGAAAATCTTAAAATATTTTAAAAAGTTTAAAATTGTTTAAATTTCTGTGAAAGTGTAAAGTTGTTAAAAAATTTTCGAAAAAGTTTAAAGTTGTTTGAAATTTTTGAAAAAGTGTAAACTTGTTGAAAAATTGTCGAGAAAGTGTAAAGTTGTTAATTAGTAGTCTGAAAAGTGTGAAGTTGTTTTAAAATGTTCGAAAAAAGTGTAAAGTTGTTGAGAAATTGTCGAAAACTGTGAAAAAAATTTAAAATTGCGAAAATTTGTCACAAAAATGCCTAGAAAATCTTTAAAATTTTTAAAAAGTGTGAAAATATTTAAATTTCTGTGAAAGTGTAAAGTTGTTGAAAGATTTTCGAAATGGTTTAAAGTCGTTTAAATTTTCGAAAAAGTGTAAACTTGTTGAAAAATTGTCGAAAAAGTGTAAAGTTGTTAATTAGTAGTCTGAAAGTGTAAAGTTGTTTAAAAATGTTCGAAAAAAGTGTAAAATTGTTGAGAAATTGTCGAAAATTGTGGAAAAATAATAAATTGGACGGAGTTATCACAAAAATGCTGAGAAGATGTAAAAAGTTGTCATCAAGTGTAAAGTTGTCAAAAACTGCCGAAAATTCTAAAATTTGTGAAAAGTGTTCAGGAAATTGTAAAAGTTGTAAAAATTTGTCGAAAAACTGTAAAGTTGTTAAACGGTAGTCAGAAAAGTGTAAATTTATTTGAAATTTTTTGAAAAAAGTGTAAAGTTGTTGAAAAATCGTCGAAAATTGTAAAATAAATTAAAAATTGTAGAAAAGTTATCACAAAAATGCCGAGAAGGTGTAAAAAGTTGTGAAAAAGTGTAAAGTTGTCAAAAAATTGTCGAAAATAATTTTAAAGTTATGGAAAAAGTTGATTTTTGTTTACACGCCAATTAAGCGCCAATTTGCAGAAAAAAAATTCTTACTGCTCCATTGAAAAATCCATCATGAACAATAATAATGAGAATAATACCAGTATCATGGTTAATAGATGTTATAAAATGTCGAAACAGAATCAGTATATATTTCATCATCATGAGCCGGATTTTTAAAAGAACGAGATTTTTCTATTTATTTGACGACCTAATTTTTTCGACAAGGGCAAAAAATTCTCTTTTTTTTGTTAAAAAATGTAAAAATGTAAAAAATGTAAAATTGTAAAAAAATGTAAACAATGTAAAAATGTGAAAAATGTAAAGAATGTAAAAATGTAAAAAGTTTAAAATATGTACAAATAAAAAAATGTGAAAAATTGTAAAGAATGTAAAAAAACCTAAAAGATGTAAAGAATGTTAAAGTGTCAAACTGTAAACATGTAGAAAATGTAAAAAATGTAAAAAATGTGAAAAGAAATGTCAAAATGTAAAAAATGTGAAAAATTGTAAAGAATGTAAAATGCTTAAAAATATAATAAATGTAAAAATGCAAAAAATTGTAAAAAATGTGAAAAATGTATAAAATTGTAAAGAAGGTAACAAACTTTAAAAATATAGAAGTGTTAAAAATGTAAAAGTCTAAGAAATGTAAAAGTGTAAAAAAATGTAAAAATGTAAAATTGTAAACAATGTAAAAATGTGAAAAATGTAAGGAATGTAAGGAAAATAAAAATGTAAAAAATTTAAAATATGTACAAATAAAAAATTGTAAAAAACTGTAAAGAATGTGAAAAACTAAAAAATGTAAAAGTTTCAAAAACGTGAAAGTGTAAAAAATGTAAAAAATGTAGAAAATGTAGAAATGTGAAAAATGTAAAACTGCCAAAATGTAAAAATGTAAAAAATGCAGAAAATGTAAAAATGTGAAAAATGTAAAAAATGTAAAAAATGTAAAAATTTAAAAATGTAAAAAATGTAAGAAATGTAAAAAGTGTAAAAAATGTCAAAATGTAAAAAATGTAAAATGCTTAAAAATGTAATAAACGTAAAAATGCAAAAAATTGTAGAAAATGTGAAAAATGTATAAAATTGTAAAGAAGGTAACAAACTTTAAAAATATAAAAGTGTAAAAAATGTAAAAGTTTAAGAAATGTAAAAATGTAAAAAATGTAAAATTGTAGAAAAATGTAAACAATGTAAAAATGTGAAAAATGTAAGGAATGTAAGGAAAATAAAAATGTAAAAAATTTAAAATATGTACAAATAAAAAATTGTAAAAAACTGTAAAGAATGTGAAAAACTAAAAAATGTAAAAGTTTCAAAAACGTGAAAGTGTAAAAAATGTAAAAAATGTAGAAAATGTAGAAATGTGAAAAATGTAAAACTGCCAAAATGTAAAAATGTAAAAAATGCAGAAAATGTAAAAATGTGAAAAATGTAAAAAATGTAAAAAATGTAAAAATTTAAAAATGTAAAAAATGTAAGAAATGTAAAAAGTGTACAAAATGTCAAAATGTAAAAAATGTAAAATGCTTAAAAATGTAATAAACGTAAAAATGCAAAAAATTGTAGAAAATGTGAAAAATGTATAAAATTGTAAAGAAGGTAACAAACTTTAAAAATATAAAAGTGTAAAAAATGTAAAAGTTTAAGAAATGTAAAAATGTAAAAAATGTAAAATTGTAGAAAAATGTAAACAATGTAAAAATGTGAAAAATGTAAGGAATGTAAGGAAAATAAAAATGTAAAAAATTTAAAATATGTACAAATAAAAAATTGTAAAAAACTGTAAAGAATGTGAAAAACTAAAAAATGTAAAAGTTTCAAAAACGTGAAAGTGTAAAAAATGTAAAAAATGTAGAAAATGTAGAAATGTGAAAAATGTAAAACTGCCAAAATGTAAAAATGTAAAAAATGCAGAAAATGTAAAAATGTGAAAAATGTAAAAAATGTAAAAAATGTAAAAATTTAAAAATGTAAAAAATGTAAGAAATGTAAAAAGTGTACAAAATGTCAAAATGTAAAAAATGTAAAATGCTTAAAAATGTAATAAACGTAAAAATGCAAAAAATTGTAAAAAATGTGAAAAATGTATAAAATTGTAAAGAAGGTAACAAACTTTAAAAATATAAAAGTGTAAAAAATGTAAAAGTCTAAGAAATGTAAAAGTGTAAAAATGTAAAATTGTAAAAAAATGTAAACAATGTAAAAATGTGAAAAATGTAAGAACTGTAAGGAAAATAAAAATGTAAAAAGTTTAAAATATGTACAAATAAAAAAATGTGAAAAATTGTAAAGAATGTAAAAAAACCTGAAAGATGTAAAGAATGTTAAAGTGTCAAACTGTAAACATGTAGAAAATAAAAAAAACGTAGAAAATGTGAAAAATGCAAAAAAAATGTAAAGAAGGTGAAAATCTAAAGAATTGTAAAGAATGTAAAAAACGTAAAAAATGTAAAGAATGTAGAATGTTTAAAAATGTAAGAAATGTAAAAAGGTAAAACTGCCGAAATGTAAAAATGTAAAAAATGAAGAAAGTGTAAAAATGTGAAAAATGTAAAAAATGTGAAAAATGTAAAAAATTTAAAAATGTGGAAAATGTAAGAAGTATAAGAAATGTAAGAAATGCAAAAAGTGTAAAAAATTTCAAAATGTAAAAAATGTAAAAAATTGTAAAGAATGTAAAATGCTTAAAAATGTAATAAATGTAAAAATGCAAAAAATTGTAAAAAATGTGAAAAATGTATAAAATTGTAAAGAAGGTAACAAACTTTAAAAATATAAAAGTGTAAAAAATGTAAAAGTCCAAGAATTGTAAAAGTGTAAAAAATGTAAAATTGTAAAAAAATGTAAACAATGTAAAGATGTGAAAAATGTAAGGAATGTAAGGAAAATAAAAATGTAAAAAATTTAAAATATGTACAAATAAAAAATTGTAAAAAATTGTAAAGAATGTGAAAAACTAAAAAATGTAAAAGTTTCAAAAACGTGAAAGTGTAAAAAATGTAAAAAATGTAGAAAATGTAGAAATGTGAAAAATGTTAGGCAGCTGTGGGGTCACAATTAAGCAACAGTTCTAACCACAGGCTAACAACAGCAACAAACACAAAACTCTCCCAGACGTTTCACCAGATATACACCAGAACTCTCACTAAACCTCAAGCAGAACACCTTGGCTCGTACCTCAGGAGTTCCTACCCAAGTCTCCACTCCTATACTTATAAACTCCTTCCACTACGCTCACAAAACAAAACAACTTACAGGTCCAAGTTGTATTGGGTGACGAAGGGCGACGCCAATAATAAATAATATACAAAAATATTATAAATAAGACGACCACGGCGACGCTCCATAAACTAGTCTTTTTCAATAATGACAAAAAGACAGAAAACTCGCGAAACAGTGGCAGAAATAACCTATGCAAATTTATCATTTCTTTTCGCCACTTTTCGCCGCGTCCAACCGCCTGCGCACCGACGCCGGAAGCTGAACACGTGCACCTGAGCCCACCTCAACATCCCTCGGCCCTCAAAACCGACCAACGGGAGGTGAAAACCTTTCTGCAGCCTGAGTCTCATACTGAGGCCCCGACTGCATAACAGTTTTCCCCTCGGAAAACAAATTTTTGGGGCTACCCCCTCCAAGATGTGATCCAGCCCCTACCAGGTCCTTCAGGTGACGGCGACCTTGACCAATCCATTCGGCAGGGCACTCCCTTTCGGGCTACCGGAAACGATCACGAACGTAGTTCGGCCTGGACTTTGACGTCGATCTGTGCCTAGATCCGGGGCGTCGCCGTTCCTCTTCTCCCATTTCCTGGTTTTTTACAGCCTCGGTGATGAGGTGCCCCAGGTGCGCTTCCTCCCCGGTCGGCCGCTCGCCACATCGCTCCGTCCAATACAAATCTACTCAGTAAAAAATATTTTCTATAAAATATTTCAGATTTACGAAATAAATTTATAAACGCAAAATAAAATTTCACGTCTTCATCTTTTTCAGGCCCTGAAAGTAAACAAGAAAAATACGAGGGCTATATACATGCCCGAAATAAGATGGACGGAAATAACCAATTTTGCCGGGCAACTTTTGGGCACCGGAAACGAAAAAATTTTAAAATTTAAAGCAACAATAAAACGAGATAATATATATTTTTTTTTTTTTGTATTTTGTATTTTATTTTTGTTTTTGTATTTTTATATTTTTGAAATAAAATTTGTACGAAATAACGAATTTTGGTCCAAAAAGTAAGCGGCTATATGAAATTATTGTTGCCCGCCGCCACCATAACCGCCTGTCCCTGACCCCAGCCTCGGCCATATCGCCCTTCAGTTCCCCTCTGGTACGAGCCCTGAGTGGAACTTACAGAAGATACTCCAGAAGCTGAGGTACTCGACCTACCTTGACTTTGCCGTCAGATCAACACCTTGATTTTTTCTACCTGCATCATTAACATTCCAGATGGCGACCAGATCTGTAACCAAGTTGTATCCAACGAGAAGCATGTCCGAATCTAAGAGCTCATGAATGAGCGTCCATTCCTTCGGCATGATTGTCGTAGTATCTACAACAAAGGTGTCTGCAGTCACCGTCGAGAAGCTAATGACTCTCGCGAACTCCTTCCCTTTTGGGTTATCAACCCCAGAAGTCGTGAAAACCTTACTCACGTACTCTTGAGTAACTTTTTCGGTATCAAAACCGATAACTGGCTGTCCTCGAAACCTACTGTCTTTCAAGGTTTCGATCATCTCAGCCACCTTACCCACCTCGACCAATTTCGGTTCCGTCAGTTCCAACGGAAATCTCCCAAACGTCGTGGCAAACCATCGTTCCAATTCGCCGACTCTGACAATGCATTTAACATTGTAGTCTAAAAAATTCAGGCGAAATGTTTACAACTTTTTAATGAAAATTTTTCGAAGCGGACACACATCGGTTAGACTCTACCTTCACCACAGATAGTAAGCACAATTAGGAAAAAGGAAAAAAAAGAAATTGCAAGCAGGGGAAAATAAGGTACCAAACATATATTGGGTTAGTGTTGGCAGATAGTTAAACACAAGTGCGGCCCCGACTTCTACCTTATACGGGAGTACACGCACAGACCACCTGCGTCTTCCATCAATCGACTGCATGCCGTCTCAATCCAACGCCCAAAACGGCCTATCCAACTAATAAATTAAGAATTTCCAAGAAGAAATTTGAAAATATTTTTACAATTTACCCAAGATGAGGAAATTCGTAGAAAATTAAGTAAAGATGGAATTTAGAAATTTAAATAAATTTTGAAAGTATCTACCCCTAGTCGACTAGTTGCTACACTCCACTTCTTCCCCATCACATAGACGAATTTATTCAACTCGCTATGTGTGTAGAGGAATAATGTAGTTTCGCAAAAAGTCCAAATTTTTGCGCTACGGGCAGCTTTGCCACACTTTTTCAAGTTGACAGAACAATTATGTTCCCACTAAATTTTTACAATTGTCTAGGCCTTCGTCTAGACACCCGTGGGCTATGACATCCTGCTTTGCCCAAGTAATTTTTAAATTAACTAAGTTTAATAAGTTAGGTCGCTTACCATCGACTAAAAAATACCGATTGTTTTGCCGCACCTGCGGCTGTCCGTAGGTCACGTGGGGGTCCGTGACCAAAAACTGTTTCGTCCGGCGTCCATTGGGGGGCCTGGACATCTCGACCGCTTCTTTCTCAAATTCTTCGAATTCTGCGCTATCAATTTTTGTAAAATTTTTTGAATATGAGCTGAAAAATCGACAAATTTTCCGCTTTCGCTACTTTTTGTCTATTTTCACTCTAAAAGTCAGCGGTTTTCCCAATTCTTCCAATATTCACAGAATTGGGGGGCAACAATTAACTATTTCCTCCGAAATTAATCGGACTCACGGAAGTTTAAAATTTAGGCCGAGAAAAAATTTTAAGAATTTGGAATTTTTGCGAAGGGTGGTTTTTTACCAAAAATTTTGACAAATTTTAAGATTTATGCAAGGGAAAATTAAAAATACAGGATAAATACGCGATAAATACATAAATAATTACAATTAAATACAATTTGTACTTAAATACACAATTGGGGACGAAAAAATATGGGGGGTAATCACACGCACAAACACACACGCGAAAAACAGCGCTACGCGCTACGGCAGTTTATAATTACTAATTTTTGAATCTACAGTAAACTGCGTGTCCTTAGATGACACGTCGTTAGACTGCAGCCATCTGCCGGTCTCGTAGCGAAAGTGCTTTAACCTGCTCACGGATACCACCTGCTTTTTCAGCGGCTCTCTCCAGTGAGCGATTTCAAGCACATTCTCTGATAATCTACTATTATCAGTAACAACATACGGTCCTTGCCACGGCAGACCCAGTTTTTTCTGTTTATCGACTTTCAGCAAAACCCAATCATTGACGGAATAATCATGAGCTTTTGCTTTACGGTCGAAAAACTTTTTACTGCTCTCCGCAGCCTTCCTGATATTCTCTGAAATGGTCTCATAAGTTTCTACTAAGCTTTCGGTTAGTATATGCTTATAAGCCTCATAGTTCATTGGCAGAACTATGTTTCTGGCAACACCAATACTAATGCCAAAATTTGCCTCATGACCTCTCAATAAGGCAGATGGAGAACATCTTGTTGAGGTATGAGGTGTGGCATTATACGCAAAAACGACAGATTGCAAATATCTGTCCCACTTATCTGAATCCTCTATGGCAACCTTTCGCAACTGCTTGATCAAGGTTTGGTTAAACCTTTCAACCATTCCATTTCCTTGTGGATGGTAGGCAGTTGTGAAAATCTTCTGACACTCCAACAATTTACAGACTGACGTCATCAAATCAGCTGTAAAGCATGAACCGTTATCACTCAACAATTTCACCGGGGTTCCATGCCTGAATACAATATTTCGAAGAAAACTGTCCACAATGGTTACAGCAGATTGATCCTGGATCATTTCTGCTTCCACCCATTTTGTAAAGTAATCTTGAAATACTATCACATACGGTCTTTTCTCGCTCATGGGAGATATTCCCACAATATCTACAGAGACTATGTCAAATGGTCCTCTAGGAATGATTGGATTCAATGGCGGAATTGTAGCCTTTCCTGGAGTCGCAATTTGACATATCGGACAAAAGCTGATCCAGCTCCGAACATCCTTCTCGATGCTCGGCCACCAGAACCGCTTCTTGATAATAGCAAGGGTTCTCTTAAACCCTTGATGCGTCATCATCACTGCTCCATGATACTGATGCAGGACAACTTTTTTGAGAACAGAGGGGACAACAACTTGATCCTCTGCCTCGCCAAAAGTCTCTCTATATAGTATCCCTTGATCGATATAAAAGCTACTTTGAGACTTAGTGCTACCACTAGCACCTAGTTTCTCGAAGATCACTTTTAGATCTTTATCCTTTCCTTGCAACTTTGACATCAAGGCGTTTGAGATAAGCCCTTTTGGTCTACCATCTTCAATCTCTGGGGCTTCTTCAAACTCCTTCTCCTTCGGTTCAAATATTCTCTTCACCTCTTCTTTAGGTTTTGCTTGCCCAGGAGGATGTCCTTTTTCCTCCTGCTGCAAGTTTTTTGACATTTGTCTAGTGACTACCGCCTCAATTTCATATTTCTCAGGCGTTCGATAATTATCAAATTCTGGAGAAATATTAAGTTGAGTTTCATCACTAACACCATACTTTGAAGCCACTGAAGCTGTGGCCATCTTCACCGGAGTGAAGACTCCTACAGCCTCATCCACTTCATCTCCTCTGAGTTCCCGAAGTTGTTTCACTAAAACTTTGTGGTTTTGGTTAAGGACTTCGTCTTCAGTAAGAGATTTCACATCTTCCTTCTGAAAGATAAGTTCCCATTTTGGTGGCAACTTCTCTTTCTGCTCATCCGGTTCCTCCTTCCTGGAGAGGAAGTCTGCCATGGCATTCTGTCTGCCAGGCACATACTCCAACTTGTGATTAAACTGGCAAATGAATGCGTACCACCTCTTGAGTTTGTCGTTAGTCTGTGTATTCACCCTCATTGATAATAATGGTTTGTGGTCAGTTTGAATCCTGACCTTTTGGCCCAAAAGATAGTGTTTATAAATTTTAAGGCCGTAAACCACAGCTAAGCATTCCCTTTCGGTGGCGCACCATTTCCTTTCTTCTGCCCGCAATATCCGACTATTGTAGGCAACTACCCAACGTTCCGAGTCAGTCTCTTGACATAACACTGCTCCCAATGCAATTCCACTGGCATCCGTTTGAAGAATGAATCGTGCAGATCCATCTAGAATTGGATGTCTTAAGAAAGGTACTGAGGTCAATGCTACTTTGAGCTTCTCAAAAGTTGTGTAATGCAACTCCGTTACATTCCATGTTCCCTTCTTGCCTGTTAATTTGTACAAGGGTTCAGCTAGTGCTGCTAGGTCCGGTATAAATTTCTTACACCATTGTAGCATACCTAGGAATCTTTGCATTTTCTTAACAGAATCCGGGAATGGAAATTCCGTTATTGCCTTGACCTTCTTAGGATCCGGAGAAATTCCATTCGCATCCAAGATGTGTCCTAAAAAGTGCACTTTCTCGGGAAGAAATTCATATTTCTCTGGCTTAAGTGTCAACTTCGCCTTCCTCAACGCTTCTAGCACCATTTTCAAATTCTCTAAGTGTTCCTCGAACGTATTCGAGAAGATGATAATATCATCTATATACACTAGGCAAATTTTCCATACCAAATCCCCAAGGATTCTCTCCATCATCCTTTGGAATTCAGCAGGTGCATTCTTCAACCCAAACGGCATCACTTTAAACTGAAATAAGCCCTCTTGGCATATAAAAGCCGTTTTCTCCTTGCTCTCCTCCTCCATCGGGACCTGCCAATATCCCGACTTCAAATCTAGAGTCGTATAAAACTTCGCTCTTCCAAGGCAATCTAAATAATCATCCATTCTCGGGATGGGATATTTATCATCCTTGGTCACTTCGTTTATACCTCTAAAATCCACTACGGGTCTCGTAGTTCCATCTTTCTTTCCAACCAGGAACAAGGGTGCAGCCCACGGTGACTTCGAGGGCTCGATCACTCCTTGATCCAACATCTCCTTTATGTGTCGCCTTACTCCTGGCCGACTATTAATAGAAGCTCTGTAATATCTCTTCGCTACAGGTCTTGCATCTCCTGTATCTATCTTACACGTCAGAGCTGGGGTTGTAGTAGCCGGATCACCAGGCAAGCTAAAGACATCTCTGTACTTCAACAAAGACTCTATAGCTTCCGTTTTCTTCTCTTCCGATATTCTTGCCTTTGATATCATCTTGCATAGTGAAGTATAGAACTCTACAGAATCAGCTTTTGATAATGCAGGCATTCCTTCCTTTACCATGCAGGTCTGATATTCCTTTTCTTCCTTTATCTTCTTCATTTCCTTCACTTTCTTGTACGTATCATCATCTTCAATAAGCATAGATTCTGTATAGCCAATGATTTGATCTCTCTCAAACCGACATCCAGAACCTGTGGTATTGGAGATTAGTACTACAAACTCCTCTTGTGATCCGTCTACAACCGCTTTCTCCATTCTGAACTTCCTTTCAGAATCCTTTGATTCGACAATAATTCCGTTCAACGTGGCATCTCCATGTTGATCCCAAAGTTTTGCCTTCATCAAAACATCTGTTCCATATGGAATGTAGGTTTTACTACATGCAACAATTGCAACAGTTGTCTTTAGCAGACAGACTTTTGGATAAACAATTTGATTTATGCAATCAGTCGACGCCACACTGACTTTAGTCACTTCTTCCATTACCGTTTGCACAGTAGTTACAGAAGGAACTTGAACTACGTCAATCTTTCTCTCAATGCCTTGAATCGTCATGGCATTCCTTTTGAAATCAATCACCACACCTAAATCTGGGTGTGCCAAAAAATCTGTGCCCAAGATCAGGTCCTCACCTGCATCTGGCAACACTATAGCATTGACTGGAAAACTTCCGAATTCAGTCTTCATACAAACTGGTACATACCCATAGGCATGCACAACTTTTCCATCAGCTACAGTCACTTTAAGGATACGAGGGTACACTGTATAATCAACGTCTAATGCCCTTTTCAGGAGCTTAGAAGACATGACCGTACACTGAGCTCCTGTATCGATTAAAGCTCTGGTAGCCGTTTCTTTAATAACCACATTTATATAGAACGGAACCGTTTTCGGATAATTTCCCAACAACCTTCTCTCCATGTCCGTTGCTTTTCTTCCATATTTCACATGAGCCAAATCTCTTTCTTTCACTTTCTCTAGAGGTGTCACCTTATCCAGGTGAATAATACTTCCGAGAACCAAACTAGAAGATTTGTTTCTACTCTTTTCGCTTTCATCATCCACATCCGTACGGCTTGTCACCATTACGTTATGCGAACTAGGTTGCGACTGGTTCGAAACAAATGATCCAGACTGATCCTGGATGGTACTACCCTGAATAGCAGGTTGACTAGTTGGTGCAGGTAACATCAACTGAGGCTGTCTCTGCAACTGGATGCCTTGCTCCCTAAGTCTGCAGAATTCCCTGTATCTCTCAAACTCTGGGTCATACCCGTACATTTGATCTTCTTCGGGGAACCCTACATAATAGGCACCTCTTCCTCTTCCTCTAAATCCAAATTGAGGTCCACCTCTACCTCTAAAACTTCCTCTATATGAAGCATTCCTATCACCACCATAATATTGATTAGACATGCCACGGTTAAATCCACCGCGTTGCTGTTGCTGACGCCGGTATGCTAATGTCTTACACTCTTCCGTAGCATGAGTATTATTCTTATGATAAATGCAATAGGGTCTCTGCTGCTTCAACTGCTTCTGCTTTTCAGCAGACGCTGCCTTCACAGTAGTCAACTCTTTTAGGGCTTCACTCTGAGTAACTTGTAATTTATCTACTTTCTGAACCAATTGTAGCCACTCCTTTGAGAGAATAGCTAGAAAAGACTCCTTGGCCTGCTCCTCGTTAGACTTTTTGACATCACGAGGCGACGGACCAGGTATCATCTCTTCCGCATTCTCCTCACTTCTCTCCTCTTCCACTGCCTTTTGCAACTGATTTTGTGGTCTTGACTTCGTTTGGTTATACTTTTTAGTACTTCCATACGGAGCATTCCCGACAAAAGCAATTTCCGGGCATATCTCCTCCGCTACAACTTGATTCACTACAATCGGTTTATCTTTGGCTCCAAAAGTAGTAAATACATTCTTATACTTTTTATCAATCTGAGTTACGGCGTATGCAAGGTCTTGCCATGTTTTCATCGATGGCAATACGTCCTGCAACTCCGTCTGATACAACGGACTACTCTTATAAATGAAGGCATTAATAATATTCTCTTGCCTTACTTGATCACTCTGATCTGCATAGACCAGATCCACATGATTGCTCAATCTTTTTAAAAACTCCAAGGCTGACTCGCCTTCTTCCTGTTTCATATTAAACAACTCTCTTTTGAGCATCGTCAAATCATAAGTCGGCGCGAGATACTTTAAAATATTCCTCCGCGCTTCTGCATAACTTGAGGATGTTCTCGCTATCCTCCTCGCTGTGTTCTGAGACAACCTTCTCAAACACTCTTTCTTCACTTTATCAGCCGTATTCTCCAGAAACTCACTTTCCAGATCAGTAAAAAACTTCAAAGCCTCCGTCGGCTTTATACTATCATGCAAAGGTCTATGTTTCAAGGCCTTTACCACATCTCTCACATCAACTTCAACACTTGAGCTAGAATTCGAAGTAGATGAACTGCTATTATCACTATCTGAGTAATGTCTACTTCTAGCTCTTGATCTGTGAGACCTCTTTCGACTCTTCGACTTTCTCTTTCTTCTCCTCTCAGGGCTAAGGTCAGCTCTATTTGCGGTATCTCTCCAAGGAGTAGGACGAGAAAACCTATCCTCTCCCTGGGACGATTCGTCGCAAATAGTCACCTTCCTTTCCCTCGACCTCCTATTCTCTGAGTAACTGTAGGCATTCGATTGTGCTTGTTCAGCATTCCTCGAACTCTGCGGGTCCTCAGTCCAACCTCTATCTCTAGCCGAATATTTGTCTCTGTCCTCTTGAGATCTGACATAAACTTCTGAATGAACCTCTCTCTTAGGTTCACTAACTCTCTCAACTCTATTCTCAAGGTAAGAAGACTCACCTATCTTCCTCCGTTGATCATCCTCCGATTCCTTTTCCTTGACCTGCGCGCTTTCGATTACTTTGATCAACAACTCGACCTTCTTCTCCAGCGCATTAAATCGTAAATCCTTGGGATCGACTCGATCCCTCGGATCCTCTCGTCGATTCCAATTCGTAATTTCGGGGTCGTATCGCCTCGAATATTTGTCGTCGTATAAGTCGGCCGGCGCGTCCTCGTAATACTCGTCGTAATTCATGTCCACCAAATTTGATCTCCACGCCGGTTTCGATTTCCGTCTAATCTCCTCCAGCGTTTCGGCCATCGGATGGACCAACTTCGAGGGCGACGTCGGTCTCTCCTTCTCAAAGGTCTGCTGACCTCTGACACTACCACTTACAGTAGTTTCAATCTCGGCTCTCCTAGCCATCTCAAAACCACTTCTCCTCAACTCTTCCTCAACTCTTGCCATTTCGGCAATTCCACTCTCTCTCCTTCCTTCAGTCTCAGGCGCCTGTGCTTGAACCTTTTCTACCGCTGCGTGTTCTTCAGCAGAGTCCAGATTCGAAACACTAGGTTCATGTGACCTAGGAGGAGTCCTCAACATTTTCCCTACCGGAATACTCATCTTTTTCACTTTTCCGGTATGTGACTGCAAATAAAACCCAGGAGGTTTAGTTACTTTTCTGGTGGTTCTCCGGTTATCCGTCGTGAGAGGCGTTAAGAGTCCACCACTTGTTAGGCAGCTGTGGGGTCACAATTAAGCAACAGTTCTAACCACAGGCTAACAACAGCAACAAACACAAAACTCTCCCAGACGTTTCACCAGATATACACCAGAACTCTCACTAAACCTCAAGCAGAACACCTTGGCTCGTACCTCAGGAGTTCCTACCCAAGTCTCCACTCCTATACTTATAAACTCCTTCCACTACGCTCACAAAACAAAACAACTTACAGGTCCAAGTTGTATTGGGTGACGAAGGGCGACGCCAATAATAAATAATATACAAAAATATTATAAATAAGACGACCACGGCGACGCTCCATAAACTAGTCTTTTTCAATAATGACAAAAAGACAGAAAACTCGCGAAACAGTGGCAGAAATAACCTATGCAAATTTATCATTTCTTTTCGCCACTTTTCGCCGCGTCCAACCGCCTGCGCACCGACGCCGGAAGCTGAACACGTGCACCTGAGCCCACCTCAACAAAAATGTAAAACTGCCAAAATGTAAAAATGTAAAAAATGCAGAAAATGTAAAAATGTGAAAAATGTAAAAAATGTAAAAAATGTAAAAATTTAAAAATGTAAAAAATGTAAGAAATGTAAAAAGTGTAAAAAATGTCAAAATGTAAAAAATGTAAAATGCTTAAAAATGTAATAAACGTAAAAATGCAAAAAATTGTAAAAAATGTGAAAAATGTATAAAATTGTAAAGAAGGTAACAAACTTTAAAAATATAAAAGTGTAAAAAATGTAAAAGTCTAAGAAATGTAAAAGTGTAAAAATGTAAAATTGTAAAAAAATGTAAACAATGTAAAAATATGAAAAATGTAAGGAATGTAAGGAAAATAAAAATGTAAAAAGTTTAAAATATGTACAAATAAAAAAATGTGAAAAATTGTAAAGAATGTAAAAAAACCTAAAAGATGTAAAGAATGTTAAAGTGTCAAACTGTAAACATGTAGAAAATGTAAAAAATGTGAAAAAATTTAAAGAAAGCGAAAATCTAAAAAATTGTGAAGAATGTAAAAAACGTAAAAAATGTAAGGAATGTAGAATGTTTAAAAATGTAAGAAATGTAAAAATGTAAAACGTGTAAAAAATGTAAAAAAATGTAAAGAATTTAAAAAAATGTGGAGAATGTAAAAAATGTAAAAAATGTGAAAAACTAAAAAATGTAAAAGTGTGAAAAACGTGAAAGTGTGGAAAAGTGTAAAAAAAGTAGAAAATGTAAAAATGTGAAAAATGTAAAACTGCAAAAATGTAAAAATGTAAAAATGTTAAAAATGTGAGAAATGTAAGAAATGTCAAAATGTAAAAAATGTGAAAATGTAAAAAATGCAGAAAATGTAAAAATGTGAAAAATGTAAAAATGTAAAAAATGTAAAAATGTGGTAAATGTAAGAAATGTAAAAAGTGTAAAAAATGTAAAAATGTAAAAAATGTAAAAAATGTAAAAATTTAAAAAGTGTTAAGAAATGTCAAAATGTAAAAAATGTAAAAAATTTTAAAGAATGTAAAATGCTTAAAAATGTACTAAATGTAAAAATGTAAAAAATGGTAAAGAATGTGAAAAACTTTTAAAATGGAAAAGTGTAAAAAATGTAAAAGTGTAAAAAATGTAAAAGTGTAAACAATGTAAAAATGTAAACAATGTAAAAATGTAAAAAATGTAGAAAATGTAAAACGGTGAAAAATGTAAAAAAACGTAAAAAATGTAAAAATGTAAAAAATGTAAAAAATGTAAAAAACGTAAAAAATATAAGAAATGTAAAAAACGTAAAAAAGTGTAAAAATGTGAAAAATATTAAAGAATGTAAAAAACGTACAAAATGTAAAGAATGTGAAGAATGTAAAATGTTTAAAAATGTGAAATGTTAAAAAATGTAAAATTTTAAAAAATGTAAAATATAAATTCAAAAAAAAATTTTAAAATAACAAAAACATGTGTGAAAAGCCGTAAAAAGTTTTCGAAAAAGTGTAAAGTTGTGTGAAATATTTCGAAAAAATTGTAAAAAACTTACCAAAAATGTAAAAAATTGTCACAAAGTTGTCAAAAAAATTGTGAACAGTTGTCAGTGTAAAAATTGTTTTAAAAATGTAGGAGAAATATGAAAAGTTGTCGAAAATCGTCGAAAAAACCGGCGAAATTGTTGGAAAACTTTAAAATGTAAAAATTTTGTCACAAAAAAGCTAAAAAAGCGCAAAAAAATTGCCCAAAATTGTAAAAAATTAAAAGAAAAATATGAAGAAAATTTCAGAAAGAGTAAACTGGTTTACAAAAATATGAAAAAAATGTCACAAAATTGTAAAAATTTGTCGAAAAGTTGCCGGAAAAAATTGTAAAAAAATCCGAAAAATCGCATAAAATTAAACAAGTTGGTGAAAAATGGTAAAAAAAGTCCATAAAGTGTAAACTTTATTGAAAAAAGTTTGAAAAAATGTAAAAAGGATGCTGCAAATTTGCTCAAAAAATGTAAAAAATTGCTCAAAATTGTTGGAAAATTTCTTGAAAATCGTAAAATTTTCCGAAAAGTGTGAACTTTCTAGAAAAATTCAAAAAAAATCATAAAATTGCTTTAAAAGTGTAAAAAATTTACCAAACATGGTAAATTGCTGATAAAATGGTAATGATTGTCCAAAAAATGTAAAGCTTTTAAAAAAAGTTTCAAACAATGTCGCAAAGTTGCTTGAAAAGTGTAAAAAATTGCACCAAAATTGTAAAATATTGTTGCAAAGTTATAAAAAAATATTCAAAAAGTGTACTCATTTTTAAAAAATTTTCGGAAAAAAATGTCGCCAATGCTTAGAAAGTGTAAAAAATCGTTGAAAATTGGAAAACGTTGGTGAAAAATGGTAAAAAATGTTGTAAAAAGTGTTAATTTATTGAAAAAATTTCCCGAAAAAACGTCGTAAATTTGCTTGAAAAGTGTAAAAAATCACCCAAAATTGTAAAAATAACTCTGCACTAAAACATTTCACATTTTAACAATCTCATAATTTTCAACAACTTTACACTTTTTAACAACTTTACATTTTTAAGAACATCACAAATTTTAATAAGTTTACACTTTTAAGAACTTTACACTTTTAGCAGCTTCACACTCTTAGAAACTTTACACTTTTTAAAAACGTTACCGTTTTTAAGAACGTTGAACATTTAACAACTTTACACTTTCGACAGTTTTACGCTTTTTAACAGCTTCACACTTTTTAGGAACTTTACACTTTTACCAACTCAACACGTCTAACAACTTTACACTTTCAACAAATCTACCATTCTTAACCACTTTACACTTTTAAAAATTATACGTTGTTTATCAACTTTACACTTTTAATACACTTCCAACAAATCGACGCTTTTTAACAAGTTTACACTTATAGCAACTTCGCGCTTTTTTTGTCGAAAAGTATAAAGTTGCCAAAAATTGCCAAAAGTTGTCGAGACTTGCCGAAAAAGTGTAAAGTTGCTGGAAAATATTCGGAAAAAACGTGGTGAAGTTGCTTAAAAAGTGAAAAAATGGCCCAAAATCGTAAAAAGTTGCCGGCAAATTAGTAGAAAATGTTTCAAAAAGTGTAAAGTTTTAAAAGAAAATTTCTAAAGAAACGTCGTAAAATTGCTTGAAAGTGTAGAAAAATAGCTCGAAAATTGTAGAAACGTGTCGAAAATAGCTGCAACTTTATACTTTTTATCAAGTTTACACTTTTCAACAAGTTTACACTTTTAACAGCTTAACCCTTTTTAACAGCTTTACACTTTATCAAAATTTTACGCTTTTTAGTGTCTTTACACCTTTCAATAATGTCACACTTTTCAACAACTCCACACTTTTTAACAACTTTACAATTTTAGCAACTTCACGTTTTTAAACAACTTTACACTTTTAACAATTTTACAATTTTAATAACTTTTCATTTTTTAACATTTTCACACCTTTCAACAACTTCACGCTTTTTAACAACTCTACACTTTTCAACAACTTTACTCTTTTAGCACCTCCACGTTTTTAAACAACTTTACACTTTTGAAAACATCATTCTTTTAGGAACTTTACACTTTTGACAACTTTACACCTTTCAGTAACTTCACATTTCTTGACAACTCTACACTTTTCAATATTTCTACACTTTTATCATCTTTACACTCTTGACAACTTTACACTTTTTTACAACTTTACACTTTTTAAAACTTTACACTTTGAAATAACTACGCTTTTCCACAACTTTACACCTTCCAATAACTTCACACCGTTTAACAACTCTACACTTTTCAACAACTTTACTCTTTTAGCACCTTCACGTTTTTAATCAACTTTACACTTTTGAAAACTCCACACTTTTCAACAACTTTACACTTTTAACAACATCATTCTTTTAGAAACTTTACACTCTTGACAACTTTACACCTTTTAATAACTTCACATTTCTTGACAACTCTACACTTTTGAATATTTCTACACTTTTATCATCTTTACACTCTTGGCAACTTTACACTTTTTGACAACTTTACACTTTTTATCATGTTTACACCTTTGAAAAACTTCAGCATTTTTAACAACTGTACACCTTTTTAAAACTTTACACTTTGCAATAACTACGCTTTTCCACAACTTTACACCTTCCAATAACTTCACACCGTTTAACAACTCTACACTTTTAACAACTTTAAACTTTTCAACCACTTCATACTTATAGCAACTTCAAGCTTTTCAACAACTTTACACTTTTAGTAGCTCTACACTTTCTAACAACTTTACACTTTTAACAACTTCATGCTTTTCAAAGCTTTACATTTTTAACAACTTTGCACCCTTTGACAACTTCACATTTTAAACAACTTTACACCTTTAACAATTCCGCACTTTTCAACAACTTTACACTTTTAGCAACTTGAAGCTTTTCTTTCTTTGTCGAAAAGTGTAAAGTTGTCAAAAATTGCCGGAAAATGTAAAAATTTATCGAAAAAGTGTAAAATTGTCGAAAAAAATTTGACAAAAAATGTCCTAGAGTTGCTTGAAAATTGTAATAAAATTACCAAACATTGTAAAAAGTTGCTGGAAAATAGTAAAAAATGTCTAAAAAGTGTAAACTTTGGGAAAAAAAGTGCAAAAACGTCGTAAAGTTGCTTAAAAAGTGTAAAAAAATTGCCCAAATTTTAAAAAGTTTACGGCAAAAGAGTAAAAAAACATCCAAAAAATGCAAAGGTCTTGAAAAATATTTGGAAAAAATGTCGAAAAGTTGCTTAAAAAGTGTAAAAAAATTTCCCAAATTTTAAAAAGTTTACGGCAAAAGAGTAAAAAAACGTCCAAAAAATGCAAAGGTCTTGAAAAATATTTGGAAAAAATGTCGAAAAGTTGCTTAAAGTTTGTAAAAAAATGTCCCAAAATTGTAAAAAGTTGCTGGCAAAATGCTAAAAAATGTCAAAAAAGTGTAAACTTGTTGAAAAAATTTCCAAAAAGATGTCGCAAAGTTGCTTGAAAAGTGTAAAAAAATGGCTCAAAATTGTAAAAACTTGCTGGCTAAATGGTAAAAAACGTTCACAAAGTGTAAAATTTTTAAAAATTATGCGGAAAAAGCGTCCTAAAGTTGTTAAAAAAGCGTAAAAAAATTGCTCCAAAAAAATATTTTGCATATAAAATGTTAAACAATGTTGCATAAAAATATGCTAAAATCCATTTCCCCCTGCTGTTTTTTTCTACTTTTCAGAAAATCGATGCGGCAGAGCAATATAGCCATGACAATCTTTAGCAGGTAAAAAACATGTTTTCCTTCTATATACGCATCTTCTAGGCTCTAAAAATCGATGTTGACGAGCTTAAATTTTTAAACAAGTTTACACTGTAAGTTATTTTACATCTTTTTCCAACACTCCACTGAAATGTTACACATTTTAACAACTTTAAACTTTTGAGAATTTTACACTTTTGATAACTTCACGCTTTTTAATAACTTTGTACTTTTTAACAAGTTTACAGTTTCCAACAAGTTTACAATTTTTAAGAGCTCTAGACTTTTGATAACCTGAAGCTTTCTAAAAACTTTACACTTTTAACAGTTTTACAATTTTCAACAACTTTACAATTTTAATAACTTTCCATTTTTTAAACATTTTCACACCTTTCATCAACGTCACGCTTTTTAACAACTCTACACTTTTAACAACTTCATTCTTTCAGGAAATTTACACTTTTGACAACTTTACACCTTTAATAACTTCACATTTCTTGATAACTGTACACTTTTCAACATTTTTACACTTTTATCAACTTTACACTTTTGACAACTGTACACCTTTTAATAACTTCACATTTCTTGATAACTGTACACTTTTCAACATTTTTACACTTTTATCAACTTTACACTTTTATCAATTTTACACTTTTGAGAACTTTACACCTTTTAATAACTTCACATTTCTTTATAACTGTACACTTTTCAACATTTTTACACTTTTATCAACTTTACACTTTTATCAATTTTACACTTTTGACAACTTTACACCTTTTAATAACTTCACATTTCTTGATAACTGTACACTTTTCAACATTTTTACACTTTTATCAACTTTACACTTTTATCAATTTTACACTTTTGACAACTTTACACCTTTTAATAACTTCACATTTTTTGATAACTGTACACTTTTCAACATTTTTACACTTTTATCAACTTTACACTTTTATCAATTTTACACTTTTGAGAACTTTACACCTTTTAATAACTTCACATTTCTTTATAACTGTACACTTTTCAACATTTTTACACTTTTATCAACTTTACACTTTTATCAATTTTACACTTTTGACAACTTTACACCTTTTAATAACTTCACATTTCTTGATAACTGTACACTTTTCAACATTTTTACACTTTTATTAACTTTACACTTTTATCAATTTTACACTTCTGAGAACTTTACACCTTTTAATAACTTCACATTTCTTTATAACTGTACACTTTTCAACATTTTTACACTTTTATCAACTTTACACTTTTATCAATTTTACACTTTTGACAACTTTACACCTTTTAATAACTTCACATTTCTTGATAACTGTACACTTTTCAACATTTTTACACTTTTATCAACTTTACACTTTTATCAACTTTACACTTTTGACAACTTTACACTGTTTAGCAACTTTTCACAAAAATGCTGAAAAGTTCTAAAAAGTTGTCCGAAAAGTGTAAAGTTATTGCAAAAATGAAAAAGAAAATGTCGTAAAGTTGCTTGAAAAGTGTAAAAAAATTGCCCGAAAATTGTAGAAACGTGTCAAAAATTGCTGGAAAAACGTCTTTTTCGTATAAAATTGTGGTAACTTTCAAATAATCTTGCTCCAAAAGATGCTAAAAATCCATTTTCCCCCTGCTGTTTTTTCCTACTTTTTGAGAAAATCGATGCAGCAAAGCAGCAAAACAATATAGCCATGACAACCTTTAGCAGGAAAAAAACTTGTTTGCCATTTATATACGCATGTCCTAGGCTCTCAAAATCGATTTTGACAAGCTTACATTTTTCAACAAGTTTACACTGGAAGTTACTTTACATCTTTTTCCAACTTTACACTAAAATATTACACATTTTAATAGCTTCAGAGTTTTCAACAACTTTACACTTTTAGTAAGTTTACACTTCTTACCAACCTCACGCTTTCCGATAACTTTACACTTTTAACAATTTTACATTTTTCAACAACTTTACTATTTTATTAATTCTACGCATTTTAACAACTACAGCCTTTTTAACACCTTTACACTTTTTAACATCATACGACCTTTCAATAACTTCCCACTTCAACTTTACACTTTAAACAATCTTCTTTAACAACTGACGCTTTTAACAATTTTAAACTTTTTAACAACTTTACACTTTCAAGAAATTTACAATTTTTTACAAGTTTACACTATCAATTAGTTTACACTTTTTCCAACTTTACACTAGAACTTTACACATTTTAACAACTTTACACTACTTAACAGCTTTGCATTTTCAACAAATTTACAAAGCTACTTTACACTTTCTAGCAGCTTCACATTTTAAACAACTTTACATTTTTTAACAGCTTTACACTTTCAGCAACTCTGCGCTTTTCTGTCGAAAAGTGTAAAGTTGTCAAAACTTGCCGGAGGTTGAAAAAACTTGTCTAAAAAGTGTAAAGTTGTTGAAAAAATTTCCAAAAATGTCGTAAAGTTGCTTAAAAGTGAAAAAAACGCAAGATTGTAAAAAAATAAAAAAATCGTTCGAAAAGGTGTAAACTTGTTGAAAAATAAAAAAAAGGCGCAAAATTGTAAAAAGTTGCTGCATGTAAAAAACGTTCAAAAAGTGTAAACTTGTTGGAAAAATCTGAAAAAATATCGGAAAGTTGCTAAAAAAGTGTAACGAATCGCCAAAAATTTTGAAAAATTGCTGCGAAAGAGTAAAAAACGTCCAAAAATGTCAACTTTTTAAAGAATATTTGAAAAAAATGTGGAAAAAATGGTTAAAAATTGTTAAAAAATCGCCTAAAATTTCAAAAAGTTTCTGGCCAAAGAGTAAAAAAACGTCCGAAAAATGAAAGTTTTCGAAAAATATTTGAAAAAAAAGTCGAAAAGTTGCTTGAAATTTGTAAAAAAAATCGCCTAAAATTTTGAAAAGTTTCTCGCGAAAGAGTAAAAAAACGTCGAAAAAATGTAAGTTTTCAAAACATATTTGAAAAAAATGTCGAAAAGTTGATTAAAAATTGTAAAAAAAACCGCCAAAAATTTTGAAGAATTGCTGCGAAAGAGTAAAAAACGTCCAAAAAATGTCATGTTTTTAAAAAATATTTGAAAAAAATGTGGAAAAGTTGATTAAAAAGTTTAAAAAAATCGTCCAAAATTTTAAAAAGTCACTGGCAAAAGAGTAAAAAAACGTCCGAAAAATGTAAGTTTTTAAAAAATATTTGGAAAAAATGTCGAAAATTTGGTTAAAAATTGTAAAAAAACCGCCAAAAATTTTGAAGAATTGCTGCGAAAGAGTAAAAAACGTCCAAAAAATGTCAAGTTTTTAAAAAATATTTTTAAAAAATGTCGAAAAGTTGGTTAAAAATTGTAAAAAATAGCCAAAAATTGTAAAAAGCCGTTGAAAAATAGTAAAAAATGTCTAAAAAGTGTAAACTTGTTGAAAAAATTTCGAAAAAACGTCGTAAATTTAGTTAAAAGTGTAAAAAAATGGCCCAAAATGGTAAAAACTTGCTGCGAAAGATGGAAAAAACGTCCAAAAATGTAAAGTTTTCAACAAATATTTGGAAAAAATGTCGAAAAATTGCTTAAAAAAAGTAAAAAAATGGCCGAAAATTGTAAAACGTTGCTAGTAAAATAGTAAAAAACGTCCAAAAAGTGTAAAGTTTTCAAGAAATATTTGAAAAAATGTTACAAAGTTGCTTAAGAAGTGTAAAAAAAGTGGCCGAAAATTTGAAAAACTTGCTGGGAAAGGGTAAAAAACGTTTAGAAATGTAAAGTTTTTAACAAATATTTGGAAAAAATGTCGAAAAGTTGCTTATAAAAGGTAAAAAAATCGCTCAAAAATGTAAAAGGTTGCTAGTAAAATAGTAAAAAACGTCCAAAAAGTCTAAAGTTTAAAAAAATATTTGGAAAAAATGTCGAAAAGTTGCTTAAAGTTTGGAAAAAAAATCGCCTAAAATTTTGAAAAGTTTTTCGCGAAAGAGTAAAAAAACGTCCGAAAAATGTCAAGTTTTCAAAAAATATTTGGAAAAAATGTCGAAAATTTGGTTAAAAATGTGTGAAAAATGCCCAAAAATTGTAAAAAGCCGTTGAAAAATAGTAAAAAATGTCTAAAAAGTGTAAACTTGTTGAAAAAATTTCGAAAAAAACGTCGTAAATTTACTTAAAAGTGTGAAAAAATGGCCCAAAATTGTAAAAACTTGCTGCGAAAGATGGAAAAAACGTCCAAAAATGTAAAGTTTTTAACAAATATTTGGAAAAAATATCGAAAAGTTGCTTAAAAAAGGTAAAAAAATGGCCGAAAATTGTAAAAGGCAGCTAGTAAAATAGTAAAAAAACGTCCAAAAAGTGTAAAGTTTTCAAGAAATATTTGAAAAAATGTCGCAAAGTTGCTTAAAGTTTGGAAAAAAAATCGCCTAAAATTTTGAAAAGTTTCTCGCGAGAGAGTAAAAAAACGTCGAAAAAAATGTAAGTTTTCAAAACATATTTGAAAAAAATGTGGAAAAGTTGGTTAAAAAGTGTAAAAAAATTGCCCAAATTTTAAAAAGTTTAGGGCAAAAGAGTAAAAAAACGTCCAAAAAATGCAAAGGTCTTGAAAAATATTTGGAAAAAATGTCGAAAAGTTGCTTAAAAAAGGTAAAAAAATGGCCGAAAATTGTAAAAGGTAGCTAGTAAAAAAGTAAAAAACGTCCAAAAAGTGTAAAGTTTTCAAGAAATATTCGAAAAAATGTCGAAAAGTTGCTTAAAAAGTGTAAAAAAATGGCTCAAAATTGTAGAAACTTGTTGGCAAAATGGTAAAAAACGTTCACAAAGTGTAAAGTTTTAAAAAAATATTTGGAAAAAACGTCGTAAAGTTGTTTAAAAAGCGTAAAAAATTGCTACAAAAACATATTCTGCATATAAAATGTTAAACAATGTTGCATAAAAATATGCTAAAAATCCATTTCCCCCTGCTGTTTTTTTCTACTTTTCAGAAAATCGATTCGCCAAACTAAGGATGCCATGACAACCTTTAGCAGGTAAAAAACTTGTTTTCCATTTATGTACGCATCTCCTAGGCTCTAAAAATCGATCCACAACTGCGCCGTCAGTTTGCTAATGCGGCATTTTTGCAGAGCTGCTTTCTACCTCCTTTTTGCAACCTAATCTTTACGGGTTGAGTAGAAACCAGGATTTTTTTCTTCCTCTAATTACACTTTACACTCTGCTTTTTCCAACTTTACACCATACTTTACATTTTTCAAAATTTTTTCATGCCCAAAAACCGGTTTCGCTTGTTTTTTCCAATTTTTTTGAACCCAGTAAACTTGTTTTTCAAATTTTCTATATAAAATGCAAAACAAGCAGTTGTTGTTTTTCTACCCCAAAAGTTATAATTCGCCATTCCATTTTCTAGAAACCAAAGTTTGCTAAACTTTCGAGCATGTTCAAATCGGTTGGATTTAACGTTGGTAAATTTTTGACCGCGTCGGTGAAGCGTCGCGCCGCGTTGAAAAGCGGCGCCGCGCCGCTGCAAACGGCGCCGCCGGGCAACGATCCGTTTTTGAACGGGGCGTCGGCGGCCTACATCGAAGAAATGTTCGACGCTTGGTCGCGCGATCCGTCGAGCGTTCATAAGGTAGGAAATTGATTTTTTTTTAATTTTTTAATGATTAATTTAATTTAATTAATGAAATTTAATTTAATTAATGAAAAAAAATTTTTTCATTTTTCAAAAAACAAAAATTTTTGAAAAAAATTTTTTTTCAAACTTTTACCTGGAAAAGTTTTTACAATTTTGCGTGATTTTTTTACAGTTTTTATGAAACTTTACCACATCTTTTTAAAATTTTTTAAAAGAAACTTCACAATTTTTGACATTTTTTACAATTTTTGGTCACTTTTTTACACTTTTTAAACAACTTTGCGTAATTTTTTTCAAATGTTTTTTCGGAGATTTACCTTGTGTAAACATTTTTTACCATTTTCCAGCAACTTTTTACAATTTTGAGTAATTTTTTTATACTTTTTAAGCAACTTTGCGACAATTTTTCAAAATTTTCTTTCAAAAAGGTTTACGCTTTTTGCACATTTTCCACTATTTTCCAGCAACTTTTTAGAATTTTGGGTAATTTTTTGACACCTTTTCGGCAACTTTCCGGCGACTTTTTACAATTTTAGGTGTTTTTGCAGTTCTTATGAAACTACGAAATTTTTTTCACATTTTTTCTAAAAACTTTACAATTTTGAAAATTTTTCACCGTTTTCCAACAACTTTTTACAATTTTGAGTAATTTTTTTATACTTTTTAAGCAACTTTGCGACAATTTTTCAAAATTTTCTTCCAAAAAGGTTCACACTTTTTGCAACTTTTCTACCATTTTCCAGCAACTCTTTACAATTTTGCGTGATTTTTTTACAGTTTTTATGAAACTTTACCACATCTTTTTAAAATTTTTCAAAAGAAACTTCACAATTTTTGACATTTTTTACAATTTTTGGTCACTTTTTTACACTTTTTAAACAACTTTGCGACATTTTTTTCAAAAGTTTTTTCGGAGATTTACCTTGTTTAAACATTTTTCAACATTTTCGAGCAACTTTTTACAATTTTGAGTAATTTTTTTATACTTTTTAAGCAACTTTGCAACAATTGATTTAAATTTTTTTTCTAAAAGGTTTACACTTTTTGCACATTTTCCACTATTTTCCAGCAACTTTTTAGAATTTTGGGTAATTTTTTGACACCTTTTCGGCAACTTTCCGGCGATTTTTTACAATTTTGGGTGATTTTTTTTGGAGTTTTTGAAACTTTACGAAATTTTTTTTCACATTTTTCCTAAAAACTTTACAATTTTGAAAATTTTTCACCATTTTCCAACAACTTCTTACAATTTTGAGTAATTTTTTTATACTTTTTAAACAACTTTGCGACATTTTCTTAAAATTTTTTAAAGAAAACTTTGCACTTTTTGGACATTTTTTACCATTTTCCAGCAACTTTCTACAATTTTGAGTAATTTTTTTATACTTTTTAAGCAACTTAGCGACATTTTTTTAAATTTTTTTTTCTAAAAGGTTTACACTTTTTGCACATTTTCTTAAAATTTTTTAAAGGAAACTACACTTTTTGGACATTTTTTACCATTTTCGAGCAACTTTTTACAATTTTGAGTAATTTTTTTATACTTTTTAAGCAACTTTGCGACAATTTTTCAAAATTTTCTTTCAAAAAGGTTTACACTTTTTGCACATTTTCTACCATTTTCCAGCAACTTTTTACAATTTTGCGTAATTTTTCAACGCCTTTTCGGCAACTTTCCGGCGACTTTTTACAATTTTTACTGATTTTTATACAGTTTTCATTAAACTCTACGTCATTTTTTAGGATTTTTTTCGAGAAATTTTACACTTTTTTGACATTTTTTACCATTTTCCAGCAACTTTCTACAATTTTGGGCGATTTTTAAGTTTTTTTTTCAAATTCTTCCGAAGAAGCTTTACACTTTTTTGATGTTTTTTTAATTTTTGGCCTCTTTTTTACACTTTTTAAACAACTTTGCGACATTTTCTTAAAATTTTTTAAAGAAAACTTTGCACTTTTTGGACATTTTTTACCATTTTCCAGCAACTTTTTACAATTTTGAGTAATTTTTTTATACTTTTTAAGCAACTTAGCGACATTTTTTTAAATTTTTTTTTCTAAAAGGTTTACACTTTTTGCACATTTTCTTAAAATTTTTTAAAGGAAACTACACTTTTTGGACATTTTTTACCATTTTCCAGCAACTTTTTACAATTTTGAGTAATTTTTTTATACTTTTTAAGCAACTTAGCGACATTTTTTTAAATTTTTTTTCTAAAAGGTTTACACTTTTTGCACATTTTCTACCATACTTTGCGACATTTTCTTAAAATTTTTTAAAGAAAACTTTACACTTTTTTGACATTTTCTACCATTTTCCAACAACTTTCTACAATTTTGGGCGATTTTTAAGTTTTTTTTTCAAATTTTTTCAAAGAAGCTTTACATTTTTTTGACGTTTTTTTCAATTTTTGGCCACTTTTTTACACTTTTTAAACAACTTTGCGACATTTTCTTAAAATTTTTTAAAGAAAACTTTACACTTTTTGGACATTTTTTACCATTTTCCAGCAACTTTCTACAATTTGGAGTAATTTTTTTATACTTTTTAAGCAACTTTGCGACAATTTTTCAAAATTTTCTTTCAAAAAGGTTTACACTTTTTGCACATTTTCCACCATTTTCCAGCAACTTTTTAGAATTTTGGGTAATTTTTTGACACATTTTCGGCAACTTTCCGGCGATTTTTTACAATTTTGGGTGATTTTTCTTGCAGTTTTTATGAAACTTTACTAAATTTTTTTCACATTTTTTCTAAAATATTTACAATTTTTGGACATTTTTTACTTTTTTCCAGCAACTTTTTACAGTTTTCCGTTTTTTACACTTTTTTGGCAACTTTTCAACATTCTTTTCAAGTTTTTTTGAACAATTTTCTAGAATTTTGGGTAATTTTTTTGCAATTTCTAAGCAACTTTAGGACATTTTGTCGAAATTTTTTAAAAAATATTTTATACTTTTCTGAACAACATTACACTTTTTGGACATTTTTTACTATTTTCCGGCAAAGTTTTACAATTTTGGTTCATTTTTTTACACTTTTTATGCAACTTTGCGACATTTTTTTCTTTTTTTTTCTAAAAAGCTTTAAACTTTTTGAACATTTTTCGCGGGTTTTCAGCAACTTTTTACAACTATGGACGATTTTTAATACTTTTTCTGGCTACTCTGCGACAATTTTTTCGAATCATCTTGAAAAAGTTTACACTTTTCCGACATGTTTCACAATTTTCCAGCATCTTTTTACCATTTTCGAGCGATTTTTCCACACTTTTTAAGCAACTTTACGACATTTTTACGCTTTTTGGTTTGCACTCTTTGGACATTTTTTACCATTTTCCAGCGACTTTTTGCACTTTGGGTAGTTTTTTACACTTTTTAAGCAACTTTACAATTTTCCATTTTTTTAAAGAAAACTTTACACTTTAAGAAAACTTTACATTTTTTAAAGAAAACTTTAGACTTTTCAACATTTTTTACCATTTTCCAGGAAATTTTTACAATTTTCGCCGATTTTTTAGTACTTTTTTTGCATCTCTGGGACATTTTTTTCAAGTTATTTTTAAAAATTTTACACATTTGGGACATTTTTCCACAATTTTAGGCATTTTTTTACACTTTTTAAGCAACTTTGCGACATTTTCTTATAATTTTTCGAAAGAAAACTTTACACTTTTTAGACTTTTTTTACCATTTCTCAGGAAATTTTTGCAAATTTAGGCAATCTTTTTACACTTTTTAATCAACTTTACAACATCCTTTTTGAAAATTTCTTCAACAACTTTACACTTTTTGGATTTTTCTCACAATTCCACGATTTTTCACAATTTTGAGAAAGCAACTTCGCGAGATTAAAAAAAATTTTTTTTAAAGGTTTCAGAACATTTCTCATTTTCCAGCAAATTTTCACAATTTTTAGTAATTTTTTTACACTTTTCTGCCAAGTTTGCGGAATAATTTTCACATTTTTTTGAACAAGTTTACATTTTTTTAACATTTTTCACAAGTTTTTAGCAACTTTTCAACACTTTTAAGCCATTTTAAACAACGTTTTTACACTTTTTCAGCAACTTTGCGACATCTTTTCCAAATTTTTGAAAACTAGTTTACCTTTTTTGAACATTTTTCCACAATTTTCGGCAATTTTTTTTACAATTTTCAAGCAACTTTGCGACAATTTTTTGAAATTAAGGAAAACAAATTACAGTATTTTGACATTTTTTACAATTTTCTAGCAATTTTTGGGCGAAAATTTTCACATTTTTAAGCAACTCTACGACATTTTTCCAAGCTTTTTGGAACAATTTTACACTTTTTCAACAGATTTTGACAATTTTTAAAGTAGAAAACGTTTTCTTTTGAATTTTTCAAAATTTTTTTTTTCAATTTAAAAAAAAAGTTTTTTCAGAACTTGAAATTTTTTTTGTTAATTTTTCAGAAAAATTCTTTTTTAGTTTTTCAAAAAAATTCTTTTTTAGTTTTTCAAAAAAATTTTTTTCCAAAAATTTTTCAAAAATTTGAAAAATGATGCCTAATCTTTTACAACTGTTTGAAAATTTCAGGCAATTTTTCTGCACTTTTGAAGCAACTTTCCGAAATTTCCTTCAAATTTTATCAAAAAACGATTCACACTTTTTGGAGACTTTTTACTATTTTTCAGCAACTTTTTACACTTTTCCATCAACTTTCCGATGATTTTTCATGATTTTGTGCAATCTCTTTACACTTTTTAAGTATCTTTGCGACATTTTTTTAAATTTTTTTCGAAACTTTTGTTAAACAACTTTACACTTTTTGGACTTTTTTACTGTTTTTTAGCAACTTTTTACAATTTTGGGCGATCTTTTACACTTTTTCGCCAACTTTGCAACATTTTTTTTAACTTTTTCCAAAAAAGTTTACACTTTTTAAACATTTTTTAGCAACGTTGTACAATTTTCCGTAATTTTTTCCACTTTTTAAGCAACTTTACGACATTTTTTCACGTTTTTCTTGAAAAACTTTACATTTTTTTGGCAAATTTGGGCAATTTTCAAGCTGGGAATATTTTTTTTAAATTTTACAGAAATTTTTTTTTTTTAATTTTGCAAAAAATTTTTTTTCTAATTTAAAAAAAACTTCAGATATTTTGAAAAAAAATTCGAAAAATCGAAAAACGACTGCTAATAATGTACAACTCTTTGAAAATTTGGGATAATTTTTCAAAACTTTGACATTTTCACACTTTTTAGACGTTTTTACCATTTTCCATGGTATAACATGTACCTATGTTATAACATATGCTTATGCCATAACATATGCCTTTGTTATAACATATGCTTATGCCATAACATATGCCTATGTTACAACATATGCCCATGTTATAACATATGCCTGTGTTATAATATGCTTATGTTATAATATATGGCTATGTTGTAGCATATGTCTGTGTTATAATATATGCCTATATTGTAGCATCTGGCTATGTTATAAAACATGCATATGTTATAATATGTCTATGTTGTAATATGCTTATGTTATAATATGCCTGTGTTATAATATATGCCTATGTTATAGCATATTCCTATGTTATAACACATCCCCATGTTATAATATGCCTATATTATAATATTCCAATGCTATAACAAATGCCTATGTTATAACATATGCCCATGTTATAACATATGCCTATGTTATAATATATGCCTATGTTGTAGCATATGCCTATGTTATAAAACATGCATATTTTATAATATGTCTATGTTATAATATGTCTATGTTATAATATGTCTATGTTGTAATATGCCTATATTATAATATGCTCATGTTATAACATATGGCTATGTTGTAGCATATGTCTGTGTTATAATATATGTCTGTGTTATAATATATGCCTATATTGTAGCATCTGGCTATGTTATAAAACATGCATATGTTATAATATGTCTATGTTGTAATATGCTTATGTTATAATATGCCTATGTTATAATATATGCCTATGTTATAGCATATTCCTATGTTATAACACATCCCTATGTTATAATATGCCTATATTATAATATGCCAATGCTATAACATATGCCAATGTTATAACGTATGCCCATGTTATAACATATGCCTATGCCATATGCTCATGTTATAACATATGCCTATGTTATAGCATTGCAGGCCTCCCTACCAATCTTGCAAGTTTTTTGGCAGAGTTGGGACGAATATTTCCGCGCCGTCCAAGCCGGTCGATCGTCGTCCGAATTCCGTATTGCGCCATTCGCACATCGCGTGGCTCCGAGTGGCGGAACTGGGGCCATAATCCCGACTGTGCCAGTTGCTGCCCATGACACGTCGTTGGCGCCGTTGAGTCAACAGCATTTGATCGACACGTTAAGCGTTCAATTGATTATTCGAAGTTTCCAGGTGAGGATTTTAATTAAAATATTTAAAACATGTTAAATATGTTAAACATGTAAAACAGTTAAAACACTTTAAGGGTGCAAAACATTTAATACATTTCATACATTCAATAAAAGTAATACATTTAATACATTTAATACATTTGATACATTTAATATATTTAATACATTTAATACTTTCAATACACTTAATACATGTAATACATGTAATGCATTTAATACCTCCGATACATTTAATATATTTAATACATTTAATACATTTAATACATTCAATACATTTAATACACGTAATACATTTAATACATTTGATACATTTGATACATTTGATACATTTAATACATTCAATACATTTAATACATTTAATACACTTAATACATGTAATACATTTAATACATTTAATACATTTGATACATTCAATAAAAGTAATACATTTGATACATTTAATACATTTAATACATTTAATACACTTAATACATGTAATACATGTAATGCATTTAATACCTCTGATACATTCAATACATTTGATACATTTAATACATTTAAAACATTCAATACATTCAATACACTTAATACATGTAATGCATGTAATACATTTAACGCATTTGATACATTTAATACATTAAATACATTTAATACATTTAATACACTTGATGCATTTAATGCATGTAATACATTTGATACATTTAATATATTTAATACATTTAATACATTCAATACACTTAATACATGTAATACATGTAATGCATTTAATACCTCTGATACATTCAATACATTTGATACATTTAATACATTCAATACATTCAATACACTTAATAAATATAATGCATGTAATACATTTAACGCATTTGATACATTTAATACATTAAATACATTCAATACATTTAATGCACTTAATACATTTAATGCATGTAATACATTTAATACATTTAATACATTCAATACATTTATTACACTCAATACATGTAATACATGTGATACATTTAATACATTTGATACATGTAATACATTTGATACATTTAATACATTCAATACATTTAATACATTTATTACATTTAATACATTTAAAACATTCAATACATTTAATACATTTATACATTTAATACATTTAATATATTTAATACATTTAATACATTCAATACACTCAATACATGTAATACATGTAATGCATTTAATACCTTTGATACATTTAATACATTTGATACATTCATTACATTTATTACACTCAATACATGTAATACATGTGATACATTTAATACATTTGATACATGTAATACATTTGATACATTTAATACGTTTAATACATTTAATACATTTAATAAATTTAATACATCCAATACATTTAATACATTTATACATTTAATACATTTAATATATTTATTACATTTGATACATTCAATACACTCAATACATGTAATACATGTAATGCATTTAATACCTTTGATACATTTAATACATTTGGTACATTCATTACATTTAATACATTTAATACATTTGATACACTTAATACATGTTATACATGTGATACATTTAATACATTTGATACATTTAATACATTTAATACACTTAATACATATAATACCTGTAACACATTTAACACATTTGATACATTTAATACATTAAATACATTTAATTAATTTGATACATTTAATACACTTAATACATGTAATGCATGTAATACATTTAATACATTTAATACATTCAATACATTTATTACACTCAATACATGCAATACATTTAATACATTTGATACATGTAACACATTTGATACATTTAGTACATTCAATACATTTAATACATTTATACATTTAATAGATTTAACATGTTTAATACATTTAATACATTCAATACACTTAATACATGTAATACATGTAATGCATTTAATACCTTTGATACATTTAATACATTTGATATATTTAATAGATTTAATACATTCAATACATTTAATACACTGAATACATATAATACATGTGATACATTTAACACATTTGATACATTTAATACATTATATACGTTTAATAAATTTAATACATTTAATACACTTAATACATGTAATGCATGTAATACATTTAACGCATTTGATACATTTGATACATTTAATACATTCAATGCATTGAAAACATTTAATACACTTAATACATATAATGCATGTAATACATTTAATACATTCAATACATTTATTACACTCAATACATTCAATACATTTAATACACTTAATACATTTAATGCATGTAATACCATTGATACATTTGATACATTTAATACATTTAATATATTTAATACATTTATTACATTCAATACACTTAATACATGTAATACATGTAATGCATTTAATACCTTTGATACATTTAATACATTTGATACATGTAATACATTTGATACATTTAATACATTTAATACATGTAATACATTTAATACATTTGATACATTTAGTACATTTAATACATTTAATACATTTAATACACTTAATACATATAATGCGTGTAATACACTTAACGCATTCGATACATGTAATACATTAAATACATTCAATACATTTAATACATCTAATACACTTAATACATGTTATACATTTAATACATTTGATACATTTAATACATTAAATACATTTAATAAATTTAATACATTTAATACACTTAATACATGTAATGCATGTAATACATTTAATACATATAATACATTCAATACATTTATTACACTCAATACATGCAATACATTTAATACATTTGATACATGTAACACATTTGATACATTCAATACATTTATACATTTAGTACATTCAATACATTTATACATTTAATAGATTTAATATGTTTAATACATTTAATACATTCAATACACTTAATACATGTAATACATGTAATGCATTTAATACCTTTGATACATTTAATACATTTAATACATCCAATATATTTAAAATATTTTAAATATTTAAAATTTTTAAAAAATTCCAAACATTTAAAACATTTAAGTTTGTCTTTTTTTCAGACCAGGGGTCACCATATCGCCGAACTGGACCCATTGAATATAAACAATTTACGACTATACGAAATGCAACCGCCGGAATTGAAATTGTCTACATACGGTTTAAGTAAGAGGATAACGGTTTAATAATTAGTGGAAATTAAATTAAATTAAATTAATTTTTATTCAGTTCAATTAATTTAATTTAGTTCAATTAATTTAATTCAATTTAATTAATTTAAATCAACTTAATCAAATCGTTATCCCAATTTAATTAAGCCGAAAAAGATTTGGATCGCGAATTTATGTTGCCGCCGAGTACGTATATCGGAGGAACGGAAGCCAAATTGACGCTTCGAGAAATTTTGGAACGTTTAAAAGTAAAATTTTAAAATTGAAAAAAAATTTTTTTTCGAATTTTTTCAAATTTTTTTAAAATCGAAAAAAAATTTCAATTTTTTAATTTTTTCTCAAAAATTTTTTTCTAGAAAATCTATTGCGGTCATATCGGCGTAGAATATATGCATATTACGAAATTCGATCGTATGAATTGGATACGCGAGCGCTTCGAAACGCCCGGTATAATGGATTTGTCGGCGGACAAAAAGCGCAGCTTGTTTCGACGACTTTTACGTTCGTCGAAGTGAGTTTGCAGCAAAATCCAAATCGCTAAACTTTGAATTTCGCAATCAATTCACGAAGTTATAGTGACTACTAGAAATGGTCCACTCTTGCTTTATCAATCTCTTCTTGCGGATCACTTTCAAAATTGACACAACTTTCCAAACAGTGATTGACCTACAGTAACTACTAGAAATGGTCCACTCTTGCATTATGAATCTTACCTTGCGGATCACTTTGAAAATGGACACAAATTTTCGAATAGCTATCGACCTACAGTAACCACTAGGAATGGTCCATTTGTGCTTCATCAATCCCATCTTGCGCATCACTTTCAAAATTGACACAATTTTCGCCCTCTAGATTTGAAGCATTTTTGGCCAGGAAATGGCCTTCGGAAAAACGTTTCGGTTTAGAAGGTTGCGAAGTGATGATTCCGGCTTTGAAACAAATTATCGATTATACATCGAGTCGCGGCGTCGATACGTACGTGATCGGCATGGCCCATCGAGGTCGTTTGAATGTGCTGGCCAACGTTTGTACGCAATCGTTGGCCAAAATTTTCGACCAATTTCAAACTTTGGCCCCCGAAGAAGAAGGCAGCGGTGACGTGAAATATCATTTGGGTGAGGTCTATGTTATAACATAGCCCTATCTTATAACACATGGAAATTTTTTTTCGACAAATTTTCTATATTAGAGTCATGGGTTATAACATAGCTATGTTACAACGTAAAAAAAATTTCTTCAAAAAATTCATATATGGTATAACATTATATTTATTATAACAAAGCCTATGTTATAACATAGGATATTTTACAACATGGGATATGTTGAAATATGGGACATGTTATAAAATTGAATATGTTACAACATGGGATGTTATAACATAAGGTATGCTTTAACATGAGATATGGTTTAAAATTGAATATGCCATAGCATAGGATATGCCATAACTTAGGATATGTTTTAATTTAGGATATATTATAATGTGGGATATGCCATAATATGGTATATGTTACGACATATGATATGTTATAGTATAGCATAGGTTATAACATGGGATATGTTATAACGTCAGATATGCCATAAGGTGGTATATGTTATAACATGGGATATGTTATGGTATAGGATATGCTATAACATGGAATATGCGATAATGTAGTATATGTTATAACATGGGATGTGTTAGAGTATAGGATATGCTATAACATGCGATATGTAATAGCATAGGATATGCCATAACCTAGGATATGTTATAACGTGGTATATGTTACAACATGGGATTAGTTATAGCTTTCGAGGCCCTACGTTATAACATAGCCTATTACTGTAACATAGATCTATGTTATAACATAGGGTCATGTTAATAGATATACATTTTTTTCTCTCCAAACATATTCTTAGAGAAGCCATATGTTATAACATATTCGAATGTTACAACATAGCTGTATGTTATAACATGGTACTATGTTGCAACATAGCCCTGTGTTATGACATAGGCTCATGTTATAACATATAAAAAAAATTTTTTTCCATTTTGCAACATGGGCTTAGAAAAATATTTTCTTCGAAAAATTTCCTATATTGATGTTATAACATATTCCTATGTTGCAACAAAGCCCTATGTTACGACATAGGTATATGTTATAACATATAAAAATTTTTTTTTCAATTTTCTGACATATGCTTAGAAATTTTTTTTCAAAAAATTTTCTATATAAATGCCTAATGCTATAACATAGCCTAATGTTGTAACATAGGTCTATCTTATAACATATAAAAAAATTTTTTTCGCAGGTGTTAGCGTCAAACGCTTCAACATCAAAACGGAGAAAGACATTGAAATTTCCATGATGGCCAATCCGTCGCATTTGGAAGTGGTTGGCCCGGTGGCTTTGGGCAAAACTAAATCCCATCAATTCTATGCCAATGATAAAGAAGGCCACAAATCCATACCTATTTTAATACACGGTGATGCAGCATTTTCCGGTCAAGGCGTCGTTTACGAAACGTTTGATTTGAGCCAATTGGAAAATTATACCTGCCATGGAGTTATCCATATTGTCGTAAATAACCAGGTACGTTAAAAGTATATATTAGCTCATTTTTGCTGTTCGCTTTTTGGCCTGTACAACAGCATAAAAATGATGAAATGCTTTATTATAACACAAGATATAACACAACAACACTTTTGTAGATCGGATTCACCACCGACCCTCGTTTCGGCCGTTCGTCGCCTTATTGCACGGACGTGGGCCGTGTCGTCAATTGCCCAATTTTCCACGTCAACGCCGACGATCCGGAAGCCGTCATGCATGTATGTAACGTGGCCGCTGAATGGCGTCAAAAATTCAATCGCGACGTCGTTATTGATTTGGTCGGCTATCGACGTTTCGGTCATAGCGAAGTCGACGAACCCATGTTCACGCAACCAATTATGTATTCGAATATTAAAAAGCAAAAGCCAGTGTTCGAAGCTTACGCGGACAAGTTGATCAGTAGCGGAGTTATTACGCAAGAGTTTTATAAGGTGCGATACGATATTGAAGGGTCTAAGCTCAGGCTCAAATCTGAGCCTAAGCCTAAGCTGGAGCCCAATAGGGAGCCCAATAGGGAGCCCAAGGCCAAGTGTCAGCCAGCGCCAAAGCCAGAGCCCAAACCCAAGCTGGATCCCAAGTCTGAGCCTAAGCCTAAGCTGGAGCCCAATAGGGAGCCCAAGGCCGAGTCTCAGCCAGAGCCATAGCCTCAACGCAGCCCAAGTCTGAGCCTAAGCCTAAGGTAGAGCCCAATAGGGAGCCCGAGGCCAAGTGTCAGCCAGAGCTGGAGCCCAAACCCAAGCTGGATCCCAAGTCTGAGCCTAAGCCTAAGCTAGAGCCCAATAGGGAGCCCGAGGCCAAGTCTCAGCCAGCGCCAGAGCCCAAACCCAAACTGGATCCCAAGTCTGAGCCTAAGCCTAAGCTGGAGCCCAATAGGGAGACCAAGGCTGAGTTTCAGCCAGAACCAGAGTCCATACCGAAACCAAAGCTTGAGCCCAAGTCTGAGCCTAAGTTGGAGCCCGAAACCAAGTCTCAGCCAGCACCAGAGCCAGAGCCCAAACCCAAACCGGATCCCAAGTCTGAGCTCATGATCATGCCTGAGCCTGTCACAGGGCCAAAGCCTAAGCTGGATTTTCAGCCTGAGCTCATTTTTGCTGCCCGTGTTGTAGTGTGTTTTCGCCGATTTTCCACGATTTTCCAATAGATTTGTCGATTTTGTAAAAACGCCTACAAGTACAATACATCCGACCATGCCCGACCTGGCCCAGTGCGACGGTTACTGTAGAAGACAGTTTTGTGAATTAGTTAGTGTGTTTTTTTTCTATTGATTATTCTTGTGCGCCTCGCCTTTATATTATAACTAGTATTTCGCCTGTACATTATTCGCCTGGTTTTTATACTGGTAAGACGTCATGCTTTTTGGAAGGGGCGATTTTTAGGTAAGTTCTATTAATAAATGTTTAGTTAGAAAAGCGTTTTTATTTGTGTCCCAAAGTGTGTTACCTTGTCTGACTAGTTTTAGTCAGGCATTTCTTGGGCAGGTAGTATTCTTGTACTGGACTTCTCGCCCCTGAGTGAGGAGTCATTCCGAGGTTTAGGGCAGGCGCAGGGAAGCACTGGCGTTAAGGTCGATCCCTGGCTATCTCTCCTGCACATCAATTCCCCTTGCCGATTTTACACCCTTCCTCCGACCTGACGGATCAAGGAGGCAAAAATCGGCCAGAGCCGCCCCAAAGATCAATCCCAACTTTTCAAAATACAACACTGGTGAACCGTCTGGCTCGCCTGTTGCAACCCTAAAACCCGCCGCCCGATTTTTCGCCCGACTTTCGTCCGTTTTTCGCCCATTTTTCGTCCGATTTTCGCCCGTTTTTCGCCAATTTTCGCCCGTTTTTTCTCGATTTCTCGACCAATTTTCAAGATTTTTCGAAGCCGTTTTCGCCAGCGCCTTCCCCAATGATGGCCGCATCACCTACAATCATCGCCGCGACGACGCCGACGTCAGCAACGTCAATATTTTCGACGGCGGGAATGACTACCTCGATTAATCTTCATTCTTTTCAGCCCAATCTGGCGCAGCCAGTTTTTAATGCTTTTTCAGATGCCCCGCATCTTCCTATGCAGGCGCGCCCATTTTCCGCCTATTCCGCGACGTCAGCAAGCGACGCCGCGCGTCCCAACACTCCACAAAGAGGCGCGATGACGTCAGAAATGGACGCTCATCACAGAAACAATTTCCCGCAAATCGCAGCAACTTCAGCAACAACCGCTCATCACCAAAACGTTTTTCAACAAGGCGCGTCGACGTCAGCAAGCGGCGCTCATCTCCAAACTACTTCCTATGAAGGCGCGTCGACGTCAGCAACAACCGCCCATCAACAGAACGTTTTTCCACGAGGCGCCGCGATATCAACAATGAATGGCCACCAAAACGACTTCCTGCAAGGCGCGTTGACGTCAGCAAGGTGCGCCGACCTTCAAATTGCTTTCCCAGGAGGCGCTGCGACGTCAGCAAGGTGCGCCGACCATCAAAATGCTTCCCCAAGAGGCGCCGCGACGTCAGCAAGAGGCGGCGACTATCAAAGTCCTTTTCTACAAGGCACCGCGACGTCAGCAAGCAGTGGTGATAATCAATATGCTTTTCCACGAGGCGCCGCGACGTCAGCAAGGTGCGCCGACCTTCAAATTGCTTTTCCAGGAGGCGCCGCGACGTCAGCAAGGTTCGCCGACCATCCAATTGCTTTTCCACAAGAGGCCGCGACGTCAGCAACCATTGCTTATCAGCCAACCACCATAGGTGATGTGCCGCAGCCAGTGAGTGTTTTTTCCACTATGGCGCCCTTTTTCTACTCAAATTCTGTGATAGCACCCCTTTTAAATTCAAATTATTCTCTGGCGCCTTCTTCTCAACCTTTTGGTAATGTTTTAAATGAATCTTTGGTGCAAGGTTTGCCGGCAACTCTGCCTGCAGCTTCAGGTCTGAGTGCATCGGCTAGGCAAGTAGTTTCAGCAGTGGCGCCCCCTCCTAGTGCACAGGTAAGTGTTTTGGACAGCAACAGAGACCGATCGAACCCATCTGATCCTGTTGTTGAAGCAAGATTATTGGCGCTCGAGGAAAAATACGCCCGCCAGCTCGAACAAATGGAACAACGACAAATAATCATCATGAACGCATTGCTAGAGAAAAAGGAACAAACTGCCACCGACAAGTCGAAATCACCATCGTATGATGTCCTAACGACTGCTCGACTACCACCGCTTGCTGAGCCCATTCTGGAATATTGTCCGCCGCTGCCAGTTGCCGCATCCAACCAGCCTTCGATGAATCGTCAAAATGTGTCAAATCACTGTCATGCTGATGTGTTAGCGGGTGGTGCTTTACCCCAACCGTGTGCATCTGCTAGACAATGTGATTTCCCCGACTTACCGCCTGAAAATTTTCGCACAATGGATAACCGACGCCTGACGTCTCAAGAGGAGGACGGTCGAATAAAAATCATTGTCGAAAATATGCATCCGCTTCACATTGACGCTTCCATCAAAGATAAACAACTGCTGCGATTCTTCATACGCCTTGAAAACGAATTCCGCCACGACGAATCGAACTATATCAAAATGAGTACACTTCGCCGCCTCACACGGGATACGCCCAGCGATACGATTCAAGACATAACCGAATACGATGAAGCCAAAAATATGCTGATGTTTCAACTCGCACCCGATTGCAACGAAATGACGCTCAAACGAGAATTTGCCGCAATTACGCCCGAAAGGGGAGAAGAACCTGCCGCGTTTCTGAGTAGGGTAATGACCTATGTACAGCTTATTTACCATGATAAAGATCAAATTTTTCGGCACCAAACAATTATTCAAACTTTTCTAACTAAAATGCCTATTTTTTATCAACTTTCTATTGGTGAAGAAGCAGAAAAGTTCACTAGTGTACATCAGTTAGCCAATGCAGTCGCCAGAGTTCGCAGCAAACTAAACGCCATGAAAGCAGAGATCGGCACCGATGAACAGCGGATTGTTGTCCATCAGGCTGTTCCGGAAGCCGTGACACTGCAATCATCAACATCGCCACCTTTGAACAAACGTTTCGACCGCCGCCGTAGCCATGATCATCCAATGGACCGCCGACAAGCTGAGTTGCCTGCTGCTTCTGGCAGAAGTCATCTCAGTGACGGCTCTCCATCCGAAGGGACAAACCGCCCGTTTCAACATCAAATCTCCTTGTATGCCGACAAGGAAAGCCGCAAATCAAGAGCAATTTCAACCAACGAGAACAACTTCTTTGAACAACAAAACCGCTACAAATCACATAGCCACGACAGGTATCAAACTCGAAATCGCCGATCCACTACCTACGATTTGAATTTGTTTCCGCCGACCCCATCTTCTGGTCTCTGGTGCGACGCCCATAATTCCCGCACTCACAATACCGAAGATTGTCAATGGCTAAAACAAGTCAACACCTTAAAGATGTATCGTCTAAACCCCGATCGCCGCATAATGCCCTACACCAGCCAAAATCTCAACGCCAACCATCACCGCTACAGCAACGATGTTAGAGCTTCCGATCCTTGGCGAAATCAACAAACACACAACCGTCCGTTCAAACAGCATATTCACTATAATATGCCTGTGCCTCCAACTTCAATGCCACCGTTGCCGGCCCCTCTGACTAATGCAGCCGCTAACACGGCCAAAGTGTCAGATGCTGCCGCCGTGGCTCAGCCTTCAACAACTGCAACTATTTCCGAATCAATCACTGCCAAGACGATGACTAGCCCCGGAATCATCAGCTGGGATGCCTCCGCTCAACCTGCCCACCCGCCGTGGATCATTCAATCAGCCGTTTGCCGAATCAACAACCCGGCGCTACCCAATACAAAATTCATCCAACAATATGCCCCGACAAGTGCCTTCATGATACGAGTCAAAGTTGGCAACGTCAAAACGAACGCTTTAATCGACACTGGTGCTCAATGTTCCGTCCTTTCATCCGGCCTCATCAAACGAGCTTTCGATAAACAAATGCTTTGCTTGCCCGTCTGCGGAAAGATAAAGGTCGCCGATGGTGCCACCGTCACTGCTCATGGTCCCGTTATCATCACGATGGAATCCCCATTCGGCGAACATTTGGTCAAGTGTGTCGTTCTCGATGATGATGATCAAGATCAATTTATTATCGGCACCGACTTCCTCGCTCATCCCGAAATCAATGCCATTCTCAACTTCAAAGAAAAATTTCTCGAAATCCAGGACGTCAAAATGCCGCTCAAAGTAGTCGCTTCGATCAAACCACAACTATTTCTATCGACATCCTGCGACAATATTTTGGAAGAAATCTCTCCGGAGGAACAAGTGAGTTTTTGTGATAATTTTTCAGAAACCGATGGTCAAGTTGAAGAAATCGAAGCTGAACAACCGATACGGCAGGCTCAACCTAGTCCACACCAACCGCCATCTCGGCGGCTGGAGGTCACGGAGCTCGCCGAACCTATCTTCCTTGTCGCTCAAGCATCCGTCTCCATTTCGCCAAACTGTCAGCAATGGATAACCGGCACCATTTTTCCCTCCACGCTTGCTTCTATTCCCGATTTGATTGTTCAACCATTGACCACCAACAACGGCGCTGCAGAATTCCCAATCGAAACCGCGATTGTCAACGTAACCAATGGTCAATGCCCGCTCCTATTTGTCAACAATACACCAAATTGCATCAAACTTCGACCGAACCAAATCGTCGCCGTGGCCAAACACACGTTGGAGTTTGTTGCTGCCCCGATCCAGGACTGCAACATCCGTGTTTCAGTTGCCGCATCCGATCGTGATTTGACTGACCATGAACCGGCCGCGCTGGACAAATCACTACCACTTCATACGGACAACCAAAAATTGGAATTCGCTTTGAACAAGATGACCGAAAAAACCAGCGTTACTGCCGCTCAAAAAGCAAAGGCCCTCAGTATGCTTCGACAAAACCGAGACGTCTTCAGCCTCCCCGGCGACAAACCAACTATCACCAGCGAGCTAACCGTCACTATTGACACCGGCACCGCAAAACCCGTTTCCCGCCATTATTACCGCGCTGCAATGGAGCAAAGACCGATTGTACGCCGCCATATTCAAGAAATGCTGGACAATGACTTTATTGAACAATCCCGCTCGCCTTGGGCCGCACCGCTGTTCTTGGTAAAAAAGAAAGATGGCTCATGGAGACCCGTTGTCGACTACCGTGGAATAAACGACGTTACGCCGAGCGACAAATTCCCAATCCCGCGAATTGACGACTACCTGGATGCAATGGGACACGCAAAATTCTTCACCACGCTCGACCTCAAGGCTGGGTATTGGCAAGTACCCCTCGACGTCGATTCCCGCGATAAAACAACCTTCATCTGCCAAGAAGGTTTGTTTCGATTCAAAGTTTTGCCCTTCGGCTTGAAGAACGCGCCCGCCGAGTTTCAACGCTTAATGGAGCGAATCCTCCGCCCGTATATCTGGAAAATCTGCCTCGTCTACATCGACGATATCATCATTTTCTCGAACTCGTTTGAAGAGCATTTGGAACACCTTCAAATCGTTTTTGACGCCCTCCGCACCGCCAACCTTACGCTTCGACCAGACAAATGCGAGTTCCTGCCGCCGCAAGTCAAATTCTTGGGACATCTTCTTAGCGCCCGCGGAATCGCCGCCGATCCCGAGAAAGTCAAAGCGATCGCCGAATACGAATTCCCGAAGACTAAAAAAGGTATGCAGAGTTTTTTAGGTCTAGTTCAATGGTGCAAACGCTTTATCCCGAATTTGGCGACATTGTCCAGTCCTTTGTACGGACTCCTACGCAAAGATGCCCAATACTTCGCCACGGATGAACACCACGCCGCATTCAAAGGCATAAAGACAGCCCTTAGGTCTTCACCCTTTCTCCGCTACCCGGTTTACGATGGTAAAGCTCAATTCGTTATTCAAACCGATGCCAGTACGACTGCCATCGGAGCAATTTTGTATCAAGAAAACGAAAACGATCAATGGGTCATCGCCTACAATAGTCGCGTACTCACCGATGCCGAAACCCGCTACAGTACAACTGAGCGTGAATGCCTCGCCATTGTCTACGGCTTCCGGATGTACCGCCACTATGTGTACGGCCAGAAAGTTATCGTCCGCACCGACCACAAGCCGCTCGAATGGCTCAAAGACAAGAAACATCGCAATTCACGACTCCAACGCTTCGCGATCAGCCTCCAAGATTACGATTACAAGGTTGAATACGTCAAAGGTAAAGACAATGCCTGTGCCGATTTTTTGTCCAGAAAAGATGACCGCGACAAAACGCCGATCCCGAACACCGAAAATTTAACCGAGAAGATTTTCCGTAAAGATTTTCACCCTGCTGGTGCATTATCGGCCGCCGACTTAACGGTACCCGATATACTCCCAGCAGCGGCCTCGCCGCCCATAGAAATTGATGCAGACGTCAACGCCGTCACCCGTGCCATGACAAAGAAACCCATCAATCAACCCACACTCCTCGATTCTATGCCGTTGGCCGCGGACTACGCACCGCCTCCGGTCGAAGCCATCACCATCGCCTCCTACGAGGAAGTCAAACAAGCGCAAGCCGCCGATCCCGCCATTACCAAAATCATCACCACCCTCGAAACGGGCAACGCCGCAAAACATCCTCTAGTTTTCTTCACCGAAGATGGACTTTTGTATCGCCAGATTAAAGATGTCAAGCAGCTAGTCGTCCCCGCATCTTTGGTTGACCAAACGTTACACCAATTCCACGGTGCGAAAATTTTGAACCACCAAGGATCAAACCGCACGCTCGCAGCCATCAAAGCTCATTTTTGGTGGCCCCGTATGGAAGAAAACGTTCGCGATTGGATCAAGTCCTGCAAAATTTGTCAATTGACGACGCCGCGCACATTGCCCCCCTCCGCCGCTGTTGCCAATCCAACCAACACACCCTTTCGAAATTGTTGCCACCGACATTGTCAATATTTCCCCCGTAGGTGAGAAACGCCCCTATGTTATTGTTTTTCAGGACTACTTCACAAAATGGGTTTCTGCGCACCCCATTCCGGATCAAAAGGCGTCAACCATTGTCGAATGCTTTGTGAACAATGTTGTCCTCGCCCATGGTAGCCCGCTCGTCCTCCTTTCCGATCAAGGTGGATGTTTCACGTCAAAATTGATGCAAGAAATTTGCGAACTCCTGAAAGTCCGAAAAGTCAAAACAACCGCCTACCACCCGCAATGCAACGGAATGGTCGAGCGCTTCAATCAAACGCTTATCGCTAAACTAAAGAAATATACCGCGGATGACCCCGACAATTGGGAACGCTATCTACCTTACGCCGTCTTTGCCTACAATGCAACGCCACATACAGCAACGCGCCATTCACCGTTCAAATTATTACGCGGTTATGAGCCCCGAATTACGTTCGACTACGATTGTGCTCGCCGTCTCACGCTACCGCTCAACTACGACGCCTACCAGCACATCTTGACGCAAGCGCAGCTCAAAATGTACGAATCGATCAAACAGAACCTCGATAAGGCCGCCGACGCCAGCAAGAAATACTATGACCAGAAAGCCCGCAAAAGAGAAATTAGTGTGAACGACCTCGTCCTTTTGGTCAACAATAAAAAGGGTAACAAAATTCAACCAGATTTTATAGGCCCATTCATCGTCACCGATGTCAGCAATATTGATAACAACACGGTTACGATTGATGCCTTGGATACGCCTGGCCGACCGCAGCTTGTCGCCATTTCTCGATTGAAGCCTTTTATTTCACGCCCGGCCCGAGACACTTTCATCGCGGAAGCCGGTGGATCACACTGCCAACAAATCGATGCCGCCCAGCAACATTAACATCAGAGTGCAATTTTTTTGGTTGGGATGACCCTCTGGATTTTTCTTCTTTCCCCTCTTATTTTTCTTTATTTTATCATATTTTACAATGCCGCCTAAATCGTTTGCCGATCCCGACTGCCACAAGGTCGATGCCTACAACAGACCGATTTTTGTTTCAAATTTTCACTTGCCCGGTAACCTTGGGTTCCCACTCGACTCATCCTCGCCACAGCTGCAAACAGGACGATCAGTGGTCAGCCGCTGCGACTTTCGCCCATGGCCTAGCTCGTGCAACTTCCGACGCCATGGTTCGCCGCTGCCTCGACTGGTGCCCTACACCTTCTTCTCCACGCCTCGCTCAAGTGGGACGTTTGGAAATGGCAAGACCGCCCCAGTCTTGGTGAACTTCATGCCCAATGTTACCCACCGCCCGAGTGAGAATATCATTTTTACAATTTTTCAATCTATTTCCATCAAAAAAATTTTTTCTTTTCATTCTCAAATCAAAAAAATCCAGATTTCATTCCTTTAGTGTGTGCGAAGTCCGCCCCATAGTTCCCTTCTATGGTGTAGCACCCCTATTCTAATTTTTTCGAATGCACTCTATTTTTGGTATATAACTACGGAGCTGGCTCGAGCTTTCAGCTTATTTGCTGACTGTTCCCGCCCACCTTTCGCTTACGACAGTTTGGACTCCGACCATTGATTTGACGCATCGCAGTTTATCGTGCATCTCCCGCTGCTCGAATGCCACCTTGAGAAGTTCCTGCCACTCCGAACCCGAAATTTGACTCAACACCCGTACGAAAGAAGAGATCGGCAACATGGAGCCGATCACAGTTTAGTTTTCCAAAAATTTACTTCTCATTTCAAAAACTATTCTTATTCTTGGTCCAATTTCACTATCTAAATATAGCCTTTAAATCGCCCCAAGAAATTGTTCATCTGTTTATTGTATAGTTACTTGTATTTCTCACCATCTTCTTGTATATATCTTTCATTTGCTCGTTTGTTTTGTATCAATCATCTTCTCCAACATCAACCGTCTTCGATGGACGCCCGCCGGATCGCAGCATGCAATTACCATGTTCAACTTGGCTGGCTCTACCACTTTCGATTTTCGATTTCCTCGCAACGTCAGATCAACATAACTTGGCTGGCTCTGCTACGGATGTTTAACTCCCGTGGCACCGCCGCTTGGTTTTCATCGCCAGTCTAGTTTCCCGCTACAACTTTCTCATCTGCCCCGGAATGTTCTACCGCACGCCGCCGCCGATAGTTTGTCCTTTTCGCCTGCCATGTAATGTTTTCGCTATCTTCCATCCTCCCCGGGACTGGTCGGACCTTCGCTCTCCAAATCCCGAAGGTAGTGGCTGGCCTCATGCGGACACGGGTCGCAGTGTTGCCGAATTTACGGCCTCACTAATTACGCACCGCATCGGGAGGTCTCACCCTACGCGCCATCCAAAATCGGCTCAAACTACCCCAACAACTCCGCCGGCCCCACTGTGTGACACCGAAGAATCCTTCGGCAACCCCGGTGATGGCCTGTAGTGGCAGAGCCCTTCCCCTTGCACGTCTTTCGTTATTTCTTGACGATCGCTTAAGGCGATCTACCGCAAGGGGGGAGGGGTGTTGTAGTGTGTTTTCGCCGATTTTCCCACGATTTTCCAATAGATTTGTCGATTTTGTAAAAACGCCTACAAGTACAATACATCCGACCATGCCCGACCTGGCCCAGTGCGACGGTTACTGTAGAAGACAGTTTTGTGAATTAGTTAGTGTGTTTTTTTTTCTATTGATTATTCTTGTGCGCCTCGCCTTTATATTATAACTAGTATTTCGCCTGTACATTATTCGCCTGGTTTTTATACTGGTAAGGACGTCATGCTTTTTGGAAGGGGCGATTTTTAGGTAAGTTCTATTAATAAATGTTTAGTTAGAAAAGCGTTTTTATTTGTGTCCCAAAGTGTGTTACCTTGTCTGACTAGTTTTAGTCAGGCATTTCTTGGGCAGGTAGTATTCTTGTACTGGACTTCTCGCCCCTGAGTGAGGAGTCATTCCGAGGTTTAGGGCAGGCGCAGGGAAGCACTGGCGTTAAGGTCGATCCCTGGCTATCTCTCCTGCACATCAATTCCCCTTGCCGATTTTACAC